>JBCAUF010000028.1:23537556-23553186 GCA_038406115.1 Haemulon aurolineatum
AAGGGTTTTTTCAGAAGCAAATGGTTCCAGGTAGAACCTCAGTCCCTGTAGAAGAACCCTTATTTCTAAGAGTGTAGGGTTAGTCAGCTAAAACACAGATCATTTATTATAAACACAAACGGTGAGATGTAAACTCTAGTCGCCTGTAGAAGAGTCACACACACTGCAAACCCAGACGACACCACCCTGATTTCCAAATTCATATTTTCCCCTTCACTGCACAAAGGACACAGCACTTCCTATATTAAAACTAAAAGTGGCACTGGGTGTAAACTGTGAGCTGCTGAATCATCCAGGATGAATCCTGTGCCCACGGTGCCTCTGATTTGTACCAGGGATACTGTGCTGTGTCAAAAGTAAACATGCTCCACCCAACCTTCAACAGTGTGACTGTCAAGATTCCCCAGAGTCAAAAATGATTCAACCCACAGTTGAAGCTGTGAAGCCAACCAGCACCGTGGGGCCGTGTGCTGGGTTTCTGCCAGACACTGCTGACTGTACAATCACTGTTTGGTGGATGTTTTCATGGCTCCAACATTTTGAATTGGATCCAAAATGGAATTGTTAAATACAGTACCTGCCCAAACATGACACATGAGAACAGTCAGACATGACCACAACTGACAGCAGCGTGATGCTCCAACGCAAAACCCGTTTTTCTCCTGCAGTCATTCTGACGTACACATGGAGGCAGGTCCACTCCAGATCCTCCAGGTTTTACACATATTGACACACACACACACTCTCGCAGAGATATGGGATTCTAGCTGGACCTGATCAGGACAAGGATGAGTCTCAGGATCTATTGTAGGAACCAAGTGAACCCCTGAAGACCTCCGTGCTGCAAAAATGAAGGAGAGCCAGGTGTGGTCACAAAATGGTCTCTGCATGAGAGCACCGACGGCAGCAGTTTTAATCGAAGCTGTGTGTCTTATAAAGAGAACCATGATTCAACCCCAGACAGACAAAATAAAAGAGTAAAAACATGAAGAGGAGGTTTTCATTGGGCCCCGACTAAAAATCAAAATTTCCAATTCAGCGGGAACAACCACAACTTATTCGGTTCTTCAAATCAATTTGCAATTAGTTGCAAACATGGGGGGAGCGGAGGACACTAAAGTCCTTTGGCGTGTTTTAATCTGAACCACAGGGACAGGCAGTAATATTCAAATGCTCCAAGACAGCAATTTCCTGCTAATTTCTAATATCATTGTCTGTGGAACGACTCAGGTGGAGGTGGATACGGCAGCAACAACAAACAACAAGACAATTCTGGCAAACAATTGCTTGCACACGATCTAACCCTTCTAATCACCACATTACTGTGCTCAAATCAGTATTTATAGTAATAACTGGTTGTGATCCCCAAAAATAGTTCTTTGTCTCGTAATCATAACTGTTCTTATGCGCTTCTAAACAGAGCACGTATTGTGACAGCATTGTTAGCTGCTGCAGTAGCTCAAGTCATCACAGCACGATACACACTGGTAGTTATCACAGCGACGGCAACATGAACACTTAATTATCTTGTCTGAGAAATAATGTTGGAGCGAAGACAACTTTTTCAATTGCAGCAATTAGTTTCCCCAAAGTGGGGGAAATGTCACGGAGGAACTGCCTCGTCAGGCATGTCGAGCTAATTTGTGCTCCTTTAGCTTGTTTTGTGCACCTTACGTGGCCCCTGTGTGTGCTGCACATACAATTTGAACGCAACATTGTCGCAAAGCTTCCACTTGTCAAGCCAGAGGAAGTAAATCTACACTAATGATCTACACTACGCTAATGGGTGGCTCTGTTTTACCTGAAATTAAAACACTGTATGGTTACCCTGCTGCCTCACAGGGAGAACTCAAGCTCCAGTCATGGCCATCCATAAAACATTTGTGGACATTGATGTCCCATTCTTTCATGGCAATATACAATATAGAACCACTATCCACTCCAAAGCAACACTGAATAGCCAGACAATTGCTTGTTAGGGACCAGTGTGCACTCTTAGAAATTGAAGGTCTAAGTAGAACCATATAAGGTTCTTCCGCTTGTCCTCATAGGAGAACCCTTTTTGGCTCCAGGGAGAACCTTTTATGAAGTTTTAAAGGGTTCTCTGGATCAAAATGGTTCTTACTAGACCCATTAGTGTTAGTGTTAGGGTTAAAAAGAGTTTTACAAAAGCAAATGGTTCCAGGTAGAACCTCAGTCCCTGTAGAAGAACCCTTATTTCTAAGAGTGTAGTGTCCTTCTCTCTCTGGAGGAACCAGGTATCATTGGAAAGGAATGGTTCATTTGGATATATGGTTATTGTTCAGGGGAAGAACATTTGTGGAAAACACAATAATAATCAATCAGTAAAAGCCTGAACTCTGCACAGCAAAAGTGGTGGAACGGCACGAAATTGGAAATGTCAGGAATAAACTGAAATCGCCCATACAGGAGACAGCACCAACATCCCAAACACCCATCAGCTCACATTCATTTTCATCCTGGTCCAAGATGCAAATAGAGTGTTTGTCTGAGTGACTCATCGATCATTAAAAAAAAAGCTGTAGATGGAAGTTCCAGCAAAAGAACTGAGCGCAGAATCCAGACCCTCATTTAGGGCTTGAAGACACGTCGAGAAAATCTGCTCAAGGAATTGACATGATTGTCTGGTTTCAACTGGCTTGAGTGAACCGCGGCGGGGTAATCATTAGCCGTGCGCGCTGGCATGCCAACGTGTTTATAGCATGAATTACATTTGATTGTGTGCTCTTAAATTAAATCATAGACTGGTGCTGGCCTCCGAAGAAACAGATTCCGCTCTGCCAGATATGATGTTACCGAAAGTCTCTCAAGACGGCGGAACATTCTGCCCGTGAAACACATACCTACTTGCAAATTGCACACAGCTCCGTTAATGACACATATAAACAAGCACAAGCTTATACAAGCTGGTTATATCATAAGGCTTATAGGAAGACGAATGACAACTCACAGTTAGTTTGCCCACAGCAACGCAGCAGCCTTTAGTGTTGTTCTCTGCTCCGTGGCCCGGTATCCAACTCTCCACACAAAGCCTGTTGACAGATGACAACACTTAAGCCATGCAACTCAGTAGTCATCGTTGCTACTGAGAACGACATTAGAAATGGTGACATGCAGACGGTGAAAGTGAAAAAAAATGTAAAAGATGTCCCTGCAAGCGGGGACCCAGTATATGCCAACTCCACTTTTTTTTTGTATTGGAGGGTCATTATATCCACCTGACGTAACACCTTACAACCACTTGTGCACTGAAAGCCTGGTGTTAGTCTGCATTTTTCCTGCTGTCAACAAATCCCATGGAAAGACCAAAAAACAACAATGTGTTAGTCCATCTGTCAGTACTTCATGACTTCCCTCCTCTGTCTCCAGCACTCAGCCCCAAGCCCGTCGGTTCCCACTGAGGGACGTAAATCTCTAAAAAGGACTTCGTTTTTATTGTTTAGCCTCTAAAACAAAAGGCTCTGTAATTTCTTTAAACATCTGGGCACCGTCGCTTTTAACGAATGTTCACTCACACAAGAGGGAAATTGTGCATTTTTTGGGGGGGGACTATTTTCAGGAGCGTATTAATACATGGTTGGTGACTATTTGGGGCAGCGGGACATTATATGTGGGATTGAGTCAAAATAAACTCCAGTGTGTGTGTTCATGGTAATGAAGGAACATGTCACCCAGTGCAACAGTGTGGCTGATGTGTTTTTTATAGTTTTTGGAGGCCTATGGCTCAGAGGAAGGAGATATATTGGGCTTATACATTCATTGTTGGTACATGTCTTTTTGTTGCTGATAAAAACATTCACAGGAACACCAGCCTTGTCATTTATTAAGATACAGTTTAGGGCAGTGAACATCCTGCATAGTGGAGAATGAATACATGAACTAGAAATTGAAATTATGTAAGACATTTATGCATTCTTCCATTATTCTGTTAAAGATAGTGTATAAATAAATGTCATTGCCACAAAAAAAAAAAGACTTCCAGCTTGTGGGAGCAAAAGCAGTCGTCTGCAGGCAAAACAAGAGTACAGAAAACCAAACAGGTTGAGAACACTTCCCAAAGTGAAGTCAGTGAGTCAGCCTCTGGTATGTTGCCTTTATTTTATAGACAGCAAAGAACAACGGCAAACAAGGGGGTGACATGCAACAAAGACCCCTGCTGGAGTCAAACTGGGATGAAATGGTAAACTTTGACTGAACGCTTTAATCTTCAATTATAAAAAAAAACATAAAATGAATGAATGCATATTAGATAACAATAAAACATGTATTTGGTGAGTAAATTGTTATAATTACAGCAGGAATAATCCATTCTTTAAAGAAACAAAACTGTGTACTCAGATTGGTTGAGCACACGTAGACGTCTTTTAATAATAAGTAAGTAAGGCAGTAACAACATTTTAACAGTTACATTTCAATCCATAGTTTCATGCAACTCTCACTGCAAACAAAGTCTATCTGATTATGATTTTCGACGACATCGGCGGAAACAGGGAGGGTCATTGAGCCGTTGTGACTCAAATTCCGTTGAGCAATTGAGTGGCTGGCCATGTCTGAGCCACACGCAGCATAGCGCCGCGGAGAGAGTTATGGCGCACATGCAAAAGATTTAAGTTCAATCAAGCATTCAGGGCTGGACACCTGATCTTTCGCTTAAAGCTCCTCCAGAACAGTGGGAGTGTGGTCGGGCCTCACAGCAGGCCGCCTACCTCCAGCAATCTGCTAACACAGAGCCTCTGAAGGGATGGTATTTATCCAGTCCTGCACAGCTCAGTGGGGACTACTGTGTGTGTGGTAGGTAGGTACGACCAGAGGCCCCGAGTGGATGGGGAAGGGGTGGGGGGGTTGGAATGAAAGCTGTGGAGATTTAGCAAAAAGAGCCAAAACATCTCTCTATTATAGAGGTGTACCAGTCTCCCTAAAGGCCAGGCGAGACGATAAAAAGTTCACATCATATCCCACTGTCGTGCAAATTTAGAGGAAACTCAATTAGGAGAGTTGACATCATCCGAGATGTAGCAAATAAAGGGGGTCATTGAACATGGAATGGATAAACATCAGAAAATTTCATGAGGAAATTGCCATTTTTTGACGATCATTTTCGAGAATCACCATTGTGCAAGTTGTTATTGCTCTTCGGCGTCCATTTTTCACGCATTCAGTTGAAAACTAAAAGAAAGCACGTGCCTGATGGTGCTCTAACAGAATCATTCGAACACACTTTATTAATGACGGCTACATTGGAATGTATCTGAAGCTGTGATGTTTAGAGACAGACTTTGGTTGAAATCAGCATTTACTGAGCAAATGATCCAATGCAATATGTTCCTTATCAACTAAAAGCCTTTTCATTGGTAAATTTACTTTTATACCCAATTCCTCCCATCATAATTCAAATAAGTGTTCTTTATTGGAAGGAAGTCCAGACATAGCATCGGTTGAACCTGGCTTCAGTTCCATTGGGCTCTTTTTTAATGGTAAAAGATTTGAAGCTCAAAACTCTGAAAGCAAATAGGGCATGTTAATGATAGTAAAGACAAGCTCAAAGCCCAAGAAAACGAGAAAGTCTTTAGGATGTAGCTTGAGTTTCCCTGCCAAGATCCCGCCCCCCCCCCTCCCCACCCCAAGACCAGGGGAGATTTGGGTGAGAGCATTTCTTAGGTTTCTTTCAGCCACAAAGAAAACATTTTAGCCTCTCAGTAATCCTTCCCGAAGCCCTCCCTAAGCTCCAAGGGCCCTTCCTCCGCCGGCCATCCCTCCGGCCCCGTCTGGGATCCGAGTGGAGCGTCTCAGGCACTGGAGTCCAACCACACACACCATTCACCATCTCCCCATGACCCCTCTGGGACCCGGCTGACCTTCCTGTTGACGTCAAAGTAAATCAGAGCGGGAGCCGATGCAGCGAGGGGCTCCACCCAGGGGGCTGGAGGTCTAATCACCGTGTTCCTCACAAAAGCCACAGAGGAAACATTAGCATTCCTGAATCTGCCCGCCATCGCTCACACTGCAGCTTCTCCTCTACATGCGTACACAGGTACACATACACAGACAGTGGAGGAAAGCAACTGGTAGCAAAATTATTTTAATACTATTTCAATGTTCTTCCACTGTACTTTGTACCCGACTACACTCACCATTACGTGCTAAATGTATGGCCAGCTTCTAAAATCAGAAGTGCTGTTGTAGATCGGAGTGTTCGGAGTTCCTGCAGCAAAGCAGCATAATAAACATGACGAAATATATAAAACATAATATCCAATAAAGAGTGCAGTAAAAGGTTCATGGAGGTCTCACCACAGGTGGGGCTCCTCACCGATTGAACTCCTCGATTATTAAGTAGCAAAAATTTGTAGAGCTTGGAAAAATTCACCAATTAGTCAGTTAGGCGATCGACAGAAAATGTATTATCCGCAAATATTTGTATAAATTGTCAGCTTATTTAAAAACTAGCAAACACCTTCTGGTTCCTCTACCTCATTTCTCTCACGTCTTTTTGGCATTTTGGCTCTTTTTGTTAGCAGACGGCATATGTTGAAATTTGAAGCTATTTTCTGACATATAATCCGACAAATAAATCGGGAAAATAATCAACAGACTAATTAAGAATGAAAATAAGTATTAGTTACCGCCCTAAAAATGTGGCCTATCCCACACAAACGCAACATTTAAATACTGCAAACATGTTATGACATTAGTAATTAAATACGTTAAATAAGTTGAGTAAGAATATACCAGTATACCAGTGGATAGGTCATTGTGCATCATGACATTTACTTCATACAATTTAGATTTTAAATTTTACAACACACACTTTTACTTGTAATACATTGATATTGTTTTTATTTTTACTTAAATCAAATATCTGAGTACCTCTTACCTAGTATGGAGTAGGCTATTTCACATAAGGTACATGTCATAAAAAAGGCAGTATCCACAATACTGATAATACACATCCACAGTCAGTGAACTCTGCATTAAATCAAACAGTGGGAGGATGAGACCTTGCTCTTGGGTTGCATTCCAGCATTATTATGGCTGAAGGAATTGGACTCAGAGAGCGCTACTCCCTGGACAAGTTGTGCTTCTTGTGAAATGATTGTTTCATTGTTGCGCTGCGCACAACATTTGCTCATATCAATAATGGGATATGCTCCAATGCATCAGGCAAACCCTGGGAGAGAATCTGGCTTCATTTGACTCATTTGATTTCACTGCTCGCTTTTCGTGGCAAAGCAGGTTTGGAGAAGACACAGGCATGATTAAATATTCACAACTTCCTGCCTAAACTTTCTCTCTAATCATATGGAGGCTCTGTACTGCGAGGAGAGAACTCCAGATGGACATCTTTAAGATTCCCAAATCCTCCTCTTTTCACTAGCAGGAGTTTTGGGGTCAAGGTGTGAAGGGAGGACCAAAAGACCCGTTTCCCACAATCCCTCCGCAGCTATAGCCCCCCAGCTGTTCAAGGGCTTCCATAACAACAGCTGCGCAGAGGTTTAGTGGTTCATGTTGCTATGACAACAGCAGGATCAATTGGCATGCACAGACTCTCTGTGCTAATAGCAAAAGTGACATTATACCATAATTTCATTTCAATAAAACACAGGCAGGTTTTTTACTGCGCTAAGATTCAGGGGGACATAAAAAAAAAAAAAAAAAGAGGCAAATAATTAATTTTGCATGATAATGCCCGTGGCGTGCGCACCCAAAACTCGCAGGAATCTCCCACGCATATTGACAACCAACCCCAGCAAAACTCACACTTCAAAATCATTCCCTGGCATTGAAGATTAAGTCGGCACAGAGCGTGATTGTTTCCAAGCTCATACAATAGAAGCTAAATAAGTCCTCATGCCCGGCAGCTGTATGTGCCACAGATCACTGGCCGGCAGGATGTGCAACAATCAGAAATATTTCTGTTCTCCTGACAAACAGGATATCAGGTCACTTGGCCACCTTAACAGTGAGGAATCAGACACTATGGGCCGGGAGGGGGAGTGGGGGGAGTTGACACTATTGTACAGGGCCACGAGGAACCAATCTCAGCTGTATGAGGTTTGTGCATGTAGGACAATAGAGCCTCGAGTGGGACAGCACAAGCAGGAGGACCTTCGAATGTGGTGGAAGTGAGTCACAAAACTCCGCAATGCTCAACAGTTCGTCAAAAGCTCAGTTCTCGCAGCTCTCATCTGGCCAGTCGACTTCAACCGTTTGAGGCTAATGCCGGGGAATTACAAGGGGCTCACGGTGACAATGGCAGGTATTCCCACGGGAGAAACCAGAGCCGACGCGGCGTCAGGGCGGGTTTAAGCCCGACGTTTAACGAGCACGCAGCCGATACGGGCAGCTGTGCCAGACAAAACACGGCACAAACACACTATATCTATAACACACACACACACACACACTATATCTAACTTCCAGCACGACACAAGGTTTCCAAACGTTGAGTCTCTGCCACTAATCGACTCTTGGCTGATATTTGACATTGATTATTCCTCTCTGTCTCACAGAATATGATAGCCCCTTGTGAACAGTGGGGGGAAAGCCAAACAGGAATCCACTGCTAAAAATACTCCACGTCGTGATGAGTCAGGATGGATTGAGCAAACAAAAAGAGACCAGTCTAATTTCCTCCAGTCTGGGCTCTCTGTAAAGACTTTCGGAAAAGAAGTTCCAATCCTCGGTGCCACCAGTGGATTCCTCTATTTAATGAATCGAGCTGCATCAAGGAGAGCGGAGAGGAATCTGCAGACTAGTGGGATAAAAAGAGATTATCCAAATGGAGGCTAATGATGTGAAAAAGAATCACAGACTTAAAGAGAATAAAGGTGCAGGAACATAACAGCGTTTTGTACTCAGATGTTTGGGGGTGTTCAGTGACACAGTGCATTGCTAATATTGACTAAAACTTTTCAGGGATATACCTGCATCTAGTATATCATAAATGTATGTGCTTCACACAGTGTACTATGCACAGTTCGATGTATGGAGGCTCCGAACCGACATTAGTTAATGATGTCAAAATAGAAATCCATCAACAAATAACTGGAGTATGACGATATATATATATCTATACACATATACACAGACACACACACACAGAGTATATATATATATATATATATATATATAGCCGATTGTTCGCAGAAAAAAAAGAAACATTTAGAGCTGTGTCTTGTCAAAATTAAGTCAAAATCTATGTGACTGAACTGTGTATGAAAGGCTTGAGGGCTTTTAATTTGAAGGGCCAGATACAGGAAGACTCACTGTCAGTTGTTTTTTCTTTACACTGCAGGTCCCTTCGATATTGCGGTTATTAGACAGTTGAGTTAAAGGGGGACTCCAGTGTGAAATGGACTTGGGTGTGTTGAAACATGATTACTAGTACGAACTTTCGTCGCATAGCCTCCGTTTGCTACCAGCTTTAGCCGATACTCCGAACAGCCTCACAATGGCAGGGCTAAGGATATAGCGTTGCCCATGCAATGAAATCGCTACCTTTACACCATTAACAAGGCCCAAAGTAGCTCCACATTTCATCGGTAGAATGCCGAGGTCCCTGACATTTAAAACAAGGCACTGAGAACTTTCAAAGTTTATTTAAGGAAGTTTATTAAAAAAGACAGTTTATGCAGACAGCTCCTTGAGGTAGTTTTCTGGTCTTGAAACTAAGTCACGATAAGTGGACTAACGAGCACGAATGAGACTACAGCTGCTCGGCTAAGTCGTGTGAATCACATGTCAACGGTCACCAGACATTTTCAGCAACAGCTGGAATCCATGCGTTTCCACGGAACTCATTTTGCATTCTGTTCCCCTATCCTACCTACAGTATTCACTCGCACTCGTCAGCTGACTTATCGTTTACATTCAGTCAGAAAGATGAAATCAGTTCAAGCTAGCTGGCTAAACTGATGTGCATACACACACATACTGTACACACATACATATACACACACGCATTGGACCAATCCCTGCCCTTGACAACACTCATCTCATCAGTGTATGAAAATGTGTACAGTAAAATGTGTTGAGGAAATACACAGTAATTTGTGAATATAAATATATAATATAAAGATTCAAATAAATCAAGTCTATTTAAAATTATTTCTCTTCCTGTTGTTTTTCTTTCAACATTAACATCTTTCAGCTGACAGCTGATAGCCTATTACCAGCTCTTGAAAGTCGTGGGGCCTCACACATGTAGCTCCTCACTGAAATGTCACTTTAAGCCAGTTTGCTCATGCCAACATGTATTTCTCCATGTATCAACCTTTCAACAGTGCTAAAAATTTTGCATGATTGAATTTCAATATTGCATATTTCTCACTGTGCAGTGCACTTATTATATTTCAGCCCAACTTCCCAAATGTAATAAAAGTAAGGTAAGTAGCGAGCGACTGCGCATAGCGTCTATCATCTGAACGACGCTTTCAAAGCCCTTCAGGCTCTGGAGAGACTCTTCCACTCATATTCTCTTTCACTCACTCAAAGGCAAATACAAGGACTGGTTTTCAGGTGGCTCTCTCCAAGGTCTCTGTCCAAAGTTTTTGCAGTAGTTCTGTTTGGTCTTAAGCCGTACTTTTTACACTTTGCACTGCTGAATGTTTCAAATACTCACTAATTATTGTACCCACTTACCATGATCATGTGGTTTTGCTCTTGAAACAAATATCGTCTTGTAATGACCAGCCAGCCAATCAACTTGAGGGTTACATCAGTGTCTTTCCAGACTCATGTAATATATGAGGTGAAGACTGTTAAGTGAAGTGTTGACTCAATGGAAATTATCGCCATATTGACATAGATGATTCCAGTGAGAACCATCACTTCACGTCTTCACTGCGGTCCTCATGACGTCATTCACCCATTTCCAACTGGTTATGCACAGACCCCCATAGAGATGTCCGCGCACACCCCAACATCTGTGACCATGCCGACTACGCATGCTCCAGGTACAAAATATTACTGACTGATGCTTCCAACGCTTCCAGTCCAGTTGGTGGCATGCTCTTGGTGTTTGCCGTTTTGCCCGGAGGATGAGAAGAAGAACTCAACACGGACGCTTGTTTTGAGGAGAGGCTGTGCGAGGAGATCCCTCGGTTGCATACTATATTTTCTCTTTCAACATTTTCCTTCTTCCTCTTCAGCCAAAAACAACAAACACAAGAGCTCTTCTCACTGCGGTGCAGAGGTCGACATTTTCTCCTCTGAATGCTTCTACTTCTTGATTTATGGCGGCTGGAGAACAACGTCGGTGCATTATCGCCCGACTGATGCGGAGCCTTATTGAAGTATGAATGGAACTGTAGGCATGTACGCCAGACCGGAAAAAGTCTGCAACTGTCGGATGACGATGAATGCAGACAGCGTGATCGAGCCTTTAGAGAGTATTTGGACAGAGGAGCATACTCTCTATCAGTCACACGTTGTAAGGGTTAGGGTTAGGGTTAACAACAGCAAACCAATGAGCTGGATGTTGCTTTAACCCACGGCACAGAAGGTCCATACACTCAGCACAGTTTCAAGGAGGCATCCAGGCTCAGTGTCGTAAATTCAGCATCCGACCAAATGTGAAATATGGTCCCAATCTGCCCTTCTGTCCCTGAGCTATGGCTCTGAATACAGTAATGACCAGAAAAGTCTTTGCAGAACATTACGATGTCACACTGAAGTTTTCCTTTGGTCTTTTGGATATAAAATGTCATCTCTTCATTGTATTATCCTATTAGCCATTTGTGTGAGATATCTTTACTTGTTCGAGGAGGAAAAACAAAATACTCAATACAGCATTAAATTAAGTCATTGAGTCATTGAGTCATTTAGTTGAGGCAGATATTTTTGAAAAGAAGCAAAATCCATTAAGTGACCAACAAAAGTGTCTGAACACAAGTAGATAAAACTGTTCTTGTGGAAACAGAATCTTTTCTCTGGCTGCAGATTAAAGCAGCTCTGTTGGTCCAGGACCTGCCAGTCATGCTGGTGGACAGGAGACCTGCTGGATTTCAGACTTAACACGAGCAGGAGCTCTGCTTTTACTGCCACGACCGACACAACAGGCACGATCCAGCTGAGGCTGCTGTTGTAATATGTGGAGGGTAACAGGTATGGAGAACAATGTGTTTGTATTTTGCCGTCACAGATTTCTACAATGCTAACTGTCATTTCATTCAGTATTCAGGTCTAATTGTTATTTTTCATTACATCTGTGCAAGTTTTCACTTGCAAAATGAATGCTGTCTTGATTTTAATTACGTTTTCTTTACATGAACAGACAGCTCTGCAATATGTCGTCACATATTCAGAACTAATCATTTATTAAGAAAAAGAATCACAATGCATTGAAAAAAGTTGGAATTACTTCAAAATAATGGTAGCTCCCATCCGCTCAAAAATTAGTTTCCAAATGTGATGTGGAAATTTGAAGCTTCCGACACACACACACACACACACACACAGACTGAGAATGGACTTCAAGTAGGAAACACCACATCCAGCAGGAAAATGTTAGAAATGACCACAATTTGAATTTCCTAACCCTATTACTCGTGAGGCAGATGGAGTGGATGACTTTTTAAGGACTTTATTCTAGTATTTACACATTTATGGAAAATAAAAAACACTGACACATATTATTGTTCATTAATGTCTTGAGGGGATCTTAATACAAAAATACAAAAATTTGGACTCCACATGACTGGTGTGTTTTTGATACTCTAGGGTTCAGTTATCCTCACTCGAAGATACAGTCATACTGTACTGTAGGCTGTATGAAAGAAAAGCCACATATGTGCACACTCATGCATACTTTATGTATAGTGTGTGTCTGCACTGCTGTACTGCATGGCATGAGGTAAACAGCAGGTAAAAAGACACAGTAGTGAAGTATGCAGAAAGGCCGAAGCATGTCTTCAGACTTAATGCCAGCTCTGTGGACTGCCAACTCGAACACGCTGAGGGGGCTCAGCTCCCCGGTGGAATCCTCCCTCACTTCTCCGAAAAAGCAAAAACCATCCAGACAGCAGGTGTAGGCCAGTTATTAGAAGTCATCGGCGCTAGCGTGCAATATCATGCAATGTACACCTCGGGCCTTTCATTGCTGTGGTCAAATCTTCCATTAATCAAATAAACATCTGTGCATTGGGACATTTTTCCAGGTCAGACGCTCCTCGAGTGACCTCAAACGGCTTGGAAAACACCCCTCCATTATCCAGAGAGTGACATTTGAATCTGCCTAATATGAATTGATGCGCATTGAAAGGGACTGAAGTTAATCAGCTATTTTGGCATAGTTATGGGCTCCCATGATGGAGGTGTGAAAATATGAGACGTGGTGGGAGGAACGTTTGCACAAGCCTGTTTATTTATTTTTTTTCCCTTTCTTTTGTCTATTTGAGAGTGACTTCACCCAGCAGTGCTAAGATCGTCCTACAGGGGGCAACTACAGTTGAGACATCAAGACGTGGGGGGGGAAATGTGAAATATTGTCAGAATAAACAAATCCGTCAGCAAGGTGGCCGTCTCCACTTGACTGTTAGTGGAAACCCTGCCAGATTACTTGCTTTATGGCCCAGAACAGGAAGCTGCTCTTCAGATCACGATGAGGTCTTTGTCTGAAGTATCGCACTCTTCCACACCACTGGTCAAGAATGAAATGCATCTACTACAGTGTACAGTTAGTCCCTCAAAGATTCTCACAATGGGATAAAAAAAATGATCAGGTCCACAGCATGCACACGAACAATATTCCACCATGCTTAGATGCTCAGAGGAAACACTGTGTGACTTTACAGATCTGTAAGAAAGCCAAATACCAAAGTACCTGGAGGACATACAGTACACACACAAAAAGAGAGGTGCTGCCCTTCTCTTGAAACATTAAGAGCGTTTCAGTTGAAGGAGTGTCATTCATTCAAACTGCCACAGTCTACCAACCGTTTCCACTATGCTCTCATCGTTTCTATGCAGGTATGACTTTTGAGATGCAGAAATGCAATAGTGGGTTTTCTTTTCTTTTTTTTTTCTCCCTTTGGAGTGAATTTAAACCCTCTCTCTTTCATTGTCTGGGCATGAAACTGTAAAGGTAGGCAGGCAAGACTCAAACACAATGGACTTGGCAGAGAACAGACAGCGAGGAATTCCCCATCAGTGTCTGAAGTGAGCTAACCTTGCTTTTTTTTTTCTTTCTTTCTTTTCTTTTTTTTTTTCTCATCCCTACTCTTCCCTCCCGGTGAGCGTCCAGAGGAAGAAAAAAAGTTAACTCTTTCGCCGACGCACTTTTTGGACGTCTGCCGCGGTTGTTTGTCCGGCGCGTGCATGTTGTGCGCTTTCTCACAATGAAGCCGGTCCGTCCCCACGGAGCGAGCCTGCCCTGCCCGGGCCGTCTCTCTCTCCGCCGTGCGCTTCCACACATTAGAAATGCTCGGGTTATTTCACAGCCCCCCTCTGCTCCATATCCAGGTACTTAAATACAAAGTACTTTCTGTCCATTTCCCAGGACAGAAAATTGTGTCTTTAAATTGAAGGCGCTCGGCCAGCTGTATTAAATGTCCGTGGCTGTTTATAAATACCACTGACCAGCACTGAGACGGAGAAACACACACACACACACACACACACACACACAGAGGGTCTTGGAGAGAAAGCAAAAGCGACAAAAACTCAGACGGCACATTCTCGATCAATTTCCCCCCTCCCCTCTCTCTCTCTCTCTCTCTCTCTCTCTCTGTCCCGACACACACACACACACACTCACACATATAAATAGGTCTGTTTTGAAGTGGGCGTTAAGAAGCCAGGTGTCATCCCTCATCTCTCGCCACGCTGCGGCTCACCTTCACAGTCCGACTGACAGCTCCTCTCCAAGCCACTACACACACACACACACACACACCTCGACCTTTATCTGTTCAATAAGTACACCAAGTTTTTTTTTTCTTTTTTTTTTTTGGAGATGGGGGGCGTGGGAGGGGGGGTGGGGGGGGGGTTTGGCCCATTTATCAACTTGAGCCCACAGAGATGAAAACAAACCGAAATGATCCGTGTGTCCCCCGATGGACGGTGTGAAATGTTAAATCCACAGCGGGCCGCGCTCAAAACGGGAAACGAGCGGACTGGATTTCAAAAAAATTCTATTTCACTAAAGGGCAAACCCGCGCAAAAAGTCACTCACCCATCTCAGGGAACACATGTCACTTACAAAATCAACAAACTCTAACCGTCCACACACACACACACACACGTCACTGCAGGACAGACGATGTTGTTTCAGGCTTTTTGAGCTCCAGTTATTGAAGAATCGCCTCCACATATATGGATGTGGAGGGTATGGGTATGTGTGTGTGTCGCCAACGTATTAACTGTATCTAACAAGCTTGATCGAGGCCCTCGAGTCGAGCTTTGAGGCGTCTGTCTCCGTGCCTGTGCAAGTGTTTGGTGATGGGATGGCGTCCCTCGGCCCCCGGTGAGGACGGCTGCTTCGGACGGCAGAGACGTGTGCACGGAGGTCACGGTCAGCGTGGACCGAACGGACAGACCATTGGTTATTGCTGACGGTAAAGTGACAATATGTTGAATGATCACGCATGCAGGACGTCTTAGGCCTGGGAC
>JBCAUF010000028.1:23554816-23586493 GCA_038406115.1 Haemulon aurolineatum
TGATCACTGGAGACAAGTTCTCAAATTCCTTAAAGATATGTAACCTTTACTGTCATGGCAACAGTGAACACCACGATACTGTAGTTAACATGAGCAAGGTCAAGTCGATTAGAGTTTTTAAATGTCGGTTTTGATTATTTTTCGATTAATTGCCCAGCCCTAGGATGTCTTCTACAAAAGAAAGCATGACATCTTCTTACCTACAGGTCATGCCTGCAAAGCTAATCCACTTTAGCCTGTAAAGTGTCAGCATGGCTCCTGCTATCACCCAACATACAGAAATCTTTAAGTGTCAGCATGGAACATAGAAGAGATTCTCACATACTAGTCTAACCCCCCTCAAAAAAAAACAAAAAAAAAACCCTTTTCCTTTAAAGCCAAACAAACAAATCTGACCCAGAGTCAGCACTATCACATTTCAAACTCCCATTTACACCACACTGACACTGCAGCAATGCCACAGCGGTGCCAGCGGGGGGGATGGGGGGGCCATACCGCGGAGGTACTGAGACCTTGACCGGAGGGAAGGCGGGCGGCGGGGTGGGGGGGTAGGACAGTCGGAGAGCTCCCTCTCATCGCCCCCTTAAAGAGGGGGCCTCGTCATGTAGCGGCAGACATGACAGCGCGCCGCCTCCGAGCTGCCTTATTTACCCGCGCGGCGGCGGCTCGGCAGCTGTTTATAACTCCCTTTTAGCGCAGAACCTTCATCACTCTTTGGAGAGGAACCTTTTATGAAGTTGCACGGGGAGTGGGAGGTGTGTGTTGGCGCATGACTGTGTGTCATTTTTTACTCTTTTATTCATTTTTTTTTCCTTCTTTCCTCTCTCTCCTCTCCAGTCTCTGATAATTTATGTCCTCTAAACTTTGTTGCGAATTTCCCCCGGAGATGCTTCATCACCTCTTTGGCTGCAAACTTTTTTGTAATTGGAGGAATCTCAGTGGGGTTTTTTGATCGCTTCTATTTTGATTTTTATTTAGAGATTGCTGGGTTTCATGAATCAGTGGGAATAATGTGCCCTGACATTGCCGTGCGGTGGCTGCCAGGCACGCAGATGTAAAGGAAAGCTTTTCGTTTTGGAGATCTTGCTTGAAAACTGTTTACCTTTCAGTCGGCACAAAAAACATTTCCACCAAAAAGAATCTCAAAACGTGTCCATTCTGCTCAATAATTACAACGTGCGAGTGCCATTTATTGATAATAGCAGGAATCACACTGAATTTAATTGTATAAACTTTGACAGCCTTCTCTTTTTTAAATAATGTCTCTCATCACATTGTAAATATGACAGTTTTATTCTTTTTTTCTCCTCTGATTGAAAAGAAAAAAAAGCTCATTATGTCTGTGTTTTTACAGGCTTTTGGCACAGGTTAGTGAAAGGTATCACTGCCAAAAACACTGCGGGGCCAAGAAACTACAACTGAAACATTTGGCGTCAAAGAAGTTGTTCTTGTTATCTAGTGGTGAAGAAAAAAAAAAAAAGGAGCGAGATGGTGCAGACTATTCTGACGGCTCCGTCCTGTGCATCAATCATCCGAGAGGCTGATTTATGGGCAAATGTTAAAGGAAGGTTAGAACAGGTCTGGTTTAAACACACGACTTCATATAGCAGACGATGAATTCGGCATCGCCGCCGCTCCACATTTCCATCCATTTCGACACACATCACTCTTCGCCGGTGTTTAACACACAGTGAGAATTGGACTTTAATTGGCTCGTAAAAATTTGAAGTTATTGCGTTTTCAAAAATGCCTACGTCTTTATAGGCAGTTCAGACTAACTCCAGGCGAGGCATCACAACTGGACCCGGTCCTGATTGGCTCCCCTCATTAAATAACTACTGAAATGTTTCCAAGCCAGGCCGCATTAGGCTGGAACAGCGTCCAGCAGCAGGTTTACCTCATTTGAATTGGACGGGCTGCCCTCGTCAGTCACGGAGCCATATTAGGGGCCGGTCTGCCTTCACCACAGTTCAAGTGGTCCAAATCAACCTTTGACTGAACCTGGAGGATAAAACTGTGAAAACGTAACATTACGGAACCTTGAGCAACATTTATGAACGGCCTGTAAATACCTTAAATACCTGCGCATAGTGCAAGAGGCTGTTAAATCAACACCATCAGAACCTGCTCACTCGTGACTCAAACCTCCACTGAAGTGATGCACATCTGTCATTTGGATCGGACCAGATCTATGCAGCAGACAGCTGCCAAAGTCAAGGAGCATATCGGCCCGTCTTTCACAATGGTCTCCATTATGCTCCCATGTCCTCTGCATACAAACCACTGTCTGCGCCGGACTCCCAGTCCAAAGTCAAACACATTACAAGGTTCATTACTTACTTCATGTGAGAAATTTCCCCAAAACAGACGCTGGAAGTAAACAGACAACACACACACGCACACACACAACAAAATCCATTTAAATGAGGGGTATTTCTTAAGGTAAAATATTCCACTCCTTCCTCCATTTCTCACTTTTCAGGAACATCTTGAACAATGCGATCTTTGAGAGAGCAAACCTCTTATCGTGGCACATATCCTAACATGCTAATTACCCCACACACAGTTTGAGTTCATTTATTATGCATGAAATAATCTAATATGATGACTGTGATAATTATGCGCACATAGATAAGATAAAAGAGTAGTAACCAATTATGGCGCGGGAGTTGGGAAAAGTAATTATTCTTTGTAGTGGAAAGAAGTCTCGGTGCAAAAAAAAAAAAAAAGGGGGGGGGGGGTGGTGGCTGAGGGCTGAGGGGGGGGGGGCTCAGTCTGCTTTTTTCATTCAGTTCAGTTCACAGTGCTGCAAAATTAACATGTGGAATCATGTCTGCACTCCGTGATAATGTATGAGGGATATTTTGTTGATGAAGCGTACAGTGACACAGACATGCCTCGTCGTCGGCGTCGTCGCGGTGCGTTTAAGGACGTACGGGCTTCTCATTGGACGACAAAAGTGTGAAAAATCGACAGCATAAGAACTGCTTCCAGAGCAGCTGCTGAGGTGAACCGCTTCTCCGCGTAGATTCATTTACAGCAGCGTCGTGTTATGATAATTGCGGCGCTCGCTCCCCGAGACTCTTCACACACTCCAGAAATCTGACATGTTTACATTATTGCTTGAAAAGGCAACATGACTCGACGCCTCGGGCCTCGGCTTCGGCGGCGGCGAATCGGGGGGGGAAAGGGACAATAAAAACGGGAGGAGTGGTGCTCAGGAGTCGAGCGCTCGCAAATCAAGACGCGCGTTTGCGGAGTCATTAAATATTACCACTTCTAAAAAATCAGGGGCTGGCGTGCGGTTGGCCCCGCGCTACTGTGCAAACACACTTAACACGGCGCGGCTTTCTTTTGACAAATTACGCGCCTGCCACCGCAAATCACAGGAAACACACACACACACACACACACTCTCCAGTAATTCCATTTTTCCGCGACTGTTTTGGCCCGGATCGTGCCGTAAATCAAACTTTTATGCGGAATGTGGAAACAAGAGTTAAACGGGGGGCTTTAATGTGACGGCATCCATTTTGCTCGCAGCAGGGGGGGTGGGAATGTCTCGCGGCCGCTCTTTGGACGCGATGGCTGAGTCACCGCCGCGGCGAACACAAGCAGAGGGAGATGTGAGACGTAATTAATGAGAAGGGCGCCGCGGAATGTCTGGACAGAGAAGACGGAGCCCGGATGCACGACATCGACGGGCTCCGTCTCCGGGAGGACTGTCTCGCTGACCTCTAACTAAAACCACATTTTATGTGACTCAGGAGCGCTGCGCGTCATCCGGAAACCTCCGTCACCCGTTAACACGGTCCACGTCTCCTCCTCGGACCCCGCCGTTGACTCACGATTGCTCACAGAGTGTTTCAGCTGCGGGCCGAACATGATACTCTGAGACCGGCTCTCACAAACAATAGCGTTGCCACATCGGGGGGCTGCCAGATTTTTGAAATTCACGCCAAACATCAGCACAACGGAGAACGTGTTCTTGGAGGACACGTCTTCACGGAGGTGTTGATATCCTGTTCTGATATTCGGAGTAAGGGGGTGGGGGGGGGGGGTGGGAGCATGAACGCGAAAGGTCCGCCGTGCACTCCGCGGCTTTAAACCAACCTGAGGTTAACTCGAGTTTCCTTTACACTCTCAGCAAAGTCGTAACATTCTGAATGTGATGAAGTGGGGAGAGGAGAGAGCGAGGACGGCGAACGCGGGCCAAGACGCCGATCGATCCAGCTGACGTCCTGGAGGAACTGTCCGTGGAGACGACCCCTTCGCGCAGGCGCGTTTGCTCGCGTCACGGCGCGGCTGTTTTGGAGAATTTTAACTCCGGAGATTACCTCAAAGCCCCTCACATCAGTTTAAAAAAAAAGAAAGAAGGAAAGAAAGAAAAGCTTTTTCACTGAAGCTAATTTATTTTACTTGTAAAACTCAGCCTCTGTGCAAATTGTTTTCTGGGATTTACTACGTCCACCGTACACTGTCTGCCTGACAGAAACAACGTGAAACACAGAAAAGAAAAGTTTGAAGGCCGTTTTAACTTGAGCTTTGCTTCGACTACAGCTCAGACAAATTGAGGAACCATTGAATATAATAACAGCATTAAAGTTAATGATTTCACTTGGAATTTGCTTATACTGTGTTCCTTACGTGAAGCATCGTGCATAAATAGCCCACAAACTGTCTCCTACAGAATTTGTTTCCGTACTCCTTGTTCTGCTCGTGGTTGGGGCGGATGGTGAGCGCGGTGCGGGGTTCACCTCCTGAGTCCTGTGTGTGGTTGTGTTCAGGCACCAGACGGCAGAGTTGAAGGGAAAGATTGCGGTTTTGATTGAACAAGCTCACTAATAATAAAGTAAACACGTCCCGTCCCGTGTTTCCAGTCGCTGTTGACTTCTTTCAATCGCTAACCGAGAGCGTGATCTTTACCTGACCTTGTGAGTGCTTTTGTTGGCCAAACATAACCATAACAATCATGTGTTTATTGCTATGAGTGGATATTGTAATGCAAGGGTACAGTGCAGTAAAACTGATGAAATACATTTGGAGCCTTGGCATAGTGCATTCATTAAACATATTTCCTCATTATGCTGATTGAGAATAGTAACTGGGGAGGCATTTCGTTTCTCTCTAAATCTATTTGTCGTTTCACATTCTTTTGTTTAAATGCTGCTCATGTTCTCTGCCTCTGCACAGACGGACAGGGTTACGGATGCGCTCGGCCCAAAATGTGGCTCGTCGCGTATCGTTAGCGGCAACCGGCTAAACGGTTAAACTCCGGGCTAGCACGCGACTTTGCATTTCAGTGTCAGAGGTATTGGGTTCCTCGGGGCACTGACATGAACTTGTATGAATCCGGCAGCGGCGAGGCATCCGGGATGCCGAGGGCCTTAATGAAATATAATACAGGAATAAAACATTGCAGTCGTTCTTTAATATTTTAAGAGCGACAAGTCTTATGAAACACCATAAAAGATGTAGCCTTCCCATGGAAAATGAAATGCACTTTGACTGAAGCCTGTGCTGTCATAAAATCATGGCACTTTTATGGCAGGGGACAGAACTACATAAAAAAAGTCATTTGCAGCTAATAAGAGCGATCACTAAAATGCATTAGGGCAAATTATTCCGTCCTTGCCACTGTACAGTGCTTTTACTAAAGTCTGTTGATGAGCCGCTGTTCCGCCCGAGAGCCTGTACACTAACAAGTGTTTCATCAGGCATCTGCAAAGACCACTTGCAGATTAACAGCAAGGTATACAAATGGATGTGAAGAGAAAGACGCTTTTGTCAGAGTCTAATGTCAAAATAAAGGAGCAGCTATAGACCGAGTGGAAATATTGTCCTTCAGATCAATGGTGTCCCGGAGTGCAATAGGCTGAAACATTCAGATGAGATGTGAGTGGCAGAAAAGAGCAACACACTTGAATAATATCTGTGGAGAGGATTCTGAAAAATGGAGCCGAGCTCCAGTAAATAGCCTTTTCGAGGTCACAACTTTAGCGCTGTTGCATTTCTATTCAAAGTGCGGCAGACTTCAATGGGCTGCTCTGCCAACAATCAAAGTAGTGTGATTCCAAAAGGCCACCTACCACCATCTCAAAAAAAAAGAGGAAAAAAAAAGGCTCCCTTTTTCAGCTCGACTGCACACTTTTCACATGTCGCCTTGTGTCTCTCGCTGCGGCTCATCTGTCGATTTGCGCGCCCGCGAAGCGACTCAAGGTGGTCGGACGCACAAAATGCGACACAACAACACACAAGTTGGCAAAGGCACTCACAGGAATGGCTTCTGGTGATGTGTGCTCGGTCGTAAAACTTTTGTCTGCGTGTCTTCGGCGTTGTAATAAAAGTTCGCCGGGCTCACAGAGGAGGGACAACATCTTTCCTGCTGGCAACGGCACCGCAGTGCTCAGAAACAGCTGGAACTGTACCTGCAGTACTGAGCGGCTCCAGTTTAAAGAAAAACATGATAATAGCACAACAGCACGGTTTGCCTCGAATCGAGCTGCATCTGTCCACAGAAAGCAACCGTTACTTTTACAGACTTTATTTTGTGAACATATTGGTATTAAGTCGGCGCCATCGGCATGGTAAACCAACATTGACATTTCACTCTTAACCAAGTTTTAAAGAGTATTACACTGGGGGAGATTTTCAGTAGTAGTGACACCATTTTGGCCCATGCATTTATTCATTTTCAAGGGAAGCACAAATATGCAGCCACACAGTGCTTGGTGGGATTTTCTCTGTTATGATCTGCTGTTGAATTCTAATCAAATATTTTGAACCTCACCCAGCTCAGCTGTTACCAGGACTCTCAAATATAATAAATTCAGGATTTACTGGCAGGCGTCATATTTCTCTGTGTGAAGCCCTAC
Organism: Haemulon aurolineatum; assembly: GCA_038406115.1. NCBI lineage: Eukaryota > Metazoa > Chordata > Actinopteri > Lutjaniformes > Haemulidae > Haemulon > Haemulon aurolineatum. Next base: position 23,561,692 of record JBCAUF010000028.1, read on the forward strand.
TCATTTATTAGGATTATCTACATTCCACCAGAGATAAGAACCAAAAGGCACAATGAGGTTCAGGCTCTTGTTAAAGGTCTTTAAATGCAGAATATATAATAAGCTGTTGCTAATTTGATTTTGCGCTTGATCCTTGAATAATAACCACTGATGTCTAAAAATAATGTGTTTTAATTGTTTTTACTGCAAAAATCATGACATCAAACGCAATTTATACCGATACTATGAATACAGAAGACATGAGAGTGGAAAACGGCCCACTTCTTACACGTCTTTGAAATTTCACCCACAGTAAACAGTGCATCTGCGTGTTTGCGTCCTGCTGGTGCGAAGCCTGAGCTGTCCTGAGGTCCTCCTCTGTTCTATGCTATGACTTCGACTTTAGTTTATGGAATGTGTCCCCGCTGGGTTTTCATTTCCTCTGTCTGAAAAAAAAAGGAATGCAATCAGAGTGCTGATGTTAAAATCATTACCTAATGACTAAAGCCTTTGTATGACTTCTTCCATGCTGTGGCGTTCACTGTTCAAGCATGCATCCCGTATTACCGTGTGGCGAGGGGCATTGCTGAAAGTTTGTTCGAGGGCCGTCTGCTGGGCCCATTGAATCACACGCTCGGCCCCGATCAATCGGCGATTCACATGCGGAAGGCTGACATGGATTTTTCTCATATGCAGGTATTGTTTTTTTTTCGAAGCAGAGTTAGTTCTGATGGCACCCTGAGAAGCACAGCCACACTGAGATAGCGTGCTGCTCGTACGCTGTGTAGTAAAGCAACGCTGGATGTGATGTGTTTTGAAAATAACATACCCTTGGTAAGAAGGCACGGAATTTCAATAACATCACCTGCATACATTTGCTGTACAAATTGCTCATTTGGTATCATCAGAGGGATCTGTGTGACAGCAAAGCTAAAGCTGTGGACAGACTTTTTTGGAGAATTACTGGATAAATAAACTGAAATGAATTCACGAAAGCCAAACTGTATTGATCATTTTTTAGGTTTTTTTTCCTTGCCATAAAGGCTCGTTTCAATGTGCAAGGAGTTTAAGTCAATCACATTTTTAAATGTCCTGCTGATGTGTCAGCGATAACGCTCCCCTACAGCACGGTGCCATCGCTGTGTGACTGCAGCTTCCAAACGTATTAGCCATGCCACGGTCATATGCTGGACGTATTTTCATGACATCTTTATGTCCTTCCAACAAAGCTTCGTGATGTTGACAGTATGGAGGATCATTAAATTTGCCTGCTGCTCCTCTTGGAGCATAAATCAAGCCAATCCATCTCTCTCCGACCCCGCTCCCTGGTGGCTTACTTAGAGCCATGCCAACGCAGCACTGGCTGTGGAATGAGCAAGGGTAAGCATGCAAGGGCTGTCCTTAAGCTGAGCTGTCTGGCGGTATAAACAGGCCTCTGCCTTCTCTTGAGAGCAATAGGGATCAAGCGGGCTTAGTGGGCATGACCTGCGAGGGCCCAGACAGGGCCAAAACATGCAACACAACACAACACAATTGTCTTAAGGATTGCTGCTCTATTGAACATGAGAAAACTAGCCCACATCACATTGCTCACGGGCCCGGAACAGGACCTAGATGCACTCCGCTGAGGATACCCGGCAGACTAAAGCCTTATGAATAATTCCGAACATCCTCTCTCTTTTTCCTGCCTGGTTTAAGAAAGTGAGGCCCTCAAAAACAAATTAGACGTCTCAAAATTTGATTGCTGAGGAAAGGAATCCTGCAACGTATATGGCCTATTAGTCTTATGAGAAAAAAAGGAAAAAAAACAAAACCTTACATCTTCTCACAAATGATGTATTGTGTTGTTTTTTGGTTTTTTCTTCTGGCCCCATGCAGGGTGGAATTAGAGGCAAAGGCGAAGGAAATGACAAGACATTTGCTCGTGGTTTAATTTCCTCAATTGCTTTATGGCCATACATAAATGCTTAAATTGGTTTGTAACATATGCTCTCCTCGCTCTGTTTACTTCCTTCATTTAGTGTGACTGAATCACTTTATTAGTGATTATCTCCCCAAAAGCTGCAGGAATGCACAGCATCACACCTCATCATGTAATTTACCCATATAGAAGGAATGGGAATATGCAAATAGTGTCGGAGTATTTCGCAGCACCAAATATGCCCCTGGGCTGCTTGTCCAATGACACAAATCATCAATTAAGATCTCAGCAGGGTTTAGGGATAAACTAAATTGGCATTATCCCTATCAGACGATACGTAGAGCCGTGTGGGGTACATCACAACAAAGAACAAACATCACTGAGGGTGACTGCTAGTGATGCGTTTCGACTCGAGCTTAAGTGTGTGTGCGTGTGTGTGTGCACGCGCACTTTAAAAATTCATTCCCAGCTGAATCACCCACTCCGAGACACCGAGGGGGTACATGCCAAGGTAAACACACATTTGAATGGTGTAAAAAGGTAACAAGCCGTCTTGTGGTCTTTCACCGGCAATTCAGAGCAACAACAACAACAACAGCAGCAGCAGCGGCAGCGTCTTTCAGAGCGTTCACTTTAACAGGGGGTGCGAGAGGAGCTCCTCGTGGGACTCCGCACTCGGCACTCTGCACCTGCCGAATGTGTTTGACGGAGGGGGCTAAAGTGGTCTAAATCGCCATTGTGATTTCTCAGGGAAGCAGATGATTAGTAAACAAATGGTTCAGGCATATTTAATTAAGCTAATGTACTCCCAATGCTCACACTCCAGTCTTTGCTGTAAGGGGCCTTCGCTTCAGCTCTGCTGTGCAGCAGTAACATTTCTGCCGCCGACAGATGAGGAAGTGTAATTAAAGTATAAGGCTGGGTTTATATTTCCTGAGCTTTACGTTTAATTTTTTTTTTAATATAGATGTGTTTGCCAAATCTGTGCACTGGTACATTCGTGTGATATATATATATATATATATATATATATAAGGGGGCACAGAGCAAAGCTGAGCAGATGAGTCGACTGGGTTCGCAAAAACTACAGCAACGCGTCAACCGACCCACAGAACCTGTGCCTTTTCAGCTGCGAGATCATTCGAATATTTCAAATCAAGCGGAACAGGGCCCCGAGTGTTCCACACCGGCTGCCCGAGAGACACGGGTTCCCCTCCAATCACACCGACGGGCCGTTCCGTGCCAGTCGGACGTCTCCCGTGAGCGAAACGGTCATTCGGAGCAATTGTGGAATAAACGAGTCATCTGAAATAGAAAGTGAGTGAGTGGCACACAAAGAGGGCCAGTGTTCAGTCCTGAGAGGGTTTGCAGGGCAGGGGAGGCTGAGGGTAAACATTAGACCTCACTGAGATGCTGAGATTTGAGCAAGAGGAACACCTCTATCAACGATGAATTCACAGAGAAATGCAAAAACAAATCGCTCTCCCTGTTTGAGCTCATAACATACACACACACACACACAAGGATAATAGATGTGTTTTGATTCAAATATATTTGGAATAAATATATTACTTCAGCTTTGTGTGAAAATAAAACCTATGCTGTTTTTACTTTGAAAAACAGTCCTTCATAAATTGCAAACAGAAAATGACGCCTGTCACAAGTTCCACATAAAAGTAATGGACCTACAGGAAAAGCTCAGCTGTTTCAATCATCAATACAAAGAGTCTATTTCAAACTACAGGTGACGTACAGTTCCTTCAGTGTGACATTCACATGCTGTGGTTATTTTTTATTTTTGCAACAACAAACCCAAAACAGCCTCAGACACACACAAAGTGCATACACACTGTCTAAAGTCAAATTTATTTCAACAAAAAAAATATATACGCTTAATAAACTTGGCTCAAATCTTCCTCTAATTTATTTTACACTGAAAATCCTTCGTCGTTTTTGTTTTTGTTTTTTTTTTTGTTATTTTACCAACACGCCAACTTTGCCTGTCAAAATAAAATCCTTTTTACTCGAATAAGCCGCTCCGTAACTTGGACATGAAGTAAAAAGCAGCAGCGGTGTAAAAGACAAACCGAACGCGTGTGTGTGTGTGTTTTTTTCCGCGCGGCACATTCACACCCTGGCGTGTTTACTGTACGGCTAACGGAGGACCACGACGGTGACAAAGCCGTCAAATCAAACCGAGCCACACTCAACTATCATCAGTATTAGTCCCCTAATTACACCCGTGTGCACAAAGCATCCGTCAAAAACACACCCCGTCCAGATACCTGCAGCACAACATTACACACACTCTTTCTTTTTTTTTTTTTTAATCCAAACGCCGCATCAAGAAAAAGAAAAAAAAATCCACTGGTCTTTGAGTCCAGCACAAAAATGCATCTCCTCTCTTTTCCCTCTCTCTTTTTTCTCCCCCACCTCGACTCCCCCCTCCCTTTCTCACTCTCTCTCCCTCCCTCACTCTCTCTCTCTCTCTTACCCTCCCTCTCTCTCTCTCTCTCTCTCTCTCTCTCTCTCCCTCTCTCTCTCTCTCTCTCACTCTGGCCTGGCTGCCTGTCTGACTGTATGAATAATGTCCTGCCTTTTGTAATGAAGGGGGGGTAAAGGGGAAAAAAGGACGCTGAAGTGGTGAAGCCCTGCTCCCATGCACTGACATTGAAAATGAATGACAGCTTACCTGCATGCCAATCTTCATCAGACTGACACTGGGCTGACAGCACAGCCTATACTCCTCCACACAGCCGGTGACGTCAGCCATGCCAGGCCCCTCCCACCTCCATCTCCATCTCAGCTCCCCTCGTTTTCCCGGCACCGGGCTGCTGATGCCTTCCAGTGTCCGTGGGAAATATGGCAACCGCGAGGAGAGCGTTGAAACCTCCCCCCCTACTCGCGAACACAGGAGTCTGCAAAGAGACGGACTTTGTGTTCAGGTTAATGCGGGAATACCGCTTCACAGCAATGACATGAGCCAGAAAAAACACACATTTTACTCGTCATGTACACTGTGGCTGCTCCTGCTCAGATTGCAACTAAAAAAGCAAATTACAAGAGTCAACCACAAATGCAATTATGCACAAGAAATGTCTTAAACAAAAGACTGACCCAGCAATGGAATTGAAATGTGTCATATCATCTCATTCAGTTGGTTGTGAGAGAGGCGAGAATGTCTCTGGGGGGAAATGTATCGGGCTACTTTAACCTACAGTCACACTCAGGAAAGAAACCTGATTAATTCCTTGTTAATTTTGCAATTTTCCAATTGTATGCTAATGCTCTCCTGTGGGCTAATGGCCTTTGAGTCATTCTGGACTGGATGTTAAATTCTTTTTCTGAATTACAGAGACCAGAGAAGCAATTGATGTATGAAATGCACGCAGCCTATGGGCATAAACTCTATTTCAGCGTTTGTTTATCTGTTTAGTCGGGCTACAGGCTACATGCTCCAGTAATTCAGTTTTTTTTTCTCTCACCAGTGACTGAACCAGACCCTGGACATGAGGTTTGAGTCCATACAAATCAGAGAATAGTGCTTTAGAATAGTGTTTTGCTCGCCCTTACCAATAACAAGTCTCTAATGAACCTGATTTTGTTACGATTTACAGAGAAAATCAAATCACCTGAGGGACTTCCAGGCAAACACAACAACTAAACTCCTGCACAGTTTGGTAGCTGGTGTCTCAGCTAGTTCTGCTGCGTGCTCCTCTTTTTACTCATGGTATTGATTGCCCTAAATGGTTTTGAACAGCTTCCAGTCCACCTATCCCAATCAGTGATAAACGTTGGATAAGTGGATCTTACGAGGGTCACTTAAAGGCAACACGTCTTCTTCCAGTAAGCACGCAGAAGCACCACCACTCAGACTGGGGGCTGGAGCGCACGTGCACGTAGACACGCGCACGCGCGCCGCAAACGCACATGCCTTTGAATGACGGATCTGGCCAGCCCCCTGTCGGTCTGCATTAACAACTACACTCTTCAGAGAGAGAGACAGGTGGGATGATGGGTACCAGAGACACTGCTGCACAGAAGAGCCACAGACAAGACATTTAACCATGTGTAATGTCAACCAGTCTGGATATCATTTTGCCCATGTGTCATACTGTAGTTCAGTGAAGATAAATTGTGTTTTTTACACAATGACTCGTAACTGAAGGCTGGACATGTGATAGCTAACTTTCTTGGACACTCCCTCATTTCACAGTCAAGAGAATTGTTTTGAATTAACGGACAGAAGGACACAGACAGCCGCAGAGATTTGCACTGGCCAGCCAACACCAGAGCCAGCAACTGTATGAACACCTGTGGTGATAATTATGGCCTGGATCAAAAGTGCTTAATGCTTCAATGTATAACTGTTTAAAATAGCAGCTAAAGTAGGCTAACGACCCAGCATGTGTGCAAATTATATTGTTTGAATGAGACTGTTAACGACTCAGTCTAACGCGTAATACGTTATAACGTTACATGGTAATCATAGAACATTGCAGGGCCTGCTGTTCAAGATAAAGACAAAGTTTATAAAAAAATATACCGTGAATTTTAAGGTAAGATATTTTGAGCACCGCACGAATGGTAAAAAGTCAGACGAGCGGGATGAAGTTCTGTAGTGAATAGTGAAGTTGTTCGTTTATTCAGTAACGACGCGTGTTATTGGGCCGCCTTGCGTTCGTTTATCCAATCAGATTCGACTTTGCTGTTACCAGGAAGCAGAGGAAGCCAGAGAACGCTTGGCTCTATCGCATGAACCTGGTTACTAACTGGGAATTGACGGGTTAATGGACGGCTAATATTGATTTTTAAGGAGGAAAGTTGTGGGTCGAACATCGTGAGTGACCGTGTTCATTGGTGAAGCACGCACGTGCCGGTCTAAGCACGGTGGAGCTAACTTTAGCAGCTAACTTACCCTCACAACGGTGGAAGTTACCGCGCTAGCTTAGCTAATGTAGGTATACAACCTGGGTTACGTCGTTAAACTTGCTTCATGGTTCTTAATAATGTCACGGGCGTCTGTTGTAAAACCGTGTTGAACCCGCTTCGCTGCCCGACCGCTGTAACGTAAACTGTCCGGTAAAACGGCGGCGAACAGAAATGGCAGGTACCGTGTTACAGGTTGGGACAGGTGTGCTCGTCATCGCGGTGATCTGGATCGCGGCTCTGGTGTTTGGGATGATGCTGCTGAGAGCGTCTGGATCAGCCAAGTGAGAGACAACAGCATACACATACACACACTCCTCACACAAACCCGACACACACTCCTGAAGAATACTCCAAAGTTTTCTCCTGTGTGAATGAGTTAGTAACATATTTTCGCCTCTCTAACGTTGGTTTGTGTCGGCCAAGGCACAGATATTATTCAACATAAATACATCCAAGTGTCTCAAAGGTTTCTCTTAAACTCGGCACATGTCTGACTGATCAGGCCGCCCTTTATTCCAAGAAAATGCCAAAAAATGAATGATTCATAAATCTGACTGCTGAACACAGTGCTGTGTTTAATGAGAAATATTGCAAGTTGAAGAAACCAAACGCTGAAACATAATCGAATTAGGTTTTGAGCAAGACCGAATCCATTGCTGATATAAAACGTGTGGAGCTCACTTTTTTTCTAGATTTCAGTTTCAGACAGGAAGGCTGCAAAACTCATATTTTAATTGCCACCTAAATGTTCTGTTACCCAGAGAAACCTGTGAAAATAACAAGAGTTTCTTGACTCCTAAATTCTATGAAACGATTAATTATTCCCACATGCTGCTGCACAATAGTCCCTGCTGATTAATACTCGCGCAATTACTAAAGTCAGTAAATGTTTAATTTTGTGACACCAAACACTGTGCACTCGTGTGAGGCGCAATCACAGTAAAGTGTAAATGGGGTGAAGCATGGTGCTATTTACTTGATTGGAAAGTTAACAACTTAAAAAGAAACAGACTTTATGGTACTTTACACTGACGTTATCCTCGTACAACCGGTACAACCCTGCTTTTGCAAGTTTCCTCTTTATTTTAACTGTGTGTGTGTGTGTGTGTGTGTGTGTGTGTGTGTGTGTTTGTGTGTGCCAGGTTGGGAGTCATCCCCCTTTTCCTCCTGGCTCTCACCATCACTCTGGCACTGGTGTTTTTCCCCCGCAGCCCAGAGACGACTCCTCCTTTCAAAGAGATAGAGGTGAGCACCCGTGCACTGATCTCACACACCCTCACTCACATTTTAGAGACTCGCACTCTCACAGCCCGCGGTCAGTTTGATCCCGTCTGTCGACCGTTTGTTTGCATCGTCAGCACAGTCCTCCCCAGAGTCTGAGTGAATCTGTTGTACTATATTAAAATGCAAATACTGCAGATAACTGTTTTTACTTGAGAGAGAAGCAATTTATGGCCTATATATATTTATTTTTGTTCTGCTGCCCAAAGCACGACGAGGAAGTATTCCAAATCAGTACGATATCAGAGCATTTATTGCACTGAAAACACACAGACTTGTGTTATTGTCGTCTGTTATTGTGGCTCGTGCATAATGACAGCATAATGCACCTCCGTTGGAAATAAAAGCAGGCCCGGGATCTTCTCCGTTCTGTTGTGAGGCCATTTGGCTTCCATTACCACCAAATGTTTTGGGTGCTGAGACCGCTGAGCGAAAACGAGGATGCAAGAGCCCACGATCGAACCGCTTCCTTCAGCTGAGCGGTCATCGCTCGCACATTTAAGTGCCCCCCAAAAATGAAACTTAATCGCATGCAGAGGCCGCTCTCTCAACACCTGAAAAGTTCAAGAACAGTAAATGAAATGAAAGTCACTTATTTCATGCTAACCATTTCAAAAGGCAGTTTAGATTTTGTGTGTGTGTGTGTTTGACTAAGAGCAGAATTATTTTCCCCCATTTGTGCTTATGGAAGATATAAGCTCTATTTAGGTTTGAGGTAGATGAATACAGGTGAACTACCTATCCCAAGATAAAAGCTCAACTCTGATATGTCAGTATACATAGTATTATGTACCTGCAAATAGCATGTGTCACTGTGTGTGCACTTCTGAGTGTATGCGTGTGTGTGAGTGTGTGTGCGGCTTGTCGTAAAGGCCTGTTCTGCTTTATCTTAGTCCAACAGCAACACAGAACAAACACTCCCCCATGTTGCCTCGGGGTCGTGCCAATAAGCCGGCCAGATCTGCCAAGCAAGCTGCCACCCCATAGAAATAGCAGAGCAGAGCCCCGTCCTGGCCAGCTCACATTTTTTATAGCCTTTGTGCAAAGGCAGATACCAGACCAGCAACAGAGGGAGGCGGCGAGAATGCGACTTCCTGGGTTTTGCCGTGGCGAGGAGGCCGGCGGCGAGAGTCGGCCCGCGGCTCCTTCAGAAATGGATTCCAGCGTTTAAAGGAGGTCGCACAGAAAATCACTTGTGATCACGGCACTTAGCAAAAAGTGATCACCAGCCGCTGGTTTGCTTTGTGCAGAGTTATTTCTTTGAATTGAGAGGCTTTATAATAAAATATATTCTTTGAAACATGAGTGTAGAATGAATCACAACATGTCTTCTCACAGTGCTTTATTTTTATTGTTCATGAATTGAATATATGAAACATTTGCTTATATTTAAGTATAGATTTAGAATAAAATAGATTAGAATAGAAAATGGCTTTCTTTGTCATCCTTTAGCACCTATCAGAGTTTAGGCAAATCTGAAAAACAGCTGATGTGAAGGTTCCAGTTTTCACACTGGACAAGAGAAACTGAAATTTGAAGTTTTAAAAATATCCTCACCTGTCCAATCATAAAGAGTATTGAAGCGAAGGTAAGATGAAGAACCGCTTCGCTGACGTCAGACTCATTTTCAGTGAACACACACACAGAAACCTGAAATCTTAACGTGCAAGCAGAGAGATAATGTGTGTGCCGCTGCGTGTGTGCGTGTGTGTGTGTACGCATGCAGACTGTGCAAGAAATGTCTCACCTCTTGCTGTTAAACAAAAGTAAAATATCATAGTGCCAATTAGGCCAGTCCCAGACAAGGGGTGGGGGTGGTTTATACTAGACCCCCCTCCTCTCTCTCTCCCCCACCCCACCCCCCCGCCCGCCCGTCTGCCTGCTCCCACCCGTGCGCTCAATGGCACATTAATAAAACATGGCCCACACTTTGGGGTCCTGCTTGCTGTGTAATTGGCAAATTAAAAAGTGAGATGTGTTAAATGCATCCATAAGAGACGGTATACATCATCTCCACCTCTCCTAGACACCAGTGGATTACACACACATACACACACACACACACACACACACACACACCTACTCTCATTCCGCAGCAGTGCCTGTGAAATCTCTCTTTAGTCAGCAGTAGGCCTGATGCTCCTCTGGTCTTATCTGGCTTAAGGGCGTTTTCTCAGTTTGCATTCGCGCTTTCATGGCTGGCTCATGATCTTATTATTAACACACACCCGGAGCTATCAGCCAAGTGTTGATTAAATCTGTCAATGGCAACTTTATGGAATCCAAACTTCTCCTAACTTAAGCAACGCTTGACACCAATCTAGAGGATCTGTTCTCCGTGCACGCCGCGTTCGCTTTAGATCTGTTAATCGACGCATTACTCGGGCGAACTGCAGTGTTGTGTGTGTGTGTTTATGTACCCGCTGATTATCCATCTAGATAAAGAACAGCGGGATCAGACAATAACCAGCACCTCCGGAACAGCAGAATAACAAACGAGCTGTCATCAAATACGCTGCTGCACAAGTTACTCCCTGAACGTGCAGGTCTCAGTAACCACTGCTCGGCCACAGTGTGTGTCAGTGTTTTATGCAGGAGATACGGTGATACACAAGGTCTGAAGGTCACATCTGTTTATTAAGTAGTCAGTGCTGCATATCAAATTCTCCTTTAATTCTCGGCGCACTTACAGTCCACCTGGTTCTAGGTGGAGATACACAGCTCCCACTCTTCTGTCCTCACGCTGCCTCTGATTATTTGCAATAAATACTGTAACTGTAAGCCTGAATGCAAATCAGAGTGAGAGTCACTGAATAGGACAATTGGGGATTTGCCACTTAGGACCTGAAATGTACCATTCCTAGTCTGTTTGAGCCGGCTTTGATGTCTCCGTCACACAGATCAAACGGTCACAGCAGCACGACTGCAGACGCACGACGCAGCACAGAGTTAGGCCATTTACCATTCACGACTATCTCATATCGAATGTAACCGTGCATCCTTGTAGCCAAATATGCACTTTTCTGGCAAAGCTCACGGTCGACAGCAGTCATCAGGAGCTCCCAGCGTGCACTCTCATATCTGTTGTTGTGCATTGTCAGCTGTTAGGAGTGTAGAGAAGTAAATGGCATCAGCTTATTTTGTCATCATTTTCATTCAGACTGTCAAGCTAACAGGTTTTTGTGGAATTTCTTGTGCGTGTGTCTGTATGCTGAATACTCTTTCAGGGCCTCACATTATGCCACAGTGTCACTCTGCTGCTACACAAAGCCTTTGTAAAAGCCCTCTCCTGACACCTAGTGGCTAATAGACGAAACACTGAATTTATGAACAGCCGTGCCTTTTTCCATGGATAGATACTATTTACTGAGTTTGAAAAATGCCGCACTGTGTAATTATAAAGAACTCTTAACAGTGAGTGGATTCTCTCTTTCTCTCCACAGATAGTGGACAGTCTGTTCATCGGCCGCTACGTGCTGCTGGCGGTTGTGAGCCTCGTCTTTCTGGTGGCATTCTTCATGCTGCTCCCCTTTCACTTCCTGGAGCCAGTCTGTGCCAAGGCCTTAAGAACACACTAGAGCTGCCAAGGTCAGAGCTGGCACTAGGATCACATCGCTGATGTACACAACTTAAGACAAGCAGGGCTGACAAGAGGCCCCACCACCCCACCCCCCACCTTTCCTTCATGTGGAAACAGACTACAGAATGCATCCCAAACAGAGACAGCAGGAGAGCCAATGTTCTCTCCACGGCCAACTGTTTGCTGTTTGTTGACTGTTTATGTACAACCAACGGAAATGAGACAACAGCACCTCGGTTGTTTATTTATATTTCAATACATGAGATGAATAATTTCTTATTTGACATGTGGAAAGCTACATGCACAGTCATTTCTAGTCTGATTTTTATTATTTTTATTATTCTTTAGTGAGAGAACATGACATATGTTGACCCAGTGCACTAAGGGAACATTCATTCAAATTCTGAATGCATCTCATGTGGTGTCCCATTTTGAGCTGTCTGAAGCCTGGGGATTGGCTCTTCAACTGGACTGACTGGTGAACAGTATTAATATATGCCTAAATTGTCTCAACTTTTTTCATTTTTCAGTATTAGACATGAAATTGAAATAGATTAGATAAGAGAATGTGAATGAAAAGCTTTAATGGAAGCATTTGTATGTAATACAGTACATGGTCTGACTCGTACAAATTAAATACATTGAATCAAGACATGCAACCTATTTTAATTGACAGTTCTCCAGATTAGTCTGTTCTGAAATTATGTAAATGCGCTGAACAATGCTAATTTGAGTCTGGGGTTAACAGATATTTGAGAAGCATTTGTCAAAGTGTGGTTGTCTGACATCACCAACCAACAAGAGGAAAATGTAAAAACATTTCATGGTGACAAATTCATTTAAAATCAGTCAATAAGTTCATAAAGTAGATTCAGCCAGACAGAAAATAAACTGGATGGATAAATCATATTCAGGGAGGAAATGGAAGAATATGTGTTATTGTGTTTTGTGATGGGCTTGAAATAGAGAGGATCGTGTGCTTTGCAGTTGGCTCATATATTAGTACAAAATTTGTATTGTGACTTAATTTTTCATTTCAGTCACGGTCATAGGTTAGTAAATCAGAGTTAAACCTGTGGGTGCTGCCTTCAGTGTCACTGTGTCCATTAACATCCCACAGGTGAGGGAAGTTTTCTCCCTACTCGTCCTGTAGCCTGTGTTCAGTTGTTTATGCTCAACAGCTGGTGGCAATCCAGTTTTACAACACGATTAGCTCTCACTTTCCTGAAAAGAGTTTAATGAGGAAGACTGATACCATGCTCATGATTGTGCACCAAGTATGAAGCTACTAGCTGCTTACATAGCATAAACACTGGAAAAAGGGAAACAGCTAGCCTACAAACATTACAAAGTTGACCTACCAGTGCAATAGTTTGTCTAGCCCATCCAAAAGCTAATGTAAAAGTGGCGATTTGCTTACTTTTGTTACCTTTCGACAGTGCCAGGCTAGCTCTTTCCATTTGCTTCCAGTCTTTATGCAGCGGTAAGTTCGCTAGCTTCTGGCTGGAGGTTCACATTTATCATACAAACACAACAGTGGTATCAGTGTTTTCATCAAACTCGCAAAAGAAAATTTCCCAAACTTTCCCAGATATTCCTTAAAGCTCATCAGATAACAAGCTGCTAGCTGGTTCAACTGGTAGGAAGATACATTGTTAGTTCATGTGTAATCGGTTAAAGTGAGGATAGGGCAGGTTATGTACATAGGAGGAAGCATCTGCCTGTTATCTAGGCCCATCATGCTTTGGGCTTCAAACATCTCCATTTCCTCCACAGAACAAATGTTACATGTCTTACCAATAGCTTTCTCTGTGAAAAGTTATTTAGAAGCTTTACATGTGTCATTGTGCATCGCTATTCTGCATTTCATACATTTTGCCAGCCATTGAATCACACCCTGTGAGTATTTTGACAAACACAGTGCAGCATTCACATGGTTATGATGCTGATTCCATGGGGTATAAATAAGCAAATGATTCCATAGAGAGTAATGAGCTTTTGCAGTCTAGAGGCTCAATTATAAACACTTGCCCCCCTCCCACTTCCATTTTAAAAGTGTGAAGCCCGAGGAGACGTGGAGTGGAATTCCAACCAGGATGATGAAAGAGAATCTAATGAATCAAAACCAATCCTATTAGTTCCGGCCCACATCTCCATACTGTGGTCCTTTTTCTGCACAACAATCCACCGCATGATTTCACACAAGCTGGGGAACCGGGGGATTTCAGCAGGGTGGGATAGGGGATCTAAAACCTTTCAACCTGGAGGGACTTGTTGCCTGTAATTGACCGCATGATTACCGCAAAACATGATCTTAGCCCCCTCGAAAAGTGACACTGAGGAATGAGCTGATTTTAAGTGTAGCGAAAGGAGAAAGGAGATCCGGGAAACATTCTCTCTCACTTCAACAGAAACTTTTTGGTTCAACCGTTTTGAATTATCAGGAAAATTGCCTTTCTAAGAACATTCAGCTACAGTTTATGTTTCAAGGTCACAATGCAAACGATGTTTACACCAACTTCTCACTGCCTTGAAGCCTTCAAACTCAAGGTTCCTCCGATCTGTGAAGTGTGGGGTCTAGAAGATCTGATAGTATTCCTCTGCTCACTCTCTCGTTCTCACACACTCTCTCGCTCTACCTTGCCTTTTTAATCTTTCTCTCTCCCCCATCTCTCTCTTTCTCTCTCTCCCCACATCCTTCCCTCATTTTAATTTTTGCCACTAAACTCCGTCTCTGGGGAGTGGGAAAATGAGCAGAACAAAGCATGTGGGGGTTTGAGGATCATTTGGAGCCGGGAGACAGAGTCTTTGTGGCGCAGCCAGCTGGACATATAAAGAGATGGGGGCGGGCGAGATAGAGAAAGGGGGAGCAATGCAAGGGCAAAGAGGTGTGAGCAGAAAGCTCAGGGTGCTTGGTTTTGAAACTGCCGAGGGGACGGGGTGTGCTTCTCTCTGGTAGATCCTGCATTCAGATGCACTCAAGCAGAACTCTTGGCTTGCCGTTCACATCCTCGGCCATCTCGCCCTCTGTTTGTGATATGGATACCGTCACCGCCCCACCCCGCTCTCACAACACCCAAAATCCATCCAAGGATTTTCGGGCAAAGTTGGGGCACTTATCCCGAAAGAATGTGTTTCAGTTCATGTTAAATCAAGCAGATGGCAATGTTTGCCATCCTTTCAGAAAGTTTGGTAAATAAAACTTGATGAGTCCTCCATGGGGTAAAACTGAAAATGCCCGAGATTGTTTTAAACCCTTACATAGGCTCGGATTAAAAAAGGGTTTATTAGCCAACAAGTGGATGTTTGGCAACCTGAAGACACCAGAGTTCACTGGCTGGGTATTTCACTAAGCTGTGAAAGAGATGGTGATAGAAGGTGGAAATGAACCGGAGCCTTGTCACCCGAGCAACAAACTATGCAGTTCTGAGGCCAAGAGGAGTTTTTTCTCAGCGCTGCCTGGTCGTGCTCTATTATGCACTTTTGTGTGTAGCCAAGGGATGCGATCATTGCAACACACCCTAGGGGGGCAAAATCCTCAAACTGAGATCCCGGTGTTGCCTTGGCCTTTTACCTCTCTCTCTCAGGGAGGAATTACCCTAAAGCTCTGCCTCTCAGGGGGACGATGAAGGCCCAGATTAGAGGTCAGGTCGCCCACCAATAGCCCTCTGCTGCTTGGACATGACACCCCATCGTGGGCCGAAGCTCGACCCGATGGGGGGCTCCTTTTTGGACAGTGTTGAAGACATGATTGAATATTGGCCAGGCTTAGAAAGGCAATGGCTACACCGATCAAAGAAAATGTTCACAATAGTTGAACATGGGTGGCCACAGCAGCCCACGGAGCATGCTCAGTTGTTGCAAAGGCTCCTTATGGATTGACCTACCTTATGTACAGTTTGGCACAGGAGATCAACTGTAACTTAAGTGAAGTGATTTAAAAAAATATGCAATAACTTGATGCTCATAAATATTCAGACTGCTCAAACCTCATATTAGATTTGAGACAGACTGTCACAGAAATAGTGCTGTGGGTTTGAAATTCGTAAAGCTGGGGAGGAGCTGAAGATTCAGGTGTTAATTCTCTGTACGTTCATCACTACAAGCAACACCTTTCACACTGTCACATGGTTTTCACATCCTCTTGTGATTCATTGTCATAACATGCATAATGATCATTGCCACTTTAAATACAAGATGTGAACCTATCCTTTAAAGTGAAATTGTTCTGAGGTGTTGACTGAGATTACCTTAAACGCAGCACAACAAGCAGACATGAGGAAAACTTTGCATTCGGCTGAGTTCACTGTGATGTTTAAGCTTCACTGTGGAGAATGATGGATGTGGATGTGCAGGGTTTGACACTACGATGGTCTCACGAGGAGGGAAGGTGACATCACACCTCTGGATGGGAAACTAATCATGGTCCAGTGGGTAACCTACACAAGTGTGATGTGGAAGCCTGAGGCCTTTGGTGTACAGACAATGAGAATGGACTTTTGAATGAAGTGGGAGACATCTTGAGTCCAGCAGTTCAACTTACTATACTATACATATATATGTATATTAAGTATTTTCACAGATTATGAATTTTTCAGTGAGGGAGGAGTAGAGTAATGCTATTTATAATTTGTTCAAGTAGATAATTGTGGGAAATCATATCAATTATTATTAAAACCTGAGTTTTATGTTTTAATAATAATGAAGATTTTTTTTATGGTGGAGAGCAGATGATGAGTTCAGAAGTCTCCCAGCCTGAGGAGATAAACTGCTCTGTAGTCTGGTGGTGCAGCAGCGGATACTTCTGTATCTTTTGCCAGACAGCAGCGGGGTGAACAGGCGGTTGCTGGGTCGGTCTTGTCTTTTAGGATCCTTTGGGCTCTGTGCAGGCACCTCAGCTCACCGATACCTCTGATGCTCGGTGGATGGATACCAATGATGTTCCGGGTGGTTTTAATCACTGTCTGCAGAGCCCTGCTGTTCTGGACCGTGTACAGCCCACTTTTTCTTTCCATCACACCTTTGTAAAACTTGTTTCCGTAAGGAATTCAGTCATTTCACGCAGCACATTGTGAGGCCCAACTAGTTACTGAAATGAAGAGACGGTCGTCACAGTAGATGTTTTGGTTTGTCATGGCAGGGAATGCACAGGATATCTGTGAATGATGTTTGAATTACATTTAGCTGCTTGGGTTTCACAGTCCTTCTTGTGTTCTTGTTGGCTCACTGTCACTCTGTCAGGGCTTACTGAGACACTTGAATACCGCAGAGCCATAATGTTATCATCAACACCTGTGCTCTTGTGCTAATACTCATACTGTACACAGATGTACAGTATGTTCTGTGTTGCACCATAGGACAAGAGATGATAATTGATTGGTTGGTTATCCACACGAGCGTCCTGGTTCATTTGTTGTTGCATGAAAGAACTGTTGTCAATACAAATCTATTTCAGTCAACAGGCGTGAAATTTGCACTGCGTATGGTTTCACAGGCTACTTGTTTTTGGGTGACTCAAGTGAAGTGGATTATGTTGTTTTTCTGTGCTATTCATCTATTTTATTAGACTGTGTTATGTTTATTAGACTTCATTCAACATCAGCAGCCTGGTGCAGATTAATAATAATAATACATTTTATTTATAAGTGCCTTTCAAAACACTCAAGGTCACTTTACAAAGAGAAAACAGAACAACAAACACAGATAGATGAAGACACAGTATGTCTGGTTTGCATACATTACAAAGGTTTGATGTGAACTATGAAGGAAAAACTTTAATCAGGGGGCTAAATATTTTGGTTGAAAGGCCAGTTTTGGTCCACGGGCCACTATTTGCCCACCACTGACCTACAGGACAGCCAGCTGGGTCTGTTCATGCCAGACTGCCTCAAAAAGGCAACATATTAGCACTTAATGGCAGAGAGTATAAAGATACTGTGGGTGGCAACAAGATAAGTGCAGACAGTATTTGTGAGCAGTAGATTCTGTATTTGATATAAAAGCCAGTCCTCAGTCAACTCAGAAATGTGATGCCTTCTTTTTTTTCTAATCTATTCTGTGGCGGAATTGATTATTTCCAAATCAGCTTTAAGTTATTTTTCGTTCACATTGTGAAAACATGAAAAAGCTTGTGCAAGTGTGACAAGAGTGTTCTAAAAATGAGAAGTATATTGTTATAAAGAAGCACAATCATAACCTTACTAAATAATGATTGATAAGAACACAACTAAATGGCCGTGGTTTCACTTGTAGTGCGGTGCTGCTTCTTCTGTCTGTATACAGAATCTGATGCGACACAGCATGGCCACAGAATCACCATCTCCAGTGCTTTGTATGGAACCCCATTTGTTTTTATTGTCTTGTTGTTTTTTTTTACAGGCGACTAAAACAGACCAAATCAGAAGTGTAATCTTTGCACACTCTGGGAGTCCACTCAAACCAGACTAACCGACTGTGTTGGAAATTAAAGCAGAACATTCCGACAAGGTCGACTTGGTACTTTTGTTCGCTGCTTATGGGCGAGCCAAGATGATGTATGAGACTCATACTGTGCAGACAGGCAGCTACAAATTTGCTTGGCTAGTTGACTGGTGGGAGGTTGGGTAGTGAGTGTGAGTGTGAGGAGGGAGGGGAGTGGGGGTGAGTTGTCACATTAAAGCAACGCAGTGAAAGAAAAAGAAGCCTTTGTACCCATTTTGTCTTTTTTGAAGCTGTTGTTTGTCAAAAGAAACGACACTCTCCTGGTCTGATGATTTACATGCGAACATGAGAACCCAACATGAAAATTGTACTTTGTAAAGCAGAAAAAAATGTTCTTCTCTGATATAGACATATGAAAAGACTGCAGACTAACCTAATATTTGTCCATGAGCACCATTTTTATACATAATTTGCTAATTTTAGATAAAATACGTAGCTTTCAGAACAGTCTCAGCAGAGATTTAATTAACCAATTTATGACATGTTCAACATAATCAAAACCTGTTCTGCCGCATTTGATCAGTCACATGGTAGACATTTGATTAATGGAACTGATCTGACTTGGGAAAGCAGGCCTCTCTGTGTTACCTCCCACTTATTTCAACCTCCTTTCGCCTCCCTCCTCCCCTAGACGGACCCTTTTTTCCGCCCCCCCCCCCTCGTCCCTTATCCCATGCAGAATGAATGGCACAGATGTTGTTGGACAAGACAGTACCCCTTGGTCCCCTTCCCCTTACTATTCGCTCAGCATGAGGTCTGAAACTTGTTTTTTGATCATTGTTTTCCCCCCAGCTTCTCCCTCCTCGGGGGGAAAAAAAAAGGGCCCAAAGAGGAGGGCGATGGGGAGACCAAGAGCAGCCAAATCACAGAGGGAGGGAAGAGGAGCACACACAGCCATGTTTGAGGAATATGAGGAAAACGTACGATTTCCAAATAACAAGTGGTGTGTAGGAGAGGTCACATGTTGAGTGTTTGTGCGGGGGCCACAGTAGGGGAGTCAGAGTTTGCTGAGGGCATGGATGGTACAGTGGAGCAGCAGTAGGGGTTCGGGTCTTGCATCCAGGAAGTGTTCTCTGAAGATGCGGCTCGGCGCGTGGATCCTCTGGGTGTCCTGGTTCTCCACCTGGACAGAGCACGCGCTGAGGTGCGAGTGCCAAGACTTCCATCAGACGGGGCCGGGAGGACTGAGCAAGGGGTCAAGGAGCCGGGTCAAGGAGCACGGCCGTCACGGTGTCGGACACCAGCACACGCCTCACAGGAGCAGGCCACACCGCAGGAGAGGTGAGCACGTATACACTCTGCACGCCACGCTGACGTGCCGCGACCTGCTGCACGTCAGCTGATGTTTCGTCATGCAAAGTCTGTGCGTGTCGGTGTGAAAGCAGGTAGCACAGAGCTCAGATCAGCTGCTAAACAGTGATCTGACCAAATCCAAATTGGATTATTCTACAATATAGATACATCTGAATAACATAAAACATGTCTTGACTCTTCTGTTGACATTTAGATTTCTTCCTCCATGTTTGGTGTGTGTGACAGTCTTAATAATGCTAATGAATAATTAAATAGACCCTTTTTTTTCTCCTTTGAAATATTTTTTTCTCTATTCTCTTTTCTCTATGAAACACGAGATGTGTCACAAACTGAGCTTGCACATTGGATGAAAGTAAAAACTACAATAGTGTAAAAGTGTATTGTCAGGAAATATCAGGAAATATGTTATATGCATGATTAATTATATATATATATATATATATATGCAACTCTTGGAAATAGTATAGTATATATATGTATACTATACTATTTCCAAGAGTTGCACCATCCAACTGCACAGTCACTTTTGGTTTCTTGCAGTTTTTTGAGTAACACTCCAGCAGTAAACATATATATATATATATATATACTCTTTTCATTCGCTAAAAAGTTCTTCATAAACAAAGAAATGTGTTATGTAGTAAGTGACTTAAAGATGTCTGGGGGTTGTAACTCCCAGTTAAACTGGTAAAAATTCTTAGAAACACCTTCACAGAGATAGAAAATATTGTATGAACACCCACTGTGTTATGTGACTCCAAACAGAGTTAATGTGACAATGTCTAACAGATTCCTGATGTAATCATCTTAAAATCGTATTTACAAACTTATATAAGTTATGAAGTATCAGGGTGATGGAACCATATTAAGAATGTTTTTGAGCTATAATAAAGGCCAAACAATCCATCGGTCTTGACTACATGCTGTCTTTGAGGACAGTCATTTAAGACAAATTTTGAAAATGTATAGTGTAAAACAATTCACAGTTGTCAGTTGCCCTTGGAAAGCCGTCAGCTTTAAGCCATAACGATGCTCTGACTGTGTGTAAAATGAATACAAGGAAATTGTGTCATGATTTAATTCCAACTATGTAGAACAATTTGAGCATTGCATCTAATTCTTCAAAGATGGATTGTTCAACAAACTGATTCAAACTGTGAAAATGTAATTGTAATGGAATGCAACTATGGTGTGTTTGAAGAAATACATAGTGCATGTAAAAAGTTCAACATTTTACTGCCATCCCCACTCTTCAGTTATTTCAGTTCGGTTGAGTCACTTTGAAACAGAGGCACCGTGTGCAACAATCCAGGATACATTTTTGTTTAAACGAGCTTAAAGCAGGCATTCAAGTTGACAGTGATTGTTGATTTCTTTACAAAACACACTTGAATTACACTCAGAATTTACTCTGAAGTCACTTTTTATCGCATTCCTCACTATAGCTGACACATTCTTTCTTTTTCTTATTCCATCCCGCCCTCTATGCCCGTTCCAACACTCCTCCTGACCTTTGGTCGACAGCCTGAAAGAGGCTCCTTCCCTCGGCACATCTTAGCCCAGCACCATTCCCATGGGCTGTGTTTAGCCGGGACTCATCCTTCATCCTCTCTAAACCTTTTGTTGCAGACTGAAAGCTGGCCGATGGCGGGGCCATCAAGCCCAAGTTGTTGGATCAATATAAACATCCATCACTTAGCCCCGGGCCTTTCTGAGCCTCACAATGAACAGCTCACTAAACAATACTTTATTTATGTGAGCCATTGGAAGGAATGAACTAGCGGTAGTTCACTTATTTCTGGGTCGCCCTTGCTTTGCTGTGACGGAACTTTGGATTGAATTCAGCATCTTGGTGTTTTTTGTCCCGCCCAGAGTCACATTTGAGTTGGATTGCAACACTTTTTATGATACCAACACATCATAGTAAATAGAGTAGAACTTATTGATTGTTTTTGCAGTTATACACGAATTCAAAAAAGGTTTCTTTTATACTCACAGAAAATCATACAGCAGGGGTACCACCACACATCAACAGACCGCAACTTTAGAACGCCACCAATTAAACTTCATATAGTGAAAGTGAAATGTTATTCCAAAGAGTTTGTACTTAATGTTTTGCATAATTTTCCAAGAGTTGCACCATCCCACTGCACAGTCACTTTTGGTTTCTTGCGATGTTTTGAGTAACACTTCAGCAGTAAATTTTGGGTGTCCATCAATAGCACAACATGCTTTGGTATGCATACTGACTTTCTCTGCTCATTTGTCCACTGTGAACACCACAAATAGGCTACTTACTTTGAAAAATGCAACACAAAGTCAGTATTTAAATCTACAAGTTTGAGTGAATTTCTCTTGGATTCAGAGATTTCAGACTTTTGTGATAAGCCAGTCCAGAAAAAAAGGTCTCTATGTATCATTCAGCTATAGTGTAAGATAAACAAAACACTAGACAGAGACTGACCCAAATACAAACAGCTTTCTTAAGGTTGAAATACTTGTGGACCTGTATAGATACATAATTTCCTTCTATTGTTTAGAAACATGGGAGACTCAACTTCCTGCCTCCTTCCAATGTTGAGAGAGCCCCTGCCACAAAGTGTCAAGGACAAACTAAAAAAAGAAAAAAAAAAAAGAAAAAAAAAAAACCCAAGGCGCTGGTTTATGTGATTTCGGCAAAGATTAGTACATCAACTGGCCATTGGTGTCTCATTGGAAAACCATGAAAAACACAGGATATTGAGCAACACTCAGTCATAGTAGGATGTCCTCCTGATTCACTCATAGACTGATGGTGCATCTGTAAGGGAGTTGCCATGGTCACAGTGCAATATTTAACAACAATAACAGTAATGTCAAAACATTTTCTCACATTTTAATTAGACAGATTTAAGATTCAAATTAAAGAATAAATGAACGTTTGCACAGCTTACACCTCATTAAAGTATTGAATAAAGGCAGATTGACTTCTTTTGGCTTTTGCTTCTGTCAAGTTTGGTATAGAAAATTAGAAAAATCCCGGAAGATGGACGGAATATATTCAAATTAAAATCAGGAGACTGCAAAAACAGACCAAAACACTCAAACATAAAACAAAAAAACAAAAAATCAGAGATGCAGTGTGACAAAACTATAATGAACATTAGGTGGAAAACAAATGACTGGATTTGTATAGTAAAATGTATTACAGTGGAATATACTTTCGTCAACATGGGCTTTATTTTGAAAATCTAGCAGACAGGAAGTTGAATGTCACTGCTCTGCCTTGACGTCGGTGCGGACAGAGAGACGAAATCGAGTTGGCGTTGATGTCCATTCACAGGAGCGCGTTTTTACACTTCATTTCCCACTTAAATGGAAAACTTTGCTGTCGTTCCAAACAAAACAACACGAGGACCGACGGAGCGGAGAGAAACGGTTAGCTAGTTACAGTCAGTTAGCCAAATAAAAACTATTTGTCAGCTGTGTCGGACAGTAGAGTCACATCTGTGCTGTTCATGATGAGCAGAGGTCTCCTCATGACCTTATTGATACCACTGTTTGGAGCTCTTCTGTCAGGTACGTATTGAATAATATGTACGTATAGTTTTGAAATCATTCATTTGTTAATTTATAAGGCTAAAATATTTTCCAAACCTACGTTAAGATTAAAGTTACAGTATGCCAGCCTTCCCATGATGCTTTTTAATCCCTGATTTAGGACAGCAACTAAAAAGTTGTAACTTTATTTAGTTTTTATCATACTCCAATGAAGACTCTGTAAAATGATGATGATAGTATACTTACCACAAAGGCATAGGTGTGATGAGGCTTTGATATAATCTTGCATTACTGCTGATGGCTCTCTCAGCATCATCTGCATTGGTGTTAAAGCTGAGAGGAAGCCTACTAATGGATCCTTCATTGAGGTTTGTAGCAGATCAGTAAATATTTTAATTAGGAACATTATCTGAGAAGTATTTCATCAGTGATAGTGGCATTAGGTGTCACTGATGATTGCTCAGAACAGTATAAGTCACATTAGAGAAATGTACCATAAATCCGTGATTAAAGGCAGTGACTGACGTTTGTTGTGCTTTATATTAGACACTTCTTGTTCGACAGGTTTCTGAAATAATCCACTTAAAATAATGTGATCAACTTCAACGTCTGCTGTGCCAACATATTAGGAGGGGGTCAGTCTGAAGCTGTGTTGTTTGGTCGGGGCCCGCCTTGCTTTCCCACACACTCGCTGTCCCTGACTGTCTGAGACACTTTGAAGCATCCTCAGTGCAACCTTCCTCCTGAGAAAATAGCCTGAAGGAATGCACGGAGCCCTGCCACTGTGAACACTTTGACCATGATGCACTGATGTTTTGGCGGCCTCCTCTTTTTATTCTTTACTCAGTGACAATGAGGTTAAACAGGCTATTGTTAGCTGTAATCTGAAGGCATTTCCGGCTATAGTGAATAAATAAACAGCTCAAGGAATACAACCTTTTGTTGTCTCTGCCCATTTGAGGCAGCCAAAAATATTTTGCCAAGTTAGGATTACATTCAGTACCATGTGTGAAAAAATGCTATATTTCTCAGATGGTTCTGAGAGTTTTTGTCACCCTATTTTATTTTTATAACGATTTGGCAGTGCCTGACTCTGAATTACAAGCTGCATGCAGCATATAGTTTCAGTTTTTCAGACGGGAAGCAGCATAAAAATCACTTCATGCCTAGTGCCCTTTTTGACATGAAGAGATTCCAACTTCATTTTGAAATTTTGTTTCCATATCAGTCAAAAAAAAAAAGTCTTTTGTTCTGTTGCGGATATGCCGTTGATGGGGGGTAGTTCCAGGGTTGATGTTCCTGAGACCCTCAAGCTTCCTCTCCTGTCAGGAAGCTGATCACAGTCTCCCCGTTTCCTTCAGTGTGGTCATCCAACTCCATGGGAAGTTCAAACAATGGCATTCCACTGCAGCTGGATGCAAACAGACATTGTTTGTTGGTTTGCATGGCTTCAGCCTGTCGTGGGTGTTCTGTTGCCGCTTAAATGAGCTCAGAGGTGCATGATGCATGATAGCGTGAGGCACTGCCTTTTAGGTGTGGCTCTTACAGAAAACAAAATGCTCATCGACTGAGGAATGAGCTCAAATGTATACAGTATGTCACCATACAGGATATTCATTGGATTAAGTGCTGATACTGATATATACTGTAAATTACAGTCATTCAGCAGGCCACAGCCATCTCTAACATGCAGTACATGTAAATGTAAATGATCACAGTAAATGATCACAATGACTCCAGTCAGTGTTGCAAATTAAAGGTCCCATATTATCCTG
>JBCAUF010000028.1:23665522-23676250 GCA_038406115.1 Haemulon aurolineatum
GAGTTTTGCTTCCAACATGGAGTCTGTATCTTTAGGTTCCTCTGCCTCTCGTGTCTGCTCAGTCTCTCTCTCTCTCTTAGACATTCACTCAGACACACACACACGCATGCAAAGCTGGGATGAAATGGAATACTCACTGAACGGGCCGACTGTGATGGAGTGACGCGGAAATGGGTGGAAAAAGAAAAGAAGACAAAAAAGAACAGTGAATGCGGATGAGATGATGAGCCGGCGATGAGCGAGTGATGCTGAATGACACACATGAACGACACACAGAGAGAGAGAGAGGGCACTGCCACTCAAGTCTGTTCACGATTAATAATCACATTGATTAACTGGATGTGAATGGACTGAAGTGAATGTGCCGTTTGGAGGGGAACAGAGGAAGAGCTGGGGGAGGAATACAGGTGAAGAAACAAGGTTGTGTTCTGATTGATCTGTGGTTTTGTAAAATACATGGTCGTCTTCGATTATGTGTGTGTGTGTGTGTGGGGGGGGGATTCCTATTACCCCTAACACCGCAGCTGCATGCACCAACCGACAATCAATTTCTATTTGCCCCAAATCCACCCGCTGGGAATGACTTCTTCATTCCGCTGCAAAATTCTATTAGCGAGGTGTGTTTATGCATGTGCAAGAACACATGTGTGTGTCTCTCTCGCACCGTCAAACTGTTTGTCGGTGCGTGCGCGTGGCAGTTACTGCGCGAGAGCACGGGCGTGTTGACAGATGTCAGAAGTGTCGGCGCCGACTGGAGGGCGCGCTCACAGAATCAACTGTTATGGAGCAAAACTCTAAATATTCTCTTTTATCATCACAAATGACAGATTTCTCATCCGAGCGCCTCTCTTCAAGGGACCGACTCTATTCTAATGCAATTTCACTGCTTTTTGATCTCTCTCTCCAGAGGGATGACGAGTCGAGGCTTGAAAGAAACTTAAAATCCATTTTTCACTTTTCCTCTCTTATAGTTTCAGTTAACAGCGTGTTACCAGTGGCGTAATATGAGGACTTTTAACCGGCCGCGACGTCTGTCTGGCTGCCGTCTTATGGGCAACATCTCCGCGAATAAACATTTTGCGCGGCGACGATCACACGCGACACGTTTTTAAGGAGAAAAACTCTCCCGACAAAAGCTGCCAAAACTTGAGTTTGTCAAAAGACAGACGATTAAACGAGCACGCTGCTAGGTGAGACGTTGTGTAATGCACAACAAAACTGTCCATCTGTGCGAATAATTTACTCATGTATTCGGCGTTAAATCTAATTTTCTGCCAGCGCAGAATTAATTCCACTGAACTTCACTCACTGAACTGCATCTATTACACTTCTGTGACTGAGAAAATGAAAGTTTCTTTGAGAAATCTACCAACATATTGGAAATCAGTGAAAACACTGCAGCGCTTTTTTTGGTTTATTCATTATTCACACTTAATATCAAATTAAGCTGTTTAGCCAGCGGGCACTGACAGTGACTGCGGTTGGAATCTCAGCAAACTGAGTTCAAGCTGGAAATGTCAGACATGAAAATTGACTCAAATATTCCTGATGCATGTCTGCCATTTGTGTGTGTGTGTGTGTGTGTGTGTGTGTCTGTGGTGAGTGAGGTAGGGCGGCCCGTGTCTTACCGTGCACTTGCAGGGTGCCCGATGCCTCGGCTTTGCCCACGCTGTTCTCCGACACGCAGGTGTACGTGCCCTCGTCCTCGCCTCGCACCTGGGTCAGACGCAGGCTGTTGTCGCTGCGGATCTCAAATCTGGAAAGGACGTCGACACGCGAGATTTTAGCGCAAGATGCAGTACATCACCCACGTGACAACACGGGTTTGTTGGCTGACTTCATGTCTTAATGCACACTGCAAAGCTGCGAGCTATCAGGCTGAGAACAAGGCTGCTCTTCATCCTCGCTGAAAAGTTGACAGAACGCAGGCGGAGGGATGAGACTTTCTTGAGATTTGGTGCCTGTAGATTATTTCTACATGTGAAAGATCTAAAGAGAAGACAGTGCAGTGTTTGAAAAGGAGGATGTTTTGTGAACAAGCAGCTAATGTGTTTACTGCGTGGCCACGAGAGCATGTGGAGACTGAATGAGTTGTCCTGTACAGCTTCAGGCGACGGACAAAAAACATCCATCGGGCTCTCGGCGTAGATCTGAATCCTGCTGACAACGAGGGAACGCTTTACCCTGTTTCCCCCGAGGCATCGTTAAAGTTTCATCCAATCAAATCCACAACGTGTGTGAGAGAGAGAGAGAGAGAGAGAATGTGTTGGCCTACAGTAGTATCATTATCACATACTATTATTGGCATTAATATTATTATTACTGGCAGCAGAGGAAGTGGAGCAACAGTCTTAAAGGCACATGACAAGTTTGACAGCCACTGAACAAATATGTTGCCTACTGTTTGAATATTTGGCAACACAAGCTGCTGCGCCATACGAGGCGTCCGTTTTGCTTCCCGCAAAAAACTCCGCGTCTTCGGAAAGACGCGGTGCAAACGGCACTTGACTCTTATTTTAAAAGCAGCCATTACGGCTCGGCGGGAGCGGTGATTTGTTTCAATTTGTCGTCCATTACACCTCCGGAACATCTTCTCCTCGCAAAACCCGCTGTTTATTTTGTCAGTGGGAACAGTGGGACACCATTCAATCACAGAAAATCATCTTGTCAATCAATCCTCCAGCCTCCAGTCTCATTTTGCTGAGCTCAGCCATGAACAAAGCCTAAATGAGAAAGTAACGCACAGACAGTTCGCTAATTGGGTGCCGTTATATTATTCATGAAATGATAGCAACACGACTTGTTACCAAAATATGTCGCTCAGTAACACCCTGGCACCCTGACGCACGATGCAGATCTAACAGGAGAGCGCACGAGTGTCGTTTCCGTCGTACCTGCCCCGGGGCAACTCTCCCTCCTCTCTCCGCCAGCGGACAGTTGGAGTCGGGTCTCCGTGCACCTCGCAGAAGAAGTCCACCGTATCGTCTGCCAACACCACCTGGTTCACCGGCTGTTTGGTGAACACCGGCCTCTCTGAGGGCGGAGACGGGAGAACGGGGGAGAGAGGATTAAAAACGCTCGTGGCGCCGCTCCTTAATTGCAGATTGACTTTTCATATTTGTCAGAGGAGCGGGATAGTTCGGGGATAGCTTTTGATATAAAATCCTCTCCACTGTGTTTATTCAATTTGCAAACCAGAGGGAAGAAAACAGAGAGAGCAGGAAGAGCAGTGAGACAGAGGCTGTGCACGGAAGAATAAGAATAGAAGAGTAATGGAGCAGGCGCGGAGCAGGAGGTGAAGGGTTGGGGGGGTTAAGCGTGGTGTGGAAAACAGTGTGGAGAGCTGATGGCCACTGCATTGCACCAGAGCTTCACTTTGAGTCTGAATATTTGATCTGAGCCTCGACCGAGCCTGGGAGATTTCTTACCAAACATTTACTAAGATGAAAAAGCTCCGGGATAAACAGCCAAACACTGGAGGAGCTGATGATGAATCTTTATAAACACATCATTATTAGAAGTATTCAATCAGAGGCTAGATCAAACTGAAATGACCTCTCCGGGCTGATTAGGTTTTTGCAGCAGCAGGGACTGTGATATACGGAGATGACAAAGCAGTGAAATGAACTGTGGAAACTAAAACCCAGTCACCACAACTAAATGTATTAACATGGCCAAATAATAAAGAAGATCCTGCATCATCATGGACGGGGTTTCAGGTCTATCAACACTGGTTATACAGGTGGAAGAATCACTGCACCAGAGACATCTGTCCAGAGAGACAGGTATGCATTGTAAGCTCTCATCATGATCAGTTTTATAAATGCTGATAGCTGAGAAATGAGTGCAGATGCGCACTGACTGTTATCTTGCAAATTCCACAGATGGCAGTCATATTAGATATAAGGGAAAGTGACGAGCCGTGCATTTTCAGCAAACATAAATAGATAAATGAGGTGTTACACACAGGGTTAAGGTTCACTCTTGCACCGTGATGCGCAGAAGGAGCAGCATCTGGGCGATGGTGGTGAGGGGAGGAGGGGGAGGAGAAGGGACTGAAAAGAAAATATCAATCTCCTATCTGTTTGCCGGGATCAATACACACTTTGAGAGCGCTTATGCCGCCGCTCTGTTGAGAGCAAGGCGGAGGATCAGAGGGAGAGAGAGAGAGAGGCGGAGGGGTCAAGGGAGCAAAGCAAAGGGCGGCTGGAAGGGAAACATTCATCTTCTCCAGCAACTGAGATCAGCTGAGAAAAGAAAGTGCAGCCCGAGAGAAAATGAATCAAAGTTTGCTATATATCCTCAACTATTACTATTTGAAGATGCACTCCTTTGGATCTGAAAAAAGTTTTTGTGAAATTCAAAAATAACCATGCTTGTCAAATGGATTTGAAATGTGATAGCAAATCAGAATTCTAGAATCCCCGTGTGTTTCATTTCCCTGACAGTATTTGCAAGTTGACTATAATCCAATGAGATGCCGTAAAAATGACTCACCAAACACCACCAGTTCAGCAGGATCGCTGTCTTTTTCTCCGACCATGTTGGTTCCAACACACACGTACATGCCAGCATCACTTTTCCTGGTGTTGGAAATCATCAACTTGCCTCCGCGGATCTGAAAGTGACAGGCGAGGGGAGGGAGAGGCACGGGAGGAAATAAAAAGGGTAAGCGGAGGAGGAGGACGTTGAGGAAGACCAGGAGGGGGAGAGGTAGTAGAGGTGGTGGTGGAGGAGGGGGAGAGAAAGAAGACAAATGGAAAGAGGTTGGGAACAGGATATTGAGGCATGTTAGTCAAGAGAGACACCAATCCGTCAATTTCAGAGTGTGTCATGACAGATGGCTCCTCTGCCAGTTCTTACACTGCTTCACAATGGGTCTAGCTGCAGGCCAATCGCCATAGAAACATCTTCCACTGCTCCGTTTGCAATAAATGGCTTCTATGATTTATACTGGTAGATAGTGTGCACACACACGCACGCTCCCAAACAGCAGATTTACGAGCCGGACTGTACTGTATTCTGAAGAATGAGTGGTCAGTTATTTCAGAGTTCTGATGAGCACCTTTGAAGAATTCAATTAAACCACAATCAATGCAGTTCAATAGTGATGTTGCTTTTCAATTATAAACACGAAACTGGACTGCTTCTTATTCAGGGGCTTCTCATCAATAACCACGGCTCCAATTTAATGATTTGTCTGGATACAGAGGAAAAGAAAAATTGGATGATCGCTTGAAAAATGAAGCAAATTAGCTTGTATGACCCATACACCACGAACCCAACAGGCTAAAAAATTATTTCATTAATCCATACAAACAAAGTAAATCGGTGGGAAGGAAAATGAGCCGTTCAACTGTTTCCGATTCACATCACTTCGTTTAATTTAAAGCTTGTGGGCTACGCAGAAATATTTCCGCTGAAAAGAACCAGACTCACAGTGATCCTCTCATCTCGGTCATTGACCCGGATGTTGTTTCTCTTCCAAGAGATGGTGGGTTCAGGGTGGCCTCTGGGGGGGATACACTCCATGACAGCTGGCTCGCCTGCTGCTACCACCACATCGCTGGGTGTCTGACGGAAGTCATCTCTCAGAACTGGGGAGAAAAAGGGAAGCGTAGAGGCATGATTAGACTATGTGTAAATTTCTTTGCTGACGATACTATCTTGTATCTGTCTGTCATACGCGTAGCTTTAGCTGACCTTCTGTGGACATTTGGCCCTCAAAATGAAACAATTTAATGCTAAACAGGTAGAAATCACTGTTGAGAGCCGAATAGCACAAAGCATAACAGGCCAGTGCTGGTGATGATGCTATATGACTGAATTTAACATACTCTGCAAATGCCCCTAAGGTCTTCTTTGTCTCGGTGTCAAGTATGCGACATCACAGCACATCAATAATGAAGGCTCTGGTGGCCAACACATACACACACACGCACACACAGCAGATAAATTATTCAGTGCACACACTCTCATTTTCAAACACACATGCATAGATACAATTGATGTGTGGTCAAGAAAACAAGTCACCATTCAAACAAGTACATCAGAAAAATCAACAATATCAACTGCAGGGAGTCACTTTGAATACTGAATCCAGAAAAATACTTCCCTCTCTCGTTTTGCTTTCCTGGAGTCTATTCATAAAACATTAGAGGTCAGTCCTCGAGCCAGCCCGCCCCCTTTATTTTCAAATTCATCCCTCTGTAGTCAACCTCTTGTGCCTGTTACCTGAAGGCATCAGGCTTTTTCTTTCTCGCTGCAGTCTCTAGAGCTCTGTGACCTCTCAGATTACAGGTGTGGAGGATGGTTTTTGTAGTCTGGGATGAAGTACTGACAACACCAGTCTACCAGGAAAAGGCCAAATCCATGCAGGCCTGCAGGCTAGAAGTCTGGCCTCAGTCAACAAGGATACACAGGGGAGAAACCTATGAGGTGGTTACTATGACATTCCTATCTGGCCCAAATGCCCCCCAGAAAGCCACCCTGACTGATATGAAAAACAGATCCTCACCAATTTTCTTTTCATAACACAACCTCTCCTAGGCATTTATTACTAAACTTCCAAAGTAAAACAGCGACTCTTTCAAAATCGCACTTTGGGAGGGTGGGGGGCATCAAATTTCTATCCTCAAATATTCCACAAAGAGTTCTTTGAAGCTATGGGTAGATGTAAGATTTGGACATCAAGGAGTTGGTGGATGATTAATTGATGCAAGTGGGTAGCATGGCAGATTTGCATATATTACAGCAACTTCACTGATGGCATCAATAAGTTATATCAATATAACGACGTTCCACTCCTCTGCAGCGCCGTTGAGGCTGTCATAAAGACAAGCAGAGAGAAATCGGTTACTTCACCTTAAAAAGTGCAAGTCATGTCAGAAATTGGTGTCCTAATTTACACTCCTTGCAGACTTCTGAACGTCGCTTCTAAAAACAAAGCTGTCAAGTACGTCGCTTCTCTGTCAAAGCACAAGCTTCTTTAAAATACTCCGACTCCTAAACTGACAGATAGGTTTGTCGTGCTCGGGGGAAAAATAGTAACCTTATGTAATGACATAATGCGTGTGTCTGCAAAGCTCCACAGAATTGTCTTGCAAGAATTAGACGCACCGATGGGGCGGACCCGACACATTCTGCATTTAAATGTCACAGCCTACATGTGGAGGTGACGGTCCAATCGTGAGGCTGTTCCACTAACGTCGTATTTGAAATGTCGGCTCTCATCTCTGAAAAAGCACTTCGATGAGAACAAGATGGTCACCGCATTGGAGAGCATCGCCGCGCCGTCAGAGGGATTGATGGATGGGGTGCACTTATATTGAATTGTCACGGCGGGGACGGCATATTGGCCTTTCACAAACACCGCGCATAAATGTTAAGAGCAAAATAGACTGGACCTCTAAAGAGGTGAGGTACAACAGAAGTCAATTTTATTTCCGTATGTGTGATATATTTCGGAAGTCAAGTGAGACTTGAGGTGAACGTTCTATTACTCTTTCTGAGCCCATGCAGCTCGGAGGGAGAAAAAAGTTCCCCGTACAACCTGATTTATTTGACATGTGTTTGACTCGAGGTGCTGTCCTTTTGAAATGTGTCTTCAATAACGTGAACAAGTGTTTTGTTTACATCTGCCTTGAGAATGAACAGAATAGAGAACGGTTTTCAAAGCGGCGTGAGACCCACTCCCTAACTCACTCCTTTGATATGTGAAGCCTTGAGGACTAAATGAGCAAACAAGGAGGAACAAGGAGGGAAGGAGGGGGGGCGGGGGGGGATGAAAGTGTCAGACTCCTGCATGCTCTGAGCCATCTTCCATTGGAACCAGTGACTGTAAACAAATACTTACCTCTGCCCTGCGACGTGATTTTATGCTCATGTGAAACAAAAACTTCAGTTCAGCATGTGTGCTTATTTTATTTTGTGTATATTCTCAGCCCGCGCACACCCCCACGCCTTTCCACATGGGTGGGTATGCACAGCGTGTGTCCACGGTTGTGAGAAAGCGGCACCAATGTCGTCGTAATGTCACAGGGCAGGAGGGGAGGGTCACCGCCTCATCTGATTAATGACGCGGCTCCCCTAATGACAGCGCCGACAGGCCAACAAAGCCCCAGGACATTACCATTATCATCACCATCCATATATCTACGTATCCATCCACCCGTCCAGAAGAACTAGCCGACACTCAGAATTGAACATTTTGTTATCTGCAGTACCTTGTAGCTTGTGTGTGCGGAGACTGGCACGGTATCTTAATGTCAAACTGTACGCCGCGAAGGCTCATTTCTCTTGGTGTCAAGATAGCGTGGCGTCCTCTTTGAATGAGGGGGGTGGGGGTGGTGGTGTGTGTGCGAGGAGATAAATCAGCCTGTTTTGTTTGTAATCAAGGTCACGAGAGACGCGCGCATCAGTGTTTAAGGAGAAAGGAGGATATTTTTCATTTCCTCTCTGGCGAACGGAGCGCTGCTTCGCTCTCTCGCCCTGATAAAATTCAGCTGCGCACATTTCACCGAGGCCCCCTGAACCGCCCCGTGTCGCTGTCTTTTTTTTATCTGGGTCTCTTCAAGGGATCAAATTGCCACTTATGGCTTTAGTCAGACCCATATCCTGATGGCCAATTACTTAGCTACAGAGCATTTGGGGCACTCCAAATCCCGTTGGCCAATGCAATCCTGAAATGATATGCCAAACCACACCCCTGACCTTATCTGTACCTGCTACCCACATTTCTCCCAATCACTATTCACAGCAGATTACTAAACCCTGGCTAAATTGTTCAGGAGCCTGTCCCGTCACGTAACGCAAAGGGGGGGAATAGGACAGCTCACGGCACCCGAGGTCTGAATTACCATGCCGCGGGGTTAAAGGACTGCTGTGATGACCTGTCACACACCATTTTGAGATCACGGCTCCGGGGGCCCCCCCCCTCGATCTCTCCCGTTCTGCCTTCCGCACTCTCCACATCTGAGCGGAAAACAGGGTGTCTAGAAGTTTATTAGGCACTGGCAATTACCCATGAGGCCCTTTGGGGCCCATATTAAGTGGGTGCACTTTGACCCTTTCTTTAAACCCCTTCAACAAAGCCAGAGTAATCCCCACCGCTGGGGCCCGAGCGGTGCGCTTAAATCAGAGCACAGACACACAGTAACACACACACGGAAAGAGATAAGGATCACAAGTGCATATATTTGAAATACAGACATCTGATTAGAGCTGAACCGCTGAAAACTGCCAGTGTAATATACATGCATCACCCCTTTAATATGGCGAAGCACAGTACCATAACACGCTATGGATTTGCCTACCTGTAGAGATTTTGCTACAGCGTTTCTATTGCCGTATCCATCTTTAAAAGCTCCTGTATTAGACAGTTGTGGGCAATATTGCAGCTATATGGGATTTACTGGAGACTTTTGCATCGATTTTATGAGGTTGGATGATTTAGTAGGTTTTCAATGCATCTCGTTGGCCAAAACCAATTTCATAACACATATAGATCCATATTACAATATAAAGTTGAGCTGTGTATATGTCATGAGAGAGGATTTCGTCGCCCTCTTCTTATCAAAACCACATCTGAGTCTCGACAGTAATCAAAGTCAGATCTCGGAGGCCGTCGGTGTCAGACGGCTGTCGCTGCTGTGTCTTCACACAATGCAAAATAACGCGCATCATTACGGAAATGAAAAAAAAAAACAACACACAGTTCGAGCTCGTCCTATCCCGTGCCCGACAACGTGTGTTATTGTGTGGAGGCGATATTTATGTGTGACCGCTCGACCTGTGTGATTTACCTCGTGTGCAAAGTATCAGGACCCCGCGGTATATCAGGGCATCATTTGAGCATTTAATTGGACATAAAAAACACCTTTGGGGCAAGCTCAGGTTCACTTTTAATTAAATGGCTTTATCGCTGTCATTAATGTCTCCAGGACTGAGTGTGTGTGTGTGTGTGTGTGTGTGTGTGTGTGTGTGTGACAGCACCCCCTCAAGAATAAATATTCAGATGGCTGAGAGAGAATGACGGATAGTCCCTTGGCTGGCAGAGCAAATAGCGGGATGGAGGGAGAGGATGGAGGGAGGGGGGGATCAAGAACAGCATCCTCAGGTTGGAGCTCTGCTGCGGGGGGGATTGAGCCGGCCATCCGTCCACCCCTCGGCTTACATCCTGTCCCGACACGGAGCAATCTGCCGCGGCGCGAACACCCGTGAGAACACGTTTTCGCCCGAGTACGCCCATCACTCTCCTCCCCTTCACGAGGCCCCGGCTTAGACGCCACATATGCATCTCTCTCGATAGATAGGAGCCTGTTCCCCGAGGCAATATCAGTCCAGGCCCTTGGGCCCAACAGGGGCCCCCCCCATCAGAAGCCGTCTTCCATCAGCCACTCTCATTACCCACAGTGGACCCCCTCCGATCCCTATCAACCATTACGCCATGATGAAACGGCCCCTACAGGATATTGGTGTGTGTGTGTGTTTTCTATGGTGATGGGAGGGTTTGGAGAGGACAGAGAGGGGGGTGGGGGCCCATCTCACAGCTGAAGACAGATGTCCGTACAGCCTCTAAGCACCCGCCGCCCTCCCCGCCCCACCCAATACAAACACAGACACCGCTGACACGCTGCACGGCAGCTGGAGCAGCAAACACAGCGAAACACTGTCTGCATCCAATATGACCGGCCCAGGCCAATATACAGGCCGGCTGGAGACTGTGAC
>JBCAUF010000028.1:23794154-23805065 GCA_038406115.1 Haemulon aurolineatum
ACGTTATAAATAAAGGTGCATGCAAGGGATCTGTATCGTCCCTCAAATGAGCCAGTATGTAACACTAACCACTTTTTGGCAAGGAAACAATGAATATTCACAGCGCTGCCGTCACCTGATAACAATATGTCGGTGGGAGCACAGAGGATAGCAAATCATAACTTGCCCAGGATGATAATGTTACCGCAATTATCTTCAACACCAAATTGCCTTTTTTTTTTTATTTCTGTCATAAAGTAGCCATAATGAGGCAGCACTGAAGTGCCACTATAAAGATATGTGTGTGATTGCATACTCTGTGGCTTCTGTCCTCAGCCACCAATAATTCTCAGGAAAGACCCTCCTCAGACGGATAATCTACCATCATGACGATCATGCTCATGTTAGTTCTGCTGCGTAAACATGGTGCATTTTGAACATTTCTAATGAATCATTTTTAGTCCTGGCTCATCTGATTATCTGATGTTCTTTGTGCGACTATTGTGTGTTCTTTATCCCTGTGCCCTGTTGTAGTGTTAAACATAGACGTGTGTACTTGTGAGAGTTAGCGCAACAGTAACAGGATTAACAATAGTAGCATCAGTTAGTGAGATGACACTTGTTCCAATGTTGAATGTTATGCCATTGAATAAGTCATTGGCTAACTGGGTGTGACCATAGTTTCATAGCTGCATGGTGACCTTTCGTTTTGTCGGGGTGCTTTTGTCAGCGAGGACCTCTGTCTGAGGCATGAAACCAAATTTCATGCAAATCCATCAAACAGAGGGATGAATGGAGACACACTGAGTGTTTGGCCTTTCATACAAATGTTAATGCAGAGATGGATGCAGATGGGTCATTAATGTCAGCATCAAGTTGGATGGATGTCTTCACTCGCAATGGCAATCACTGCGACTTCAAGTGCTTGTAACATTCCCGCACAGGTCCCCCAGAAGAGGAGAAGAAAAGGAAACAGTGAGTGTGATTCTTTGAATTAATTAATAATATTAATATTATATGAGACCAACCTTTGTTCATTGTAGTATTTGAGCACCAACTTCAGAGGATTGACTCAAATATCTCCAAAATATTTGAATGCATTTGATGGGAAAACATTTGATCAGAAACAACAGAAATGTACTCAGCCTCCTTCAATACATTACACAACATCCTGGGCTGGGAAACAGAGTCAAGGCTAACTCATAGGTGGGAAACAGTTTTGAGAACATCATTAAAAACTGAACACTCATTAATCTCTTCGTTTTCCCACAGTGCTCCCGATGATGAGCCAGTCACGAGTAAACGAGAAGCGCAGCCCGAATCTATTGACGGGACCTTGCATGTTGAAAAGCTGCCAGACAGGAGTATTAACAGAGTGATGATTTTTTTCTATTCTTTTCTGTGTTAGCTGACTTAATGGAACAATTTTACAATTTCTGTGAAGCACCGTGGCTTACAGAGATAGATTTGGTCTGCAGTGAGGGAGCCGAGCAGACCCACAGGACTGATTCGCAGAACATTCATACACATAAATATACTGGCGCCTCGGAGCTGCCTATAAGTCAGCCGCGGCTCTCTGTAAACGACTAGACATTTGTTCAATTTCAAGGTTTGCTTCTTTGCTGAGAGGCAACATAACTGCTTGTAAAAGGGAGACAACTTTGATGATAAACTTTGGGAAAATGTGGTTCATTTACTCATAACACAGTGGCATTAATATTCCAGAGATAAAACTGCTCCGAACTGTTGAAACTGAATCTTTAATGAAGGAGCTGTATCATATCATGCTAAAGCTGTGACCATTTTAGATTCATTAAACTTGAAATAGAACCTGAATGAATTACAACTCCCCGGCCCATGCATGTTTCATGAAACGCTGTGGGTATTTTTTTTTTTTTTTTTGCACATTTCATCAAGAACATTTTTCTTTCTAAAAACTACCAACGTGTTGACGCATCAGGCGAATCTCTCCTCTCAGTGTAAAAAAAAAGGCATGCAGGCCTGCGTGACTGCCCGAGGAGCTCTTCCTCTTGTTCCTTTAGAAAGCATTACAAGGTAAGGGCCCCTGTGTCTGAACGCGCTGTCAGAAGACAACTCTGGCCTCATTGCAGCCTCTCATTGTCACGTCAGCCGCTTTGCCTGTCAGCGTCGTGACAGGCCGCGAGTCCCATTCCCCTGGATGAGTGTCAGCCGAGATGAAGTGCGGTTAATGTCTGACTTGTCCTGAGCAGCGAGACGCCATCTCTGCCAGCACCTCCAGTCAGACGGCCGTCAGCGAGGCAGGAGGGGGGGGGGCGGCACCAGGCGGGAACATCTGTGCCCCAGGTCTGGTCGTGCCGCACTTCTGGGGTCTGCTGCTGCAGTTTGCCCCCTTGGGTACCCCTGAGCTGGGGCAAAGACAGCCTGGAACCAACCCTCCCCCCCACAATCCCTCTGTCCCAGCTGGATAGAAGAGGGCAGGCAGGCAGCCAGATCTAGAATCCCAACCAGGCTGCAGGTGTATGCTGCTCCCCCCCTCAGTCTTTGCTTCCTGCACTGTAACATGGACACACAACTGCCATCAGGAAAGGAGGTGGCAGTAATTGGGGGTTGTTTTTTTTTTTTTTCTTTTTTTTGGCAAGAAATGTGCCAGTGACCCAGCGAGCAGTTGGCAGGGTCCATCATTAGAGCTGGGTTCTTGCCACTGCCCATATGCCAAAGTGTCGTAATTGGTGCCTCTGTCCTATACATTCAGTGTGCCGGCCAGAAGGACAGACCCCCTGAGCAAAATGGCCGCTGTCTCCCTCTGGGGCGCTGTGTCCAATCATGCCTCTCACAAACCGCCTCTCCGGGAGACCCCGCGGACAATTCCCTCATTTCCTCCAATTGCCTCATAACTTCAAAGCCGACTTCAAAGCGCTCTCGGACTGCCCGCGTATCGCGGCCGAGACCTCGCCGTAAGGAGCGGGAGGAATCCTCGTGTGTCATCTAATATCTATTTCTCCTCATCCGCAGTCATAGAGCGGGGCAGCGTAACTGGGAGTGACAGAGCCAATATGCTTTAGTCAGGGGATTATCCGATCTCCAGGGGCCAAAGTTACATGCGGGGGCCACGAAGGGGAGGAAGTTAAACAAAGCAATAGGCGAACCCCACAGGCCGACTATTCTAAACCCTGAGCAAACTCTGGGTAATTGCACAACAAAAGCACAATTAGCCACGACCCCACGGATATTAAGTAGGAAAAGATGGACCTGTCATTTATCCCATCATGCATTTGCATCTCATGAATTCCCCTCCACACCTTTTCATATCAATGCCCCTCTCCTCTTATTTTCATACTATTTTATTTTCAGATGAATGCAGATCAATGCAAAGTGGTCATTTAAATATGCATTAAAATTAGAACGGGCCCCACCTCCCCAAATAGACAGTGGTGATTTCAACCAAGTCTGCTCCCCCCCGGGTTAGACTCCTCCAGCCCTGCGGCGGAGCGCTAACATTCTCGAGTGCCTTCTCGGGAGGCTGACCCCGTGCACCGTGCCGCGGCGACACTTTGATGTGACTCGCCTGAAAAAAAAGACCTCCTCGCGCCATTCGACGAGATCGGCTCACGTTCTCACAATCAGCGCGCGCGGACCTTTCGAAACACTGGAGTTCATTCCAATCAGCGCTGGAGAGAGAAAATATTGCGGCGCGGGAGTGAAGAGGTCTGCGTCATATTGATTGGAGCGAGAAAAAAAAAAAAAGATGAGTTATTTGTCAGCCGCAGAATTTGAAGGAGGAGAAAACTTTTGAGCCTGATTGCTTTCCCACAGCGCTGCGTGCTGGTGGACAGACATCTTCAAAGAGGCCACACGTTCCAGGGGAAAATCAATGGCGAGCGCCAGTCACGGCTCGATAAGTGCTTTAACCAGGACTCACCTGCAGAGATTTAACCGCCTTTGCTGGAATTCTCCACAACTTGTTATCTGAGGGATCTCATATTTTGCGAAAATGTGATTCCATCTATTAAAAGCCATGAAATGGTACAATACCCAGAAAATCAATCACATAAACAATCAGATAAAATCTTTAGTGGTTTTTATTGGATGTCGTGCTCATATTTCTAATGTTTTCTTTATGGAATATTCCAGGCATTCAGTGGGCAAAACAATCACTTTGAGGGGGCATTAGGCACCAGGGTTCCCAATATGTCCTGTCATGCAAGCCATTCATCTTCCCAGTCAGAGAAAAATGAAGCTACAATAGATGCTGTTGGACAGTGGTTGCAAATGATATGGGATACAAAGACCTCTCTGTGGTTTAATGATCTGAGCCTGTTCTTCCTGAGAGGCTGCAGTGAACGAGCAGAGATTGAAAACCTATGTACTCCTGCATTTACGCCCACTGAAGTGTTTCATGCCCAAAGTGCCCTCAAGGCTGCTAAAACAACTGCATCACGCTCCAGCGGCTAGCGCCCCGCCTCATCTACCGCTGCCAGCGCCGACCAGCCAGCTGGGCCCCCCTCCGCCCCCTGCCTGCCTCCCCCCCTCTCTGCGAGGCTGATGAGCCAGGCACTGTTAACAGGTAGACTCCCCAGGTGCTGGGACCTCCTCCCAGCCCGCTAAGCTATTGCACCTCGGCTCGACAAAGCTGAGCTTAATTAACCAAGGGGGTGGGCTGCTACTGGCCAATAATGAGCCACGGTGAGAGTAATGTCATAGCATGAAAGGGTATGGAAGTGGGGGTCCGAGGGTCTTTTTTTTTTTTTTTTTTTTTTGGCAGAGAATTATGGATTTTAGCCATCTGGCCGTGCAGGAGGGGTGGGGAGAGGAAAATGATATGCCTGACGGACGACTTTAACAAAGATGTGGCAAGAGAGAGGGGCGTGTCCGAGATCACAAGCTGAATTATAGCAAGCGTGACTGGGCTATTGTGTGGCGTGATGGGTTGGTTATTCACAGCTGGGGCAGCCCAAATTGTTCTTTTATATTCTTTTATTCTCCTTTATTGGAGCCAGAGGGGCTCGGGAAATGATTAACCGACAGAACAACAAGACAGACTCATTGTCAACCTCTCCCTCTCAATTTAGTCCCCATCCATTTATTTTCACCGCTGTCTCTGTGATGCAAATGCACGGGCTTGCTTGGTTAACTGTGCCATCACCGGTCAGGGCCCCAGAAAATTGGTTGGGATAACACAGCGGGTGCAGCATGTGTGTGTGTGTGCCAAGAGCAAGAGGTTTGTTTCTGCTCCTGTTTTCACAAAAAAACTTCAAAATGTGGGACATCTCCACAGGGAACTTATTTAGGGGGATGGAGATTC
Source organism: Haemulon aurolineatum (assembly GCA_038406115.1). Lineage (NCBI taxonomy): Eukaryota > Metazoa > Chordata > Actinopteri > Lutjaniformes > Haemulidae > Haemulon > Haemulon aurolineatum. The sequence continues at coordinate 23,799,418 of JBCAUF010000028.1, forward strand.
TTGCCTTTAACTTCACAAGACTCTCGCAAACTTCAGCTGTTCAGCAGAAGGATCACGGCGCAGCCTCCTCCGTATCCACAGCCATCTCAGATAATACTTTGACATGTGCCCATACACCGCAGAACAGCAAGCCTCACGCAGCCAGCCAAGTCACCCACCACGCTCCACCCTCCCTCCTCCTCCTCCTCCTCCTGCCCTGCCTCTCTGTTATGCCTCTTCCATCTGGTGTCCATTTTGCAGCCCACCTCTTCTGGCCCTCAGGGGGAGGTGGGGGGTCGGGAGCAAGAGGAGCCGGGGCCAACTTAACAAAACCTCTCAAAGGGCACCAGTCCCTCCTGCCACTCCATAAACCCAACTCGATGGAGTTTTCATGGCAATTAGGATGGAGAGATGAGTGGCTCTCTTCCAGGCACCCAGTGGCCTTCCTCTGCCACCGGTACCGACGCTCTCACATCTTTCACACTGAAGCCATTAGCACGGCTGGCCCGCTGGCAAAGACTAATTGTCGGCCTCTCAGGAAATGACAGTGGCTCTAATGGTCATGCCGTCATTTAGAGGCTGTGAGATCAGAGACGGTTGCTTTACAACGACTGGAGGTGCTCACGGCGCACCAGGCAGACTCTTTTACTGGACGGCGACACTGGATGTTTGTTCCACTAAACTTGCTGAACTCTTTGATCTTGTCTTAATTTGTTCAAATGACCTCATTCTGGTCCCATCATCATGACACTTACAGTCTGATTTCAACCACTGAGGGAAAACTTTATTTGGAGTTATAGAGTTTCAGTCATCCTATTACTTGATAGATACATTTTTGATCAGCATTTGTATGTTTGTTCGCCATGGAGTCCAATGAAAAAACATAGCTCGCTCATTCATCTGAATGGGGACAGTCCAGCAGTGCGGTGGGGATGCCGTCACAGCACGCATAAAAGTTGGACCAGCTCAACATTGCAACTTTGCAATGCAAGCGCACATTCTGGGTGGATTACTTTGTAATGTGAGGGCATTTTCATTGTTTACTACGTCACATCAGAAGTCAGAATAAGTGCAGCTGTAATAACTTTCCAGAGCTGCCAAATTATGATGGAGCATTACAAACTGTCGGCCAGTCTTTTGGTAGCTGATAAGCCTTTAAATTCACAGATCTGTTATGCTGACTGAGCTGTATTTCATGTCTCACTAGCACCTGAGTAAGGACGTTATCATCGGGTGTAAGGAGCAGCATGGCCTCTAGGGGCCGCTAAGCAGGTTTTCCAGTTTATTGAAGAAAGCACAGTGAGGTGCAGGAAGCTTTTTCTGCAGAGCATGTTGGATTGGCCATGTGAAGAATATGATGAAGCAAAATGTACACAGTGTACCTCATGTCGCTGCAGAGACGATAAATCAGAAGATCCTATTAGTTTTATCTCATGCTCAGGACACACAATAAAGGTATTTACTACAACCAACCCTCGTTACCTCAGCTCCCCCCTGAACACACACACACACACACACACACACACACACTTACACACTGGTCCCGCTCTCTCCAGCACAATGCTCAGCACATCATCTGATGAAGTCACGGAGAATTTCATTGAGATCATTAGGAGAGTCTTGTTAAGATTTGATGCTTGATCAGCTCTCAAGCTCCAGACTGCTGCTGTCAACCTCCTTGCATACAGATATGCAATATGGCAGGTATGTTACAGCATATATATAGGATGAAGTGCTTAACCATGTCTCAGTCTGTACAAAATCACAAGACACACCCTGGCTTTAAGCACAGATGTATCATTATGGAGAATTATAAATTACTCATTAATGACTAAATATGTCAGAGTTCATTTAGCTGTTTTCTTCATCAGTCTGTGGCAGAAGTGCTGCTCAATGCCATTAAGAGTCTGTCCCTTTCTTCCTTCCTATTCCGTCATTCCTCCTGTTCAACATGCAAAGAACAGCACAATGACAGCAACAACACAAACATCACTGTATGAGTAAAGCCCATTTTATTTATCCAATCACAGCAGGACCTACCCAAACACACAAAAATCATGTATTGATTCAGGGTGACTCATCAGTGAGACTCCCACATTAAAACACAGACTTTGTTTTCCCGAGGAAATGAACAGATTATTTGTGTTGTCCCCCGTTGTTCCACTGATTTCAGCAGTGCCGGCATTTGAACAAGATCCCAAGGCAGACCTCAGTTCAGCTGAGTTCACTGCTAAACCATGACATCAGTCCAATTAAGTACAAAATGCTGCACACATCTTAATTCTAACAGATGAATAATTCCCTCCAGCTCATGTTTGGAAAAACTGAGCTTAGATTTTTAACTTTTTTTTTTTTTTTCAAAAGTTTCTTAAGGCTCAAAGTTGAATACTCACATTTATAACTAGACAGCTGTCCATTTTTAGGATGCAAATGTCTATCATATAACCAAAATGCACTTTTATTACATAATCAAAATGCAGTTTAATGTGAATTTAATAGAATCAGATACAACACATGCACATGAGCTATTATTTCTACACTTTTATCGTCTATCTAAACTTCTTCCAAGCGGCTTCCCTTTATCTGTATTTTCTTCTTTGTGATGATATTTAATTGGTAAAATCAATAAAGGATAATAGCTTTTCACATAAACAGGGTATTTTATTACTGAATAACCATACAGATAATATTTTCCCCCCAGCCAGATCTAAGAGACCATTTCATAACAAAAGAAGGCTTTGGTAGAGGAAGAGATCTTGTCAATGTTATCTCTTTAAACTCAGAACACTGCACTCCTGCATCCCCTGTTTGTTCATCCATAGAAGGCTCATCGGTTTGTCTACCCAAAGCTGTGAGTGATTACTGTTCATTGGAAGGGGCAGCCCTTTAATTAGTCAGTGGTCTCTGGGGAGCCATTACCAGGGGGGAATCTTGCCCCTCTTTATTAGCCCATTTTAATATTGACTAAAAAAAGAGATACACAGGGTGGGGCAATTTGGTTTCCTCAGACGGGACACCAGCTCCTGTGAATATGCATGCTGCGATGTGGGCTGTGGAGTAGTCGGGGGGTTGCGGGGACGTGACAGTGGTGATGGACGACCGGTCGGGCATCATCTGGGGTCCCTCACACAATAACAAAAGGGGCCTGCAAGTTCCATTGGACTTAATAAAGAGACTGTGGAAATGTAGCACCAGCAAATGAGAGTGAGAACCATTTGTGATGAAAAGGTCTGAAAGAGTTCCTGTCTATCACTTGGATTATATATGCTCAAAGTGAGCTATAGAGGAGTTGCTCTTAGATTCAGTGTCGAGGCACCTATAGGTTGGCCGAATGCTTCTCAGCATGGGGATTTGAATCAAGGCCCCGTGTGGTTAAAGGAAGATCTCTGCCCTCAGCAATCCCCCCTAATGCAAAATTACCATAAAAACATTCAACAAAACAAAGCTGTATCCATAGAATTCGGAACAAATAATTTAGAATAAACTCAAGCGGTAATGATCACTTTATCCAAAAATGAAGCCATTCCTGTCAAAGTCACCCTTTTCTCTGGTACCAAAGTTACAGACGGGTGAACCCACCAAGGTGCAGACACTAATTCCTGCCAAGGACAGACTTGATCTCTTCCAATTTCATCCCTACACCTCTTTGAAAGCTACTTTAATTAAAAGTGGGAGTGGAGAATGAACACATTTCACTCCACAACTCTCTGTCTCTCACTTCCCTTTGCTCTCTCTCCTTGAGTCCATTTTCCGACGTCTGCCATTGTTCCCTGACTCAGCTGCTCATTTCAAATGGCGTCAAATCAAGAGGCGCATCACAGGGGCCGACTAATTACCGGCCCTGATGCATGCATTTTAGCCATCTTGTTTGGGAATAGAGAGATTAAGGAATGGAGAGACATATGTTGTCAAGCACCGACCTTGGAGAGACCTGAGACGTGGGTTTCCCTGCTAAAGTGGTTTCAGTGGTGTATCAAGCCTTTCAGAAACCTCCCGAATGCAATTACAGCAGGGGATTATGTCCCTTACTCCACACTAGGATAAACTCAAATTGGCCACAGTGTGTGTCTAAGTGTATGTTTTTTGGTGCATGTGGAGGTGGAAGGGGCTGTTATTGGCAGCTGATCCTCCCTCAAGGCCTCTGTTTCATCATGCAGGCCTGGCATCCTGTTTGGACCCGAGCAGCCTGGTAAACAGTCCTCATAAGCACAGAGTCAAAACGACTCCTGCGATGAGTGATGACAGTCTGGGTGTTTCTGATGTTTACAAGATGTGAGATATATTTCACGCATAAAAATCTGACTTGGGCGTCGTTAAGGACAAGGCTACATTCTCACAAAGCATAATTTATTTCATCAGTACACTAGAAATACAGATCTGTTTATGCATTGTAATCAGTGCATGTTTCTTTTTCTTTCTTTCTCTCTCTTTTTCTCACTCCTTTTTCTTTTCTTATTATTCGTATTATCTGATCACTTTAAAAGTCTCCTGTGGACGAGTGTTGCAAATTAGCACATGTGCTAAAACACTTAAACAACGCATCTGGTTCGTCCAATATAATTGTGTTGTCCAAATCAAACAAACAATACAATTTAAAAAATTAAAAATAAAAATATCATTATTATTATTAGAAGAAGGATTGTGACGTATGTGAGTGATGAACGGGCAGACAGACAGACAGACAGACAGAGAGACAAGTATTAGAATGATGTAATACTGAAGTAAAGGCAATGAAAGGTTTGAATACAACCATCAGTAAAGAGACAAAACCTGGTGCTGACCCATGACCCATAATGCAACTTGATCACTGCCAGTTTCATCAGAGAAATTCAGGTGTTTTATGTGTTAACAAACTTTTAGTCTCAAGCCCCATCTGATGCTCCAGTGACATCCTCTCACATACCTCCATCTGGATCCATAAAAGGCTTTACACAACTTTTTCACGTAGCCAGCACCACTCAAAACGCCTAAAAACACACTCTGATGTTAATGCACAGGGTCAGGCTTCAACCAGCCCATCCTAGGATATGTTTTAATCAATGCAGCCTCTGATCTATGTAAGGTTATGGTAGGACTATCACTAGCTCCCTTTGGGTACAGATTATCAGACCGGTGAAGAGCTCTAACTCTAACACTAAGTGCTATTTCAACAGGGGTGCAAGGAGCACACATAGGCACAAGAAGTTCCACTCTGTCACAACAACCAATCAAAAAAAGCCACAAACAAGAGAACACATCATTTTCTGCAGAGCAAATAAAAAAGAGGGTCTCACTGAGTGATTTAAAAATGAGCAATGGTGGATTCACTCGTGCACACAACAATATCAAATCACTAATTCGGTTCTCGTGTCACTCCAGTTCAACTTGACAAGCGTTTGAGTGAAACAGGACTTTCCACCCCTGAGTCGTCACAATAAAGCCGCGGGGAAAGGTGCCGTGAGTCGTTCTCCTCTCCTCCCCTCAGCCACGGAGGGGTCACATGTGCGGCTGCGATCGAGGGGCATTAGTGCTCGGCGGTAATCAAAGGCAGAGGATAGAGAGGGAGGGAAGCCGGGATATAAAGGGACTCGGTTGGGCGCCAAAGCAGCCCCCTCTGCACCCAGTGCCTTTTAATTAGGCTCACAGCAGGGATGCCGCACCTACACACACACACACACACACACACACAC
>JBCAUF010000028.1:23812662-23836253 GCA_038406115.1 Haemulon aurolineatum
TTAAAAACTGGTCGTGAATATAGACTTACATTTTACCTCTGTGATTGTCTCAAAAGTTGAGGCTGCCAGCTGAATGCTGAGCATATTATCAGCATGCTTATTTGCTCACAATAGCAGCACAAAACCTGCTCATATTTAGAACTCTTGCTCAGATAGTAACTGAGATAATTCACTCTGAATCAAAAATATCAACCTCATGGTGGCACCAGAGGGGAAAAGTCAAGGCATCACCAAAGCCAGTAGGATTTATCCTCTGGGGAACATGAATGTCTGTATGAAATCTATCCAGGACTGGAGGACGGTGGTGGACTACCTGACTGACATTGCCATCAGTATAGCCGTGCCACTGCCTTTCTAAACACAAAATAGTTTCCTAAAACAGATGGGCACTGTAGTTCTAGCAAACATCAAACAAAAGGACTTATTTGAGCTGCAGATTGATACACATTAAGTTCTCAAGTGAGTATTTAGAGCAGCAGGATGTTGTATGTGGCATTGAGTCAAAATAAACGTGTGTGTGTTCATGGTAATGAAGGAAATGTGTCACACAGTGTGCCAGTGTGGCTCATTCAGGTGTTTTTAAAGAGTCCATAATATGCTCATTTTCAGGTTCCTGCTTTTATTTGGGTGTCTTTTTAAGTTTCCATGCTTTGATGTTCAAAAAAATACATTTACACATTGTTCTGTACAATGCTGCAGCACCTCTATTCACCATCTGTTGAAACCAGTTTTAGCTCTTGTCTTTTTTAGGTCCCCATCTTGAAAAGTCAAGCCAGTTGTCAGAATAAATGCTGGCACTGTGCTTTGCAAACCATGAATACATGAAATTTTACATTACTTTACATTTATTTACATTTAAACTTGTTTCATCTGGTTAGGCTTTGGCACAAAAAACACTCAGTGTTAGGAAATGACCACATTTTGGCTTAAAATACCTAGTCTGACACCGAAAACATGGCTGGACAGTATCCCGTGGTCTTCCACAAACACGGCTGGACAGTGTCCCGACATGCTGTGAGAGATGGTCTGAAAAATGGCTTATGATGTAGAATATCTCACTACAATTAGCACTGCACAAATACTGAAATGTTATGTATGAAAAGTGTATCCATGGTTTGCAGAAAGGTACAATGCCAAGATTTTATCGTGATGACTGGACTGAGAAAAGCCCAGTCTGTTCTGAATAATCAGACCCCACAGGCCTGAGCAGTGTTTCTGCATCAGCTGCGTCAGTGTTGTTGCAATAATTCAATCACTGTAACAAGCCTAGCTGCACTTCTGTCATGAATATCACTACTGGCTCTTAAAAAAAAACTTCACCAACATGCTTGAGCAGGAACCTGATCTGTTTTAGTCTTATTGCCCAACACTCTCATCCAGCACACTTCACTGATTACTTAGTTGGCTTCAAATGAGGCTTAACATTCACACAGTTTCTCAACATTAGTCTGATGTTTCTGCAGCCAGTAGGAGTAACATACACTAGCCACACTAGCCATGCAACATGCCAACGCCAAGTTCAACAGGCTGACAAAACATAAAATATAGCAAACATCACAGCTTCCAAGTTTGAAGTTGGGTCACAGACAGCTGGTATCAATCCATCGTTGAGCCATGCTATTACCAGCCTGTGTTTAGAAAGCAGTCCAGAGTAAAAAGCTGGACACAGCACAAAGACATTCCAGGTTCCAGTCACTGTGGGGACATTTCTATTATATTTCCATCAGTAATAAGGTTAATCCACTGGATCCTGACAAGTAATGGAAGAAAATGACTACAGAGGACCCATGTCAGTTCAGGGGCAGTGTTTTCTGTGGTGAGATTAACTTCTTTTGGTTGACTTTGGGCTGTGTGAGTTTGCAGAGCTTTTATGTGTACAAGAAAGGTAAGTAAGGAAAGGTAACCCCCCCCAAAAAACATTATATGGCCACGTTTTTGGACAGCAATAGAGCTCTATGACAGATAGATGAGTATGATGAATCAGGCCTTGATAAACATTACTTGTTAGAAGGATACATTGTTTTAATCTTTTCAGAGGACTCCATGACAATTTCAAAAAGACAGACTTCAATATTCACTTTTAACCCAATATGTGCCACACCTCCAGAAAGTTTATCTAGTCCAAATAATCCATATCAGTCGTTAATGGTACAAGGTATTTCAGGCACATTTCTTCTCTCCCTGACAGCAGACATGACAGCTCATTGACAGCTGCAGTTTTGACATGTAAAGGTTAGACTGTCCAGTGTTTCCTGTCTTTGACCTTTATTGGACAGCTAGTGTGTAGGCCTCATCCAGAATGCATCTTACTGTCCCTTTGGCCAGGTCAGGACCTCCCTGACCACACACACAGGCACACCGAGCCAAACACTGGACAGATGGCAGAGCAGGCTGGAATGGTTTGTAGTCCCTGAGGGAAGCCAATCAAACATTGTCACAGAAAAGATGAAGTAAACAATGACATAATCCATCAATCGGGCCATCAAATGACCAATTATACACTCAAAATCCAATAAAAGGTCCCATTCACTGCCCAGTGATGACAGTGGCTTGTTGTACAATAGAGATTCATCTGTGTTTAGACTCTCTGGATTAATCAGTCCTGTGTGCTGAGATGATAATTTAGATATACTGAGTTAGATATACAATGTGATTTATAACAATTGAACAAAGGCAGTTTTTGAGGGGTCTGTATTGTAGGTCAGGAAGACACACACACACACACACACAGTCACATACTAAGTGTTGCAGATTCTAGTGACATTTCTGTCAATTGACATCTTTCACAACAAATAAGACAAGGGACTGGAATTCTCTAATATGGACAAAACAGTTTTTCTCATTTGCTTTAACATTTGTCCATTCAGACATTTTCAAAACAGTTGGGACTGTTGAAGGAATGAGTGAGTGGTCAATGACAATGAGTTTACTGCTCACCGCTACAAAGGAACTGTCATGGCCAACTGATACCTGAATAGAACTGGGACATTCCCCGTGGTAGAAGATGTAGGCTTATTGAGCTCCTTTATTTTAGCATAAGTAGACATAATGGTCTACAAGTACACCATTAAAGCACTGCATGCAAAACATTGTGTTAAGTATAAAAATATCATCAAGAAGAGTGCAGAAAAAGAAGAGGCTAGCTATGTAAGTCAACAAAATTAGCTATAACCGCTTTCCGTGCAGTGATAAGTTCCTACTTGAAACTGCTCACAACAAGTCCTTATCTTGAATAACTGGATCATAATTTCTGGAAAGAGATGGTGATTTGATTTTTTTCTCCTTTTTTTTCTTTTCTTTTTTTCACCTCTACAGTCAATTAATTAAAAACATGGCATCGTGCACCAACTCATTCTAGATGGCTAAATAATACTTCAGAAGGAAAAACTTATATTATATACTGCTCAAAAAAATAAAGGGAACACTAAAATAACACATCCTAGATCTGAATGAATGAAATTTCTTATTAAATACTTTGTTATTTACATAATTGAATGTGTTGACAACAAAATCACACAAAAATGATCAGTGTTGCTTCATACGTGGACAGTTTGATTTAACAGAAGTGTGATTGACTTGGAGTTAAGTGTTCCCTTTTTTTTTAGCAGTATATTTTGGGGTAAACTTTAAAAGGGGAGCAGTGTGAGCATTCAGCTCTGTCTTATATTCAAATCAGCCGAGAGACATTTGTGTGCCTGGACGTCAGACTCTTCCAGGATCCAACGTCGCTGCTCCACACCGTGTTTTTCTCCGCGCCTTCCAGCGTAAACCCCCGCACGTCACCCCCCTTAGCAACAGAGGCAACATGGCGGCGTCCAGTAACGCGGAGCATTCTCCAGAGATATCGACGCCGTTAAAGATACCGAAAACCGAGGTGCCATCCCCCGAGTCGGAGGATTTGAGTGACAGCAATCAATATCACTCCAATCCCTCGACGCCTAACCGCTTCTCGCCTCTGAACGTGGGCTCAGGGACCGCGGGCCGGACGGCGGCCTCGTCCTCCTCCAACAGCTTCACGGCTTGCCGGGGGATGTCGTGGACCCCGTCCGAGACGAACGCCCTCATCGCGGTGTGGGGCAACGAGAGGCTGACCGAGGCGAGGATGCAGCAGCTGGAGGTCGCGGGCACCGTGTTCTCCGGTAAGGCCCCCGGTCCTGCCATGTACGAGCGGGTGTCCCGAGCCTTGTCGGAGCTGGGATACGAGAGGACGCCGTCCCAGTGCCGGGAGAGGATGAAGGTAAATATGAGGACACGACAGCGGCCGTAACGTTAACGTACATGTCATGTCCGTCCTCCATCACCGGGTCCTCTAACGTTACCTGAACGTGAGCCGCAGTCGCTGTCATGCTGCCTGGGCTACTGACACGTACATGTACTGAATGAAGTCCAGACACATTTTAATATGCCCAAATGTTGACACACAGTCACAACATAGTGATAACGTCAGGTAACGGCCCACTGTGTTAAAGCAAGTGTCATTCATTTGACAGGGACCATTTCAGCCTGTCTTCACATCACCTCTTCAGCAGGGACGCAGTAATCCCACCTACACTTAATTTATCCTCCTTATTATACCCACCATGTTGTGTTTTCATTACCAATAACTGGCAAAATTTTGTAATAAACATGACATGAAGTCTCAATAAATTCATTTTTAATTGTTAATAAGCTGAATTGGTTATTTTATATTAACATGAAACAGTAGGGTAACCTCAGGTTTTACAAATGATACTAATTGAGGCTCTGTTCCATTTAGTATAGCAGAGCCTTTCAGTGATGAACGAACGCAGCATCCTGACTTTGTTTGACCTGAATGGAACACAACCTTCATAAATATCATTGGTAACACTTGTGATTGCTGTGAAAAAGGTCTATTATTCTCTCTATTATAGCGTGTTGGGAGTCCTCCATTCAAAAATATGTCTTGATCCTGTTTCCTTGTTTGAGCTCCATTGTGCAGATGATTTGTGTGCAGAGTTTGACATGACGCTGTTTGCACATTAATTTGCTCATAGATTTTGGATTTTTCATTGAGGAAGTTGAGGGTCTATTCTTACAAGTTGAGGCTTTATCTTATTATCCCTGTCTTATTGCTGAAGAGATCAGAGAACTATACTGGAGATGTGAGGGTGCAGAAATCACCCTCTTGGAATCACCAGGAAACCAGTTGAAAACGTGAAGCTAAAATCTTTTGGGACCACTACTGACCTTGAACTACTTCAGTCACATCTCCTGTACTGCATATTCTTTTGACACCTACGACAACAGCATACAGAACATACCAATATCAATATCCTCTCCCCCTCTTTCTTAAAAACCACTATCAGCAGATGATCAAAATGAATAACTGTCACGTTTGTCATTACGTCTCTCAAATAATAAACTTGAGACGATAATTGAGAAATAGATAAAAATAAAAAAAGACCTAGACCTGGATCAAAAACTAGCAATGTGTTCATCTTTACATTGTTCAATTATATAACCAGAATGTTCCTTTTTTGGGTCATACAGTAACTCAAACTCTGTAGCACAGTAAGCCTTGTTTCTATTGTTTTGTTGGTTGCCTCTAATTGATTTTTTGTAAATAATTTTTATGTACTCAAATAAAGAATTGAATGTTTTAGATTATAAATTAAACTCCATTCAGATACTCATAATTGAAATGCTTACAATGAAGTCAGGCACTAGTGTTTTAAGCTGTCACACCATAACAGTGATCCTGTGGTTTTGGAGAGGTGTGTTCCTGTCACACAGCATGGTGTCACCTGTTCTTCCCAGGAACTCATGTGCATGCCAAACACACCCAGCTGAGTCACTCCAACCGCTGCTGCCATGTTTGGTTCAGACCACAAACATTTTTGTGGTCATAAGCTTTAAAGTCGCTATACGTAATGTAACAACACTAGGTCACTTTAAAGTCGTGACCTCATATTTTGTATTCATGGTACTTATTGTATTCTATGGATGTATTACACTCTGGACATGGTGCCACTGCTCAGTCTTGCTTCCAATTTTGCCCAGTGGCCGCTCGCAGTACTGCAGCGGCCAACAAACATTTTCCAGACAGACCAATCATGCAAGAGAGACATCTGTTAAACTGTTGACAGGACTCCTCAATGCAGTAAATGCAGTGAAATGGTGTCACCCAGCCAGTACCTGCTCTGCTTAATAAAGTCAGTCACTGGGTATATTGCAGTCCAGAGGCAGAAAGAATAAATCCTTCTTCTCCTCAGCCTCACTCTAAGTGAGCAGTGTATGTCCCAACAAAGGTGACAGTCCGTGGAACAACAGCTGAGTGAATCCTTTATGCTTCCCCTTCCATCGCATTCAGACGCTGCGACGTTGCTACAGCCGCGTGAAGGAGCACGGCATCGGCAAGAGGAAGAGCAGCTACACCATCGAGCAGCTGGAGAAGGTGTTCGGCCAGGGAGGCTGGGACTCCCAGAGCTGTGCCCCGGTGCTGATCAACAGCAGCGGGCTGTACCAGGAGATGGAGTCCGACGGCAGTACCCTGGAAGACTTCTCCCAGGAGGACTGGTGCAACCAGGTGCTGGACTCAGCCTTCCAGGAGGGAGACATGGAGACTGGTGAGTGGGTCTGCAAGCTGGGGACGGACAGCAGTAAGAGACACAGAAATAATGGGCTTAAATTAATGCCTGTGTGTGTTTTCTCCCCAGAAGAAATCCAGGTGCCTAAAAACAGAGCTCTGCAGATTCAAGCAGAGCTGTCAGAACAAACCCAGTAAGTCAACTAGAACAAGGGCTCACTTCACTTAGTCTCTGTTAATCGAACATGTTTGACATCAAGCTTCGTGCTGTAAGTTGTGAATTAGCCTAATCATTGCAAATTACAATTGAAAAACCAACACTGTAGTTGTCTGACAATCTTATTGCATGAACATACAGTGGAACAAAGATGATCTTAACTTGATGTTTATCAGAAAACAGGGTCCATTTTGCTCATTCTCAAATCGGAATCAGTGTGTGCAGTTTCAAGCCGATCTGATCGGCTATATTGGATCGGCCGATATTTAGCATCGCCCGTAATGTCTTTAATCCACCGATCCGATCAATGAAATCATTGTCGTGTTGAAACTTTTTGCAGATGCTCCCGTTGCATAGATTGCAGATGGCTTTTGTTTTATCCGTCTCATTTACTCGGAAGAAGTTCTACAGCACCGACATGTTTGTTTGCTAGCGATGATGTTGCTAGCTAGTGATTCAAGTTTCCAAAAACGTCATTGTCCGTCACATAGGGGCATGTCTGGCCAGTCCGTGAATGCCTTCTAGAGGTCATTGATTTTTAACCTTTGCATCTAGTCAGTTTGGGGCAGAAATTGTCAAACTTTGGCAAAAAATGCTTGGGAATTTTTTGTTGATGCTCAGTAAACAGTACATAAGTATACAGTAAACAAGCAAGATATTTAAATAGACATAATGCTCCCTCACATGATCGCATCGTGATCGGTTTATTTAAACTCACTAATCAGTGATCGGCCCCAAAAATCCTGATCGTGTAAAGCCTAGTGCAGCGCTCCCAGAGTGTCTTCTTTGATTATACCACTGGGGGTCGCCAAAAGTCATATGTTAGAGGCGACTTTCACTCCTTGGTGTTCTCTTGTAGTTTTACCCCTATGCATTGTGTTCATCATCTGTCAAGATACTGATGGACAACTATATTTGTGGACTGTTAGTCCTGCTAGGCAGAGGTACTCGGTCGCTGCTTGTATAACACTCTCTTAAATGGAAACGTGTCATATGAGTCTGTCATTATTGTGTCTCCTGGGTCCTCTGCAGAAAAAGGGACATGATGCAGACTGTGATGCACATCCTGGAGTCGGTGCAGCTGAAATGGGAGCACTTCCAGACGTGGACCGAATTCTCGCGGCTGCACCTCTCCAACAAACTGGCCATCTTCGGCGTGGGCTACAACACGCGCTGGAGCGAGGACGTGCGCTACCACTACGCCGAAATCAGCTCCCAGGTGCCGCTCGGCAAGCGGCTGCGCGAGTACTTCAACCCGGAGAAGCCCGAGGGCCGCGTCATCATGACCAAAGTTCAGAAGATGAACTGGAAGAACGTCTACTACAAGTTCCTGGACATCACCATCAGCGAGGCGCGCTGCCTGGAGCTGCACATGGAGGTGGACTGGATCCCCGTGTCCCAGTCCAGGGCAGCAGGCTGCAGCAAAGACACATCCCACTACCTCCTTCCTGGGGACATCCCCAAGACGTATGGACTCTACGCTATCGGCTACGAGGCGCAGTCGGCCTCCAGCGACGGCGCTCAGACCTCTCCGCGAGGCGATAGTGAAGACCACAGCTTACCTCAGTGCGAGTTGGAGAACGGGGCCAATGGAGAAGGCGCAGGGAGAGGCGACAGGACTGGGGTCAAAGTCACGTACTGCTACCTGGGCATAGCCGAGGACAGAACCATACAGCAGTGTCTCTTCCAGCACTTTCAGGGTCCTGGCAAGCACTATGTTCACGGCGAGCCCTCCGCCGTGACGCGTTTACTGCAGGAGAACTGCCGCCTGACTGCCGTCGCAAGTCAGGGCGGCGAGGGAGGCGAAGACTCGCCCCAGCGTTTTGCCATTTACATCAAATTCATCGAGGTGGAGCTGGACTTCCTCTCGGCAGGCTCCCTGGTGGAGTGCCTCGAGACTGCGGTCGGTTACTCCTTGAAATACAACCACCAGGAAACATCGTAACTGCACTCAGCGTTTCCGAATTGTACTGACTTAAGATACAGTTAACAAGTGTTACAGCCAGTAAGGCGACATGAAAGGTGACCAATTCTGTCTGTTCTAAAGCATGGATGTGTGCAAGAGTCTGGCATCTTTTTGCAGCCTTTTCAGCTCTATCGAACAGATTTTCATTAGCCCTTATTAAAAGAATGACTATGCACAATATGGCAAATGTATTGTGCAGAAGTAATGGGCCTAAGTATTACAGAGCTGCAACATCCAAGAAGTATGTATGTACTTATTATTTTTAGGCTAATGTGCACTACAAAGGTTTCTGCTGCTTGTTTAGTGTAGATAAATATTGCCTCATCAGGGAGTGTGGGGTTGGCAAGGTGACTACTGCAGTATGCATCTGTCTACCTCAGTAGGATGTAGCAAACAAGGCAGCGGAGGGACCATAGCTTGTATTTATTCTAAAACTGCCTTTACTTTGACTGTTGAGGTCTGGACCTGAATTCGCGAAGTATCCAAGAGTAACAGCTGAGTTCTGCCTTATGTTTTGCACGTGTGACTGGGCTGCAGCTAGGGGTGCTTCCGCGCACACCGAGGAGGAAAAAAATCAAAGGATTAATGTTTGCCAATGCTGTGCCGTTCGTATCGGCCAATCTGGACATCTGTCTTATCCTGCAGCGTGAACACCACGTCTGCTCGGAAACCCGACTGGCCGCTTGGGCGTAGTTTCGTCTCCGTTCACTTCAGCCCACAAATAAACGCACGCCGTTTATGACCTGTAAAAATACCACGTGCGCCAACAGCATCGTAAATAACACAGACTAATGGAAACATTTTTCACAAGGCCAACTATGGCTGAATCCAAATGGGAAAGGTTCTGTTGTGTCTTTGTAACTAACAAGCTGTAAAAAGATGCAATCAAAGTTTAAGAGCACCTCCGCCACCTGCTACCATCGGATGATCAGCTGAGAGATTGAGTGTCACGCCCGCCGCCTCGTGTGGCGTCTGCACCCGTTTTAACAGTCAACTGTCAACTAGTCAACTGTTTAGCTCTCTCGCTGACTCTGTTTAATGCTCCTCTATAGCTCTAAGGCAAATTCAAATGCTTGACTAGGTTGGTGGTTGCTCCAGTACAAGCAAACTCTCTTACACGCAACACTGAAATACTGCCAGATCAGTGAGGACATTGTTAATTGACTTCTTGTACGTTTTTTTTGTGCCATCGTATCAGCCAAATTCAGATATTACACTGGAGTGTAGACAACACAGCGAGCCAATATGTATTGGTCGCCAATACTTTTGAGCATCTCTAGCTGCAGCTGTGGGGTTATGGGTTACAGTAGACCAACACCACAGAGGCTGTATTGACGAGTTACCAGCACAAACTGGTATCCTCAGTGCAGTCGCGCAGAGCGAACACATAAACGGGCCAGTGAGTTTGGTGGTGTATATGCTTACAGGTGTGAACCAGGCCGCAGAGCACTGATCGACGACTTAAAGAGTATAAGCTGCAGAGTTGAACTCATCCTTGACCAACAATCAAACAAAATTCTTTATGAACATGATTCCTGAGGTTATGTGCAATGTGCCAGGGAGGGACTGTGTAGAGAAGAATCAAACAATGGATGAATGGAAAGTCCATATTGAATCTATGTATATGAAATCTACCTTATATATCTATAATATATATTTAAGAATATCGATGTTCTTGAGCATTCCGGCTTTTGCAGACTTGCAATTTCATTTGTTTGGGTATACAGTATATAAAGATAAATATGATATTTTATATTTTATTGGTTGACACCATGTCTCGTATGTGATTGTTTGGAAGTCACCGTCTTGTATGTTTACATGTTTGAAAAACAATAAATGGGGCACCCACTGTCATTTGCCACACAGTGAAGATGGGTTTGTGTGTATTTGTTTGAGAAGGGGCTTGACTTTAGTCACGTCCCGTGTCTTGATGCTGTTGGACATCACATGACATGTGTCCTCGAGAAAATCAGATTTACCTACTGATGAACCATGGTCAAAAATACTTGATACTAAAAGTGTATATTCAGACATGTTTGACATTCCAGAGGTGAGAAACAGCCCCAGAATCAAGTCTGTGATTTGTTTGGGTGAAAATGTGCTGACATGCTGTCACCCATGTGGTTCTTTAAGATGGTGATGTCTGTCAGCTGGGGCGGTCCACCAGGTTAACATCCCTCCCTGATATCAGCGTGTCAGCATGCTTACACCACCACCGCTCAAATCAGCAATGTGCATTGTTCTGCATTATATGCATTTGCATTATATATTTAAATTTAGATGGTGAATATGCATGATAGTGTCAGGTGCAAAAAGATGTTTACCGTAAGAAAACAAAACAGTTTACCACTACTGTTAACCACTGCTACTGTGCACTTTTCATCATTTATTCATTCATTGTAATTGTAAAAATGTTTCTGCTGATTTGTTCTGTACACGTGACATCTATTGCACGTATGTCCGTCCTGTAGAGGGATCCCTCCTCTGTGGCTCTTCCTGAGGTTTCTTTCACCTTTTTTCCTGCTAAAAGGTTTTTTTGTGGGCAAGTTTTACTTCATTCGAATCGAAGGTCTAAGGACAGAGAGGGTGTCGCTCACTGTGCAAATTGTAAAGCCCTCCGAGGCAAAATGTGTTTTTTGAATTTGGGCTATACAAATAAAATTCCAGAAAGTTTTTCATGCACTAGTAATTTGTAAAAGTTTTCTGCCAAAGCCATTTTTCAAATCTAACACTTGCATTCCCATCTCCCAATGAAATAATATCAAATCAAGTCAAATTTTCTTTAGATAGCCCAAATTCAGGGCTTTACAAATCTGTACAGTGAACGACACCCTCTGTCCTTAGACCCTCGGTTCAAGTGAGGAAACAAAAAAACAAAACAAAAAAACCCTTTTAGCAGGAAAAAAAGGTGGAAGAAACCTCAGGAAGAGCCACAGAGAAGGGATCCCTCTCCCAAGATGGACAGATGTGCAATAAATGGATATATTATACATTTCCTGAATCCTTAGAGTCCCATGAGTATTCAAGTTTTTGTATTTTGTCTCTGATCTTGATGCCACAGCGCTAAAAGAAAGTATATAATTTAGATGAAGATTGTGAAGAAATGTGCATGATTAACAATTTGAAGAGCTTCAGTGACCACTGAACATGTCAGAAAGACTCACAACTAGATCTGAATGAAAGCTAAGAGCTTTAAATGATACCAAATACAATATCATAAAACATTGAAATATGTGAGCCTAAACCAGGATATTTACTTGTGCCTAAAATCCAACTTACTTAAAGGGGTGAATAACTTCATGGACTGTTAGGCCTACTGTGACAAAGGTACCACTTATGAAGGGTTTATCATAGGCCAACCACATTATCATCTACAGACATGGACCTATTCAGAAATTTCAAATACATTTCGCTACCTTGAGTGGTCCCAGAATCTGGTGTGGCCTATGGACTATTCTCCCTTCATAAATATCTATGTGTTTATATTTTTCTTATCATGATACCTCTGATGGTGCATTCAGTTTCATGAAAAGAACACTCACCCTTAGTTTCAAGTCTCTCACCAGTCAAAATCAATTTGAGCTTCAGTCTGCAGGATGAAGGGTGTGCAGTACGGTGTACATTTCAGGACATCCTCGGGTGTCAGGCTTCAGCATCAGACCTTAAAGAAGGTACCATAAGGTCTCAGGAAAACCTCCACACACCTTCTGAAGGGGCAAAAAGTTTCTCCATCACTGCTACATTTAAACATACTTTAACTCTTTTCTTTTCTTTCCTCCTCTCTGTGTAAAACTGTAGTGGAAAAATGGATTTCACCTATCGTATTCTTAGCCTTAAAAGTACCCTTTCATAAATTGAAGTGATGAATTCTTCGGACATGACGGGTCTCCCCGAAACTCGAGGGTCACGTGACCTGCAGTGTGGGGCGTGGCTCTGTTCACATACACTACGCAGCTACGGAAACCTTCCTTGTTGTGTACCCAGCTAGCTTTTCTAGCTTTGACAAAATGGCCAGCTGGGGAAGGGTTGTCGCTGTCCTGAGGACAGCCTTGAGGAGCCGCCAGCCCCTGAAGAGCTCGGCCTTGCGTCGCGCGGTGGGCCCCGGCCTGTTCGGCTGCGCTGTCGGTACCGGGGTCATCTGTTATTACCGGTACCGTGCAGAGAGCGGGACTCTGCCCTTCGCCGTTCACGCAGAGGAACAAAAAGTGAGTACACGCCTCATAAAAAAGTTCCTGTCGTCGAAACCGACCCCAAACACACACACACACACACGACCACTGTGCCTTTCATATGCCTGTTTTAACATGGAGTAATGTCGCTACATAGAAGTGATAGCGACACACTTCTGTTTATCTCAACATTAAAGGCGTTTAAAACAGGCAGTCAATACTTCGTATCAACAACGAACGCCCCCTAGCGGTCACTCACTGACACCACATGCAAAGGGAACAACAGAGTGAGTATTGACGGGGTTCAGTAGTGTAAGGTGACATTTGTTTGACCCGTGCTCTCGCAGGAAGCCCCGGCTCCGCAGCTGTCTGCCAGAAAGATCCGTTTCATCCAGTTCGCCTCCGTGGTCTACGAGGAGGAGCCCTACATGACCCCCAGGGACTTCCTGTACTCTGTCATGCTGGAGAATGTCGACAGTAAGCTGCTCTCACTGACCTCCAGTCAGCTGAAGTAATGATCTGAGTATGAAAATGATGTGGGCATCTCGGTCTCCAGTCAGCGGAGGAATGTCAGCTCAGTCGAAGACGTATGGAAGATCTTATTGGCAAAAATTGACTGAAACTGTGGAAATGAACAGTGGAGAAAAGCGAAGGTAGTAATAAATACGGAGCTAAATGTGTAGCGCAAGGCCTGGACCACAGTGGGAGGTTAGTCCTTGAGGTGCAGGTCCTGACTTACTGCATCATCAGCAGATAATGATGATGCAGTAAGGCCGATAATTTGAAACAATCAGCCAAAATGATTAAAACTCAAGTGTCCTCACGGTTCTTAAAGAGCTGAGTGCAGAGTTTATTTGAACACTGGTGTTCTCATGGCTGTGCTGGGAGTTCACATCACATCATCAACCCAAATGCATCACAAACATCTTTATCGTACTGAAGGTTATTGTGTTATTTTATAAGGCTATGACCAGAACATTCTTAACAAGCTTGATTTTCATGTCAGGAGATAACTTGCTAACTTGCTTGCCAAATGAAATCTATATAAGGAAATCATAAGACGCATGGGGAATTATCGAGAGGTATTTATATTTTTGGCCTAGTAGCCCTAAAAAACTTGATCATGGTGATTTCTTTTCCCTTGTCACCATCTGTAGGCTGTGATTTTTGTATGTCAGCCTTGCATCGACCCCAATTTCTCTTTGCAGTATAGATAAACGGACTGATTTATAGGCCGATCATAGGACGAACAGGAGCATGCCTCGTGCATGAACTGTGTTGTAGTTGGAAAAACGGGGCAGTTTAAATGAAACGCAGCTGTCACACATCATCTTCAGCGAAGTGCAGAGGATGAATCTCTGTTTCTTGTCGTGCAGGAAAGCTGCAGAAGAGGATTTTAACACCACAGGTATGTTTACATGATCGTTACATTGGGTAAATAAGTTTCAACCGCGATGTAGTTCTCGCGTCACCACTGTTTCGTGTTTCGTGTTTGCAGGAAGTCGACCAAATGCTGGCATCTGCCTCTAGAGCTCGGCCTGGTAACGACCTGTTCCGGACCTTGGGGGACAATGGTGGGTCTGCGGTCGGAGATCACACACATACACACACACTTGTATCTTTCAGTTGTTGTACTCGACGGTCATCTTATTTCCAAAACATAATTTCTCTGTGTCTTGCAGGTTTGATATCCTACACAGAGTATCTGTTCCTGCTGACTATCCTGACCAGTAAGTAGCTCCCCAAACCTCGTCTTACGAGGTCCCCCTCCCCGCCCCCCCCAGCTCTCTGTGTTAGTATGATGAATGGATTTGCCTGTGATTTTGTGGCCTAAGTGGTTGTGTTTCCTTTGCACACCTGCACATTTCAGCGGAGCGAGACAATCACTCAGCAGCCGTTGACCTGATTTGTGCTTCATTTCTCGGCGCTGCTCTCCGGGGCCGCGTTGAGAAATGCCGCTTTTTGCCCCCACTAACCAAGTGCATTGACTCTGTGATAGAGTTCAGGTAACTGACTGCGTTGCCGTTGCAGAGCCGCGCACGGGATTTCACATAGCTTTCAAAATGCTCGACGTCGACGGAAACGAGCAGGTGGACAAGAAGGAGTTCCTCAAGGTAAGGACCTCTCGACGTGTCCCGTGTAATGTTGCAGCAATGTTGAAAACATGCTCAATAATGGGGAGGACACATTGTGCAGAGAATATGTAATTCTGTTCAAAAAGTCTGTGCGTGCATTTTTAATGTCAAAATATTGCCACCTTTAATGCTGCGACAAGCGCTGATGCTGCCACAGGCGTAAGTATGGACCATGGCGCTGCGTCAAGGTGAGGGACAGCTGCACTGCTAGCGACTCTGGTCTTGTTTTCTATGTGTCCCCGTGCTTGCGTCTGTGCAGCCCCGAGTCCTCGCCGCAGTCCGCAGCCACTTGACATTTTTGTGTCCGCGCCAAAGCGGACTGCGATGACGAGAGGAGCCCTCGGTGTGCTTAGTCTAGATCAGGCCCAGGCTAGCAGACTGCATGTCGGCACGCACGCACCCTGTGTCGTATTTTCATGTTGTGACTTGGTGCACAGGCGTAAAGCGTTCAGTGTGAGGAGTAGAAGTGCATGGATTCTCAACCGCTCCGGTGTCTGTTGTGTGTGTGACTCAGATGAAAGTCATATCTCTGGTTTGATTAGTGAAATGCTCCTCTCTCTTTTGCTGAAAGTCAGAGAACAGAGATGTATGTTCACATTTTGGAGAATTAATCTAGTACAGAAAGTTTTTTTTGATGTGTCTGGTGAAATATTAACTTTTTTTCTTTTCTTTTGGGTCTTTTTTTTGCTTCTGAAGCTGAAGAACATCATTGGAAAAAGTAAAAAGAGACTTCCAATAGACAGCACAGCGGTGGGTATTCACATTCCCCTTAAAGAACTCCTCCGTGTAATTTTGTCCCCTTTTCAGTATCACAAATACAGTGTCATGTCAGTTTTAATATTAGCATATATTATCTGAATGTTTGCAGACACCAGTGGAAGAAGGGCAGTGTGTGAACACCACACTGCAGACCTACTTCTTTGGGAAGAAAGGAACAAACAAGCTGCAGTATCAGGAGTTTCACAAGTGAGGAGATGTCCTCTGCAGTCACACACTCACCTGCTGCTGTCAGGGATCCTCCCAGCTCTACAGTCATCACAGAGATCTGATCTGTAAAGTCACTTAGTCAAACAAATATCTGATAAAATATATGGAAGATTTTAGAATCTGGTGATGAAATAAACAAAACAATTTTATTATTTTGTTTTGTAAAGATGAGATAAAATAAACTTGATCCCACATCAGGGAAATCATGTGCCACCGTAGAAAGAAGTTGACATGGTATATAGACAATAAATACTGGTGCAAACAAAAGACTAAAAGATTTAGATTAAGAAAGATAAACATAAAAAACTATAGGCTACATGTTCATTATGTACAAGAAAAAAATGAAGTATAAAAGTATTGCCTTGCTGAAAGAGAGAAATGTTGCACATTACAGATGAGTTTTTTTATTCAATATTTAGTTACTTTGGCTCAATTTCACAAGAATTTTGTTATGCAAATCACAAACTAAGTCACCTCACTCACTCACTGAATCAATAATCACCATACCCTGGTGGGCAGCATCACAACTTAGTTGCTAATTACTTCACCATCGCTGTGGCCAACTGGGACCATCACAAGGCACTGAGTGTCTGTCATAAGTGTCAATTATGGCTCTCTAGCTTTGCAGTATTACTGTAGCTGACTGTATTTATATTATGAAGTGTACTGTACAAGTGAATTGAGTTATTGTAGCATATATGAAAGCACTTCTCTCATTTCCTTTCATATGTTGAAATGACCACACTTTGATGAGAACAGGTTACTGTTTGACAGCATGTGATAGTGATTTATTTGAAAGATTTTATTTTAAAGGGCCTCTGTAAACTCACTGGGTGATGTGTTCCCTAATTGGATACAGATGTTTAATTGTCCTTTTACTTTCCCTTTTATTTCGTAGTTTATTATTAAGAATGACTTTAGTTTCAGATGTCAGTGACGAGTTGCTGTTGTAGTGTCGTGTGTCACAAACCTCAGCAGGACTCGGGTTCTCAGTGCGTCAGGTGTCCAGTAAACATGTTGTGCTCTTCAGGTTCATGGAGGACCTGCAGGCTGAAGTCCAGGAGATGGAGTTCCTCCAGTTCTCCAAAGGTATGGACACCATGAGAAGAGAAGACTTTGCAGAGTGGCTGCTACACTACACCAACGAAGAAGACAATGAAGTCTACTGGGAGAACATGAGGAAGAAGATCCCTGCTGGCCAGGTCAAAAAACACAAAGCAACAAAAACATGCTGTGAAGACATCATTCAGTGTAGCACAGAGGCAAACTGTCAGCTCTTGTCTTGCAGAGTATCACATTCGATGAGTTCAAAGTCTTCTGTCTCTTCACCAACAATCTGGAGGATTTTGCCTTTTCGGTCAAACTGGTCACCGGAGCCAATCGTCCCGTTGGGCTGGGTAACACCTCTCCGTCCTTCACAACCTGGAGACCTTTTATCTCTGACCTCTGTGTACAGTAGATGACCACATTTCCGCCCGCTCTCATTGCAGCCCAGTTCAAGCGCGCCGTGAAGATCGCCACAGGCCACGACCTGTCTGAGAGCGTGCTGGACACTGTGTTCAAACTGTTCGACATGGACGGAGACAACTGCCTGAGCCACAAGGAATTCATGGGTGTGATGAAAGACAGAGTACTGCGAGGTCTGAAGGTGAGTGCATCCATCGTGACCTCTCACTGTTTTGAAAGCTGCAAAAAATGAACTATTCCTCCAACAAGTCACTGATTAAATCAAATCATTGACTGCTGATGAAATTACAAAAAGCTGTCGACACACCTTGAAGATGGACAGTTCTATACTCTGTCTTCATTTTTGTTTGTTTAGTTGTGCAGCGTAAGATTGACTTTCCATTTATAGAAAATCAACAGTCAACATCAGTGTTCCTTTGATTTTTGCAAAGATTAAGATTCTGATAGCTCATGGCAAACATGGCTCCGCCCACAGGTTCAGCATCAGAATGGCTTCTCCGGCTACTGGAAATGTGTAAAGAGAGAGACCCTGAAGGCAGCTCAGGAGGCCCTGGGGGACACCGGGTGCCCCATCTGAACCGCCGTGACGTTCCCGGACACATCTGATGGGCGATGACTATAACCACTGCTCGTAGTGGCTTCTTCTAATCATGAAGTGGTGTGAAGATTATAAATGTAAAGAAACAAAGGATTTACACCACTATTATGTACAAATGATGTTTACAGATTCATGAGTTGCCTAATATTAGCTAAAGAACTGTGGTTGTGGTGTTTACAATCTTATTTTTTCTATTATTTGGTGCAGTGTGCGGGCCTTTTCCTAATCAATACATGCATTTTATACTGTGTTAGAGGTGCTGATCACTTTTACATTCATTTTGCACTCGACACACTTTTACTCACAAGCTGTGTGTTTCCAAAACTGTGTTTCACGGTATAGATGCTAATTCTGCGCATGTTTATGCGTTAAGAGGGCTTACTCAATATCTGACGTGGGTTTTTCATGTTTCACAAAATATTTATCAAATAAAGTTTTACCAAAAAGCCAAAGTTTCGACAATGTGCTGCATGTTTGAGGTTCACAGAATAAACCAGCTATAGCTAATAACTATTTTGTAATTTATTGTAGAATTGACCTGTTAAGATCACATGAATATGTGGGTTAACCATTGAAGATTGTGATGCTAATTATCTTACCATACATATAATTCAAAAAGTAAATAAACAAAACAAGCTTACGTCTGTGATAGATGAACAAATTAGTGACTGATGCCAAGGTTATCAGTGAATACAGCATACACAGCTACAATACAATAAAATTACATTGAGCATGAAGCCATCTTTGGTCTTCTGATCACTATAAACAAATACATAGAAATTTGTATTGTATCAAAAATAGAAATTACATAGCCATATTGAAAGTAAATTCACATTTTTGACATACAATATAAGGAGATTACCTAAGAGACATATTGTGGGATTACATTTTTTCAATCCTTGGCTTTAAGGACCCAATGGTTTTTTTTTTGCCACATTTTGAACATTCATTTGTTTTGAATTGCATGATTCTGTCAAACCATCTATCACCATCGCAGTCATCCACCTGTGTAGGACAGTATGCAACGTATATATAACAAAAACACAAATGAAAGACAAAATAGATTGTCATTCTTAAAACAAGTGTGTGCTTTCTATCCTGGGCTTCGAGAGCGAGGCCTGATGAGAGGCCTCTGGACAAAGGAGAGAGAGAGAGAGGAAGGGAGGGAGGGGCGAGAAAAAAGAGAGAGAGCGAGAGATTTGGTCAGGACTCAACATTCGGTCGTGATGTGGCAGCCCAGCCTTCACAGGTGAGCCGGGCCCTGACAGACAGACGGACGCGTCCCTCCTCTCCAAGGGTTGAGTCTTGTTGTGTCTTTAGTTAACGGTGTTTGTGTAGCTGTCCTTCTGGGGTTCAGAGTCTTTCCGTTCTCAGAGGCACACTTGATGAACTGCAGCCAAAGTGGACCTCTGCTTGAGATAATAGGGAAGTGCTTTCAAAGTGTTTGATCCACTGTGAAAAGAAGAAGAAGAAGGAAAACGTGTGTAAAGATTTGGGAAAATTTGAAACATCAGGCAGCTTCATTTCTAGCTGAGCAGTGATTTTTTAAATGGTCAATTTTATTGCGTTTATAGTTGCCTGAAGTCCATTTAGACACAGAATGAAGTCTTTGTGCGTCTCGTGGCTTTATGAAAACATCAGAACAACCGTACAAGTTGTAGAAAGAATCTTTTTGTTTGGATGTGGAGACGGACTGATCATCGGAGTCTTTGTATTCAAATAAAAAGTCTTGGATTTTATTTGCAAAGGTTCTGTGTACTTTTCCTCGGCTGCCAAAGACAATAACACTCCTTTTTCTGCCTGTCAGGAGACGTTCAGCGTCTGTGAAGTCCAAACGAGACCGGAGCACAGTGAACACTCAGCACAGTCACACCTGTAGAGACTCGTGGCAATTTTCCACCTCCTGTCTCGGTTCAGCTCACATTAATTGCTTAATTATATTACTGGAAATGACTGTAATCCACAGCAGGGAATTACAAACCTGATATGAATATCAATGAATTCTGACTGTAGGCGTTATTGTCTCTGCTTTGGTGTGATGTATTGAGGTCCAGAAAATATTAAATCTACTTGTAGCTCTGTATTAGTACTTTTAAAATTACTGTGTACTGTGGTTCGTTGATGACACAGTACTAACGTGTACTTTATGGTGTGTCTTCTGTTTTTTTTAATTTTGTCAACGGAGAAGTTTCCTGCCTCGGTCTGATCTAAATCAGGCCCCACTGCTGAAGGATCTGTTGTTGACACCGGGCCAGACTGCACCTTTGTTTTTGTCTACTGAACGAGCGAGCGAGCCGCCGTGCAGGGACGAGGTGTGACGCCGCTGCAGAGCACAGCTGTGATCCGTGTCCTGACACGCACGGAACACGCAAGAGCAGTTCCCACACGCGAGTTACACGCTGGCGAGTATACAACAATGAAACCATTACGTTCACTGTTAATTCTCTCGAATTTTGCTCGACAGTCATCACGACATTGAGCCTCCCCTCATCCAACAGTGTGCTGCCACTAAAGGCACATTCAGCCCAAAGCAGCCTGTGTAGCTGTCAGTGTTTTAGAGCGTGTGTAATACATAGCCATGTTTTACACGCACACTTTCACTATTCTTCTGGAATTTCTTCACCTTTTGTCTGATCTGCTGCACGGTTGTGGAGATAAAGGGAAGATAAGATCACTTCAGATATTAATGCTGCTTTGAGTTTAACCACGGGAGCGTGAAGATGAAAAGATGACCTGGAAAACTAAAGACCTGCATTACAAATCAGCCACACTGTGTTATTCCAAGCTGAAAAAAAGAATTGCGTGTCAAAAATGATCGCTTGATAAAAGCGGCTGCATTCTCTTTATGTGCTACCCTAATTTCTTTCAGTTTTAAATGTTACTGCTGATTAGAAAACAGACACATCCTGACCACCCCTCTTCAGGGGAGTTGCCGTCTTACCATTCACCACGACAGGATGGAGACGTCAAGGGTCGTTCTCCTTCTTTACTGTCACGTCTCCGTCTCCGGCCAGGATGGTCGAGATCTCTCCCTGCATGAAGGCCCAAGGCACGGTGGATCCAGCCAGGGGACAGCGCTCTCCGCTGGGGCAGTACACCTCGCCGCCTTGACCTTGGTTGCGGATGAACCCTCGGGTGCACGGGAAACAGAACTTGTGGTGCTGGACGGAGGGACACTGGACAAAGTGAGTGTCCTCCAGGCGCTCTCGGCACAGGGTGCAGCAGAGCAGGGTGCCCTGGGCGCCGCTCGTGGACTCGCCGGCGCCGGCGTTGCCGCTCGGGCCCACGGCGCCCAGGCCCTGCCCCATGGCTGCCTGGGAGACTGAGGTGGAGGCAGTGGAGGGGCTGCTGCTGGTGGGGCGCCCGGATGAGGAGTGGGCCGCGGACATGCTGGGGCTGTCCCGGGCCATCTGGCTGGAGCTCAGGCTGTCCGCGACCCCCATGAGGGCCGAGATGGGCGAGGGCTGGCTGTGTAAACGGGGCGGGCCCTCTTGCGGGGCGGCCATGCCGGGAAGGGGCTCCATGCCTGAGTAAGCGCCTCGGGGCCACGGCTCTCTCGCCGGGTGATCGGGCCTCCCTTCGCTCTCTCCGTTCTCGGAGCCCGGGGAGGCCTTGCGGCGGCGGGTCGTGCCCTTCGCCGGCCCGGGGCGCCCGGCGGCCGCCATGGGCAACCCGGCGTCCGGCTGCGGCAGCACCTCCGGGATCGGGGGCTCCTTGAACATGCGCACGCCGTCGTTCAGCAGCTCGGACAGCGCGCGCCAGTCTCCCGTGCCTTGCCGCTTCTCGTATTCCACGTAGCGCAGCCCAGAGTTCACCGCCTTGCCCGCGTCTTTGGCCGAGTCGCGGAACATCTGCCGGACCAGGTCTGGGACACCTGAGAAGATCATTCCAGAGCCGGCGGGGTACTCCACAAACACCCTGAGCTCGAACTCTGGAGTCGAGCTGGCGTCGAAGGCCAGGACGCGACCCATCAGGTTGTGGTCTTTCCTGAAGCGCACGTTGAAGGGGACGCAGCTGCTGAGGGCCACGAGGACGTCCCGGACCGCCTTGGGACGGTTCGGCCAGCCTTCGACCCTGCTGCGGGCCACCTCGTTCAGTTCGGCCATCACCTCGTTGTTCCTCCACACGGCGGGGTCGATGCCCACCAGGGCGGAGGTGCTCGCCCCCACGCCAAGGGACACGGCCTGTCTTCTGCCAGCATCGCTCATGATGGGACCAGCCGAGACTGCGATAGGTGTGGCCCCGGCCCTGGAGCCCGATAGTGGCCCTAAAAGCCCATGGGGGCCTGCCACTAACCCCTGAGCTATCAAGGCGTGGGATATGGTGCCATGGAGACCTGGAACTGCCCCAACGATGGCCCGACGGGTGTTCGGGCTCTGTCTGCTGCCCTCCGACAAGGCCACATCCTCAGCTCTGTGGAGGCCGTTGGGGAGGCGAGAGGACACCCCATACTCACCCCTCCCCCTATCTACACGCTCTCCATGCTGCCGCCCCGCTTCAATGGGCCCCGCCGAGCTGGGCTTTCCCTGCTGTGGACCCGGGGACCTGCCGTCTAAAACCCCGTGCGTGCTCTTCAGCTGCCTGGCAGTCTCGATGAGGAGCTCTATTCTGTCCGCGCCGTCGTAGTTGACGCAGCCCCGGCACACGGCCTCGCTGAACTCCCACAGCATGGCCCAGGGCATCTTGGGCAGATCGCAGAGGTAGCACCACTGCCGTCTGGAGGAAGACTGCGAGGCGGAGGACATGTTGTTTACAGGCCCTTCGACCAAACTTTCTTCGGGGAGGCCTCACCACACGTTCACGGTCCGCGCTTCCGACGATTCTTCAGTTCTCGGCCGCCACCCGCCGCGTGCCGCGCATTTTACGGTGAAAATTAAACGGGAACGCGAGCTCAGAACACGGCCACTGGCGACGGCATTTAAAAGTTAGCGACGTCTTCTTTCTCGATTTGTTCGCGTCGGTCTGTGTGGAAGGAAGTAAATTGTCATAAGACACCGGAAACACCTACGCGGCGACGGCTTAGGGCGCTATGGGGATTGTAGTTTTTTTCCCATTTTGGACTCTTACGCCACCGTCTTTCTTCTTCAGCGGTTATAAAATCTGTTTCATGGCTGTGTGAAGACAGAGGGAACAAAGAGGACTTCTGAGAGCAGCTAAACGAAGCAGGATATAAACTTAGTGACGAGACAGGAGGTTTGAGGAGTCCTAGCTTGGTTTGTACTCGCAGTTAAACGAACACAAATGCTTAAAAAGCCCAAACTTTATAAATATTATTAGTTACCTGCACACGCTAAATATTTCCCTCTTCTTCACACCCGTTTATGCACCGTGGAGCAGGAAATACCTGTCGTACAAATGGCAAGACCTGCCCGTAGTTTCATGAAGGTTGTGATTACGAACGTCATTATCAGCTTACCTTGATTGACATCATACAGCTGCTGCAACTAAGAAAATGGTTCCGAGGAAGACGATTTGTACCATGTCATATTTGAGGGTAACAAAGCC
>JBCAUF010000028.1:23926017-23936578 GCA_038406115.1 Haemulon aurolineatum
GTGTGTGTGTGTGTGTGTGTGTGTGTGTGTGTGTGTGTGTGTGTGTGTGTGTGTGTGTGTGTGTGTGTGCGCGCGTGCGCAGGATGAGAGAACAGCCTGATGATAAAGGGAAACATAAGAGCATCCTTTGCAGACCATTTCTGATCCTTGTTACCTTTTTGACACAAGCTCTACAGGACAGTGAAAGGAAAACATGCACGCAAGTGTTAGCTGTATGTTGAGGCTTTGAGAGTTTTCTTTAGACTTGTATTGTTTTTGAAATGGAAAGATTTCCAGTGGGAAGATGGAAGTGGGCTGGAGATCATTTTGATGGGTAGAACTTACTGCAGAGTCTTCACGGAGGGTTCATACACTCCCTGTTCAAACTTGTGAAGGGGTCATCAAACAAGTGTACATTATGAACATGAAAATGTATTCAAGACAAGCCTTTATTTTTCTACAGTATATGTGTATGTATAAGAGCACACGAGCAGAGTTTATAAATAGTAAATGTGTCCTGAACTGAAGAAGTGCTCACTGTCAGTCAGTTATAAACCATGATGGATTGTATAACTACTGTGGCCAAACTTGTGCTTATGTATACAGTAAGACTAAACTGTGGACATTAATGTGCGGTGTGCACTTGTATCCTCCATATTTATGTCCATGGAAAATGCTTTGTATAATATTTTCAATTAAAAGAGAAATGATCACTTGTGTGCGCTTGTTTTCCCTAAAACTTCCAAAATCCCATCTTAAAACAAACGAGCTTACAGCATGGGGGTGCATTGATGAATTTATGAATCCTTACTAGAAAAAGAAACGTCATCATCCAAGGTGAAACATGATTCCACTTACATTTCGAAAATGAAGCTGATACAAATGACTTCTGTGGTGTGTAATAAGTGTCTATTGATCCAAAATCTGCAGCACAGCCACCGTCTGCCATCCACTGTCAATGATGAGTCAGTACAAACTTCTGTAGCATTCAATAGTGTTCCATGTGGAAAAATGGTTTACATCCTATAGTAACTGTCCCAATAAATTTCAAATACTGTTCTAATATAGATATATTTGGGTCAAGAATAGAATTTGGTGCACCTTCCAAGAGGTCAGTGTGAGGTTTAAAGTCAGCCACTAGAGGGCAGCAGATTAAAACAATTTGAGAAAGATACAGTATGAGAAGTAATGGAGGAAGAATCTGAACTCAGCTCTCTACTGCATGTTGTCATGCAGAGGCAATGGAAAGTCTGTTTCACCCTAATGCTATCCTATCTATAAAAATCTAATTTAACACATCAGTCTTAGAATTCATGTGTCTGATGAATCAACTGAAGACTGAAGTTTGTATAATGTTGCATTACAAGAAGCACAGCCACATGTGGCAAAAAAGGGATAGATCAATCAGACAGTTCAACTTCTTATATTTCATAAAACTTACAGGTTTGTGCATGAATCTCTTATGAAGAATCACTGATGGTTTGAGGTCACTTTTCATTTTTATAGAGATTCCTAAATTTTCCATATGTTGCCTCAAGTCGTGTAGTGAGAACAGTATGCACTATAAGAAGTATTAAGATGCAAAATGATCACCCTGGTAAGTATTTTTATTAACACGCACATCTACATTAAATGAGTAAATACTGAATTATTAGACAAGGGACCAAATACATGATCTAACACAACTTGATATGATGTTTAGCTTCATCTGACTCAAAGAGTAGGGTAGACAATTTCCCTCTCAAAAAATACAATTCATGCATCTCAATGTAAAGCTGCTGATTGTCTCCTCACAACAGCACTGATCATGTTACCTGCTAAACTCAGAAGTCACAAAGACACAAGCGCACACACCATTAGGGTAGGATGTTTATTAGAATTTGCGATTAGCGATGTAACATTCACCTACATGGCGCAAAGGAAGTCATAAATATGCTAATATGCAAATACGCACGCCTTTACTGAAATGAGCTCATCTCATCAGGGGATGATCTATCCAAGGAAAACTCTGTGACACACCTCCACGTGGCTGAACGGGGTGGAATGCACAGACGCCTGTCGCTCTGACGACACGGTAAATAAAAGTAGAAAATCAGCAACAGAGTTTTTATCAAATATTCAGATACAAATTAAAAAGAAATCTCAAAAAAGTCAGAAGAGCACTGGATGTTCAGAGAGTGAAGCAGAAAAGAAAAAGAAAGAAACAAGCTTTGTAATGCACTGCACTGCACTGCACCCGTAATAGTCGTGTGTTTCCTCTCATTCGCATGGAGCTACAGTACTAAGTTGGCAGAAAAAGGTGCATGGCTTTTGTATTCAAATGAACCACTGTTTTCATCTGAAACAAGACAGGGACATTATCACTCGTGGATGCAGTATGGCATTTCATTTATGTTACAGTGTAGTCCTTATGAATCAATGAATAAAACAATCAACAGAACCCAGTGGTTAAGAGGTCAGTATGAACGAGAGTCGAAACTTGGCAACATTTAAATTTCGTTAGAGGAAACAAAGAGAAGTCAAAAAGAAACGGTAAGGAAATTAAGGAAAAGAAAGCCATGATAACGTTGTATCCCTGTACCGAAGTGGTGTTGTGATTTTTAATAGCATGTCATGCTCCATTAGTGAAGTCCTGTACAAGTGGGAGTGGCCGCCCCACTTGTTTAACTATTCAGATGGCGGCCATTTTGGGTCTGGCCTGAGCTTAATGTGCAGGATGGGAGAGGGTGAGCTCAGCGAAAGGCAGTAGTCATAGTTGAGGTGAATACAATAATGTCGATGGTGAGGATCCATGGTTGATAATGGTAGAAGAGGGGAGGTCATGCAGCTTGGGCCAGAGGCAGGCGAGGGGTCGGGGTTGGAAAAGCCCTCGGGGGGGTGGTGGGTGGGGGAGGGGGAGGAATTCTCCGTCACACTGCGGCCCCTGGCCTGGCGGTGCTTTAGGTGGGACACAAGACTGGAGAGGAAAAAACGGGGGATAATCATGTTTAGTCTGCATGGGAAAAAGATATAATAAAGTGGCATTGCAATGATTCTTGTAGCAAAATGAGGAAGTTTAATTTTGAAATAATTGAGTTTACAAAACTCCAATCAGGCAACACACTGCACTCCTCAGTGTTGTGAGTGTGTTGTGGTACACTGTGTGGTAGGCTGTCCAAGTCAAAGGAATGGGGAAATAACGCTTTTTGTGTTGTTGTGTTTACCTTTCAATATGTAGTCAGTTAGCAGTGTAGGCACCTTCTCACTGTCCTCCTTCATGGCATAAAGAACTAGGTGGAGGGAATAAAACACGCATCAGTTCAGAGTTTTCATTTTTCCCAGCTAGGAATTATTATTTGCATTTGATGTTTTTTTGGATACTTACTTTTTGTGAGCATCTGCAGGTCGTCGACAGATGGTGGGGTGCCTTTCTTCTCGTATGGAATAACTGTGTTTAGATACTGAGAGCAGATCATGAATCAGAGGGTTCAGTACCAAACTGGGATATTTTGACGGTCAAGCTAACATGCAATGATCAAATATTTTTATGTCCTAGCTTCACACAGGCAGTTTTCTATCATCAACACACCACTTAACTTGAGAACTGCAAGCAATTGTTCAATATTGTGGGAAACACAGGAGTTAGATCATCAGAAACTTGGAGTCTCAGCAGGGGGATGGTTAACTTAGCCTAGTCTGGGTTTTAGACTGGAAACAGGGGAACCAGTTAGCCTGGCTGTGGTCTTTAAGTTTTCTACTTGCAGCTTCGTGATTTCATCCCAATGTGTATTTCCCAAAATTTTGACCAATTTCTTTAAATGTCAATGGACAGTCAGTCTGAGTCTGGCTGAGCAGTTAGAGGCACAATCTGCTATCTAAATGTAAATGCAGGGTAATCAATCCACCAAAATTCAAAATGCAGTGTTGGATACTGCATCACTCCAACACTTAGTGACAGAAGTTTTAATACACAGAGCAACCACACACTGTGTTTTCTAAAAGGGTTGGTTACATCCAGTAATACCTGCAAAAACTGGAACAAAACAGACCTTTATTCTAAACTATGATGGTCTAACACTAAATGCTAAATTCCTTTATGAGTTAAACTCATTCTTTCAATGTGCAGTGATATTTCTTGCAGTGCACCGTAGCATATTGCTTACACTATCAACAGAGATCCAATTACATACAGTAGGCTGATCATCCTTGTGAATGACCTCAGCTGTGCATTGGACTGAGACAACGATGCAAACACACTGTAAGCAGTGCAGCCAGTGTGACTGCACAGGGGCCTGTGGCCTGAAAGGGCCCGATGCACCGGCCACCACAGCACAGCACCATGAGTCAATGCAAACAATACTATACAATACGATTACAATTACCATAACAGATAATGTATCTTCAATAGCAATGACTGCCATGGTTGCTATTATATTTCTGAGTCAATGTCACTACAGTATTAAACAAAATCTGTGGCGTCTATATTATGAATACAACATGCAGCTGTATTTTATGAGCAAAAAATATGTAACCCAATAAGAAGTACATATTTTTCATTTGCTGATTTACCTTATCATATGCACTGATTGCTGAAGAAAAAAACAAACTGTGGTGCAATTTTTATAGTAGCATCCGACCAGCTGAGTACAGCCATGTCACACTGACCTCTGACCTTACCTGTTTGTCATTCCCTGTGCTTCCAAATGTCTGTCTGATGCCCGTCTGCAGGATGTTAGACAGTCCCTCCATGCTGAAACGCTGCAGGTCACAACCAGGACACACACACACACACACACACATTACAGGCCATTATTACAAGTTACCGATAATCATTTCCTTGATTTTGTCCAAATACAATACAGACCATGCAAACCACATTGCTGTAAAACATGAAATCACAGTGAGATGCAATCAGCTTTATGGTTTCTATTGTATCAGCATCATTAAGCCATCTGTAGCTTTCAATACGACTTCTGTAATGCAGCCTCAGGTAGTCAGCAGTCACCACATAAAAACACTGCTGCTGCATCGCATGAAAGTAAAATCCATTAGGTTGTTTCTGTGTTGCTGGACAGGCGTAGACTGGAGAGAGGCGGTTACTGTATGAAGACGACAGTCACTTTCACTTTAGGATCTTTCCTGGAAGATACTTTAGAGGCTAATGGACCTGAGATCCATTATACTAACAGTCACAGGGAGGGAGGAGGGAGAGTCAGGCACTGTGGTTTCACTCGTCCTCATTAAACAGGAAGGGTTCAACATGAGAGTCGGAACAGATCTACTGAGTTGCACGATAAAACATTTTAACACAATTTAAATCTTAACCAGGGTTTGGAGCTGTTTCACCATAAATGCATCATGACTCTCTGCACACTGGTGCATTTTGCTTTTCTTTTCTCCCCCACCCTGCAGACAGGCTGAGGCCGTCATTTTGCGCCTGTTTTTCAGACACAGATGTGATGCATTCTGTATTAAACACACACACGCTGTATTTACCAAACAAACAGAGGGATGGAGATGGCAGTTGGCATGTAGTTTCTGCAGTGTTTGCAAGGTGAGTCTCTCTCCTCATTGCAAACAGAGGTTGATAATGTATTCTGCCGGATTTACTGATGTCAAGCAATTTGTGACTGTCAGTTTCTCCACTTCTGAAATGGAGGCGTACAAACAGCGCAGATGAGATTTACAAGAACCATAAGGACTACTGAAACTAGAAACTGATTGTTGCAAACAAAAACACATTTAGGCTTTTACTAATGAGCATAATACGTGATTATTATAATGCAATGGGTTCAAGTGTGATGTGTGGTTTGTGTTCTTCGAACTGTCACATCACTACAGGCTACAGCGCACATTTTCTGTGTTTTGTTATGACACCGAGTCACAAGTGTGTGCTTGGCTGCATTTACCTCAACATTCACATCCATGTCAACCCCATCCCCACCTCCACCTGCTCCATCTGTCTCTCTCTCTCTCCTCTGGCGGTGGCACTGTGTGTACCTTATGCATATTTAGTGCATCTTTCATTTGTCTAATATCTCCGAATGCATTGATGATTATG
Source organism: Haemulon aurolineatum (assembly GCA_038406115.1). Taxonomy (NCBI): domain Eukaryota; kingdom Metazoa; phylum Chordata; class Actinopteri; order Lutjaniformes; family Haemulidae; genus Haemulon; species Haemulon aurolineatum. The sequence goes on from JBCAUF010000028.1 coordinate 23,932,037, forward strand.
AAAATGCGAAATATCATATTATCATTGTATGACTACTATTTGGAGCTACAGTAGCAGTTTTTCTCAGGAGGAGTTGGCCAAAATTAATATTTTGTAAACAAGATCTCTCCCCTCTCATTTCTTTTCTGAGGTGAGCAATCTCATACAGATCTCACCTGTGAACTGTACCTGCACTGGCAGAATGAGGCAGTACCAGGATCAGTCCAGGAGCTGACTGAGCTGCCGTCTTAGTAACTCAGATGTTAAATACATACAGATTGTGGCCTCAAACACAATTTTCCTGGTAAAACTGGCCCATTGGGGCATGATTACTGTAACTGGTGGCTTGCCCTGCCTCTCACCTTGACAGGCATGCTCCCTGTCTTCTCCGTGGGGCCCGTGGAGCCAGTATTCCCTCCATTCACAGACGGCATCCCTCCCCCCTGCAGGCTCAGGGCCTTGTCCCGGCGCCGGCGTTTGCTGCTGTCCCGTTGCTCCTTCTGCCTGTTCTGCACCTCCATCAGGGCCGTGATGAACGTGTTCTTCACCTCTTTCTCAAACTCCAGCTCTTCACGCCGAGCCAGCTGGCTGACCAGCTCCTCTGAGTACTCGCGGATGGCGGCCTCCACCCGGTGCAGCAGGGCGACTAGCGCTGAGCTGGGCATCAGGCTCAGGCCTGCAGAACAGATGACAGGGGAGAGAGTGACTCCTCAAGAGAATCTTTGTCACAGATCGTACGGTTAAGAATTGTTTAGAATCACTACACATTATGTAGTGATGATAGTTTTGCTGCATTTTTCTTTTCATATGATCAAAGTTCACTTCTTACAAAACAAAGCATGAGTGAATCCTTATTTAGCCGTTGAAATTATCATTCCATTTCAAATTTCCATAGACTGCAAAGTACGGTACAGTATATGGACAGTTTGATCCTGTTGTCCTTACTCGATCAACTCATTTGATCTTGTGACAAGCAAGAAACTAAGTAAGGAAGTTATTTCCGTGGCATTTTTCAAATCCAGAGCTAAAGGGTGCTTCCCCGGTGCATATAATGAGCAACAGTTATGTCAGAAAATAGTTCAACATGTGGGAAAAGAAGCCAAAAAACATAAAACCACTGAAGTGAACGCCAAAAATCCATTGCCATAAGCAAGCCTTACGAAAAATATAAATGTAAAAACAAATTACTATTACCACTATATTTATTTGCACAGCTGTGTGAGCCTAAAGATGCTCGGCCTCTCACATGTTTAGCTCCCGTTCCCACAGTGGTCAGGTCAAATTAAAGAGACTCAGACAGAGGAACCACGTGGACCTGCAATATGCTAGGCGACGGGGCGCCTTGTGGCAGAGAACACCTTGTCCTCTTGAACTCTCACCTATCACCTGCTGATATTTGGTGACTAATCTAACCATGTGGACCACTGAATCAAAGCATGGCATGTGGGGGGTGTCCTGGTGACTCGGCTGGCCAAAGTGAACATGACTACTGAAGCATATCTCCACCCAAAAATAAGACTTTAAGAATATGAGAGTGAACAACTTGTGCAAAAGATTAATGAGTTTGTACAGTACATGTTTGTCCTTGCCCATGATGTCCATGCACCCATCATAACTGGTCTCCATGTTGGATCTTCTATATTATAGATAATGATATTTTTTATGATCAGCTGACGGCAAGGGCTCATTTGAGGAGGGTCTCACATTTGGGATTTTATTGATGTTCAGGACATTCAAGGAGAAATATTAATTGTAAACCAAAGGGTACTGATACTGGAAAGACTGAGCACCCTACTGGCAAACTACAGTAAGCGGCTTCTTTGGAGTACAGGAATGTAGCCCGTTCATATATACATACTGTACATCCCAGACCAGCTGAGAAAAATCCTTTTGCAGCTGCTGCAAGTGTCAGTAAGATAGCTGCATTATAGATTATTTCCAGTTTACCTTCGTAGGAGCAGTTGTTGTTGGAGGCCTGCGACAGTTGCCTGATCTCCTCCAGCAGGGAGGGGTTGGTCCTGGAAGAGCAGTGGCTGCTCTCCTCTTCGTCCTCCTCCTCAGTTTCGCCTGGATCCGGAGAGTTCTCCATCATCTCGACTATCTCCTCAATGACCTTGATGAGAAAGCGAGGGAGAGTTAAGAGGGTAAGATAGATGGAAGGATATAGGGAGACAAGTGGATGTCCAGGAAAGAGATTAGGAGACAGGGGTATGTACACACACACCCATAACCATCCATTTGGCAGTAGAGAGCCTGTAGTGTGCATGTCATACTTAAGTCCATTATTGATGTCTGCACAGGCTTCAGCAATGTGAGGCAGAAGCAACTGGACTTAGACAGGCATTTATCTAAATTGTTGCCCCAGCCTGATACAAGAGCAGGCCATCACTCCACACTGTGCATACTAACACTGGACATGGTAAAATGCCTTTCCAAAAACAGTATGCATGCAAAAAAGCCTATAAACATTTAATTTGGAACTATAAAAGTAATACATGCACACATATTCATTATGTTATGCATGTAAAGAATACCAGGGTAGAAGGAACTGGAGAGAATTAACTAGTTATGACGGATAGTTATTATAAAGTGTCACCCACATTTGTCTGTGGGATTCCTCAGGGATCTATACTTGAACCCTGATCCTGTTTTAACGATATTTGAGCAACCCATGAACTCGAGATCATTGCCAGGATTAGATCATTTCTTATGTTCTGGGATGGACAAACCCTTATACATGCCTTGGTCTACAGCTTCCTAGCTCAGTGGTTCTCAAAGTGGGGTCCAGGGACCCCCAGGGGTCCTTGAGAGAGTTCAAGTTTTCCCAGAAATATTACAAACTTTTTACATAAATTTCTATAAAATCTCCAATAACGCATGCCATTGGCCCTAGTTTACCTAGTTATTCAGTCTCATAACAAATATTTGTGTAATTTTGGTGTTTGTTTCAAGATTTCACAAATATCCAAAAGAAGATTATGGTAATTCCAACAAACAAGATTATTGTAAACAAAACTGCATTGCGTTTGAAAAGTGGCAGACAAAAGATCAAAAGGACCAAAGCACCATTCTGAGAGGTGTCTCGTGTTTTCCCATGTCTTTCTGTCATATGAAAAACAGAACAAAGACATCATCCTAATCACACACACATACACACACACACACACACACACACATACACCCACGCACCTGATCAGCTGTGATGATAGGCTCATCACTCAGGCAGTTGGCGTTGTCATTCTTCTCATTCATCTCCTCCTCCTCTTTTTCGTGGATCTGCCGAATGTGAGACAAACATGAGAATCAAGCAACAGACAGATGGCTTCTGCAGAATATCACACAAAGAGAAGGAGACAAGAGTCAAAAAGCTATCTGTCTGCATTGGAATAAGAAACTAAATCCACAGCAAGTTTCCAAAAGAACTCGATCAGTGCCTGTGAAGGAGAGATCAGTCTGGGATAGCGCTCATTAGCAAGTCTCATGTTTAAATATTTTAAGGGTCTTTCATTATTTATTTATCACTTTAAGAAACAATTTACTATTCCATCTGTAAGTGTTTTAATAGTTTATACCTTATTCATTTATTGATTTAGAATATTTGACTTTCACACATCACAGAGATCTGTGATATTAGCTCTACGGATGCTAATGTTGGGCTGTTGGTCCAGACAGACTTTGACATTCGTGGTTCCCAGAGGACGAATTCTGACTTTGGTAAATGCCTTACTTTTCCCCTACCCCAGCAAAAAGTTAAGATTTGCAGTTTTTTTATGAAATATCTCAGCTTTGTTTCAGAAATTCATGTTCCTCTCAGGATGAACAGTTATCACAATGACCTGCAAAACTGAGTGGAAGGATTGCTGTTTGCTGAAATATCCACATTATACAGCACACAGATGTAATGTTTGTTTCTGGCATGTTTGAAATAAATAGAACAGCCAGGGTAGAACAAGTAGTTAAGGATAATATGGCAGAAGCAGCAATGAAAAGTGTGGACATAAAATATCCACAGAAAAAAAGGAAAACTGCCTTATCTGACTGTCATTTGTGAAATATGTATTGACTGGTGGCTGGTTTTGTTTAACACGTTTCAATTGGAGAGAATCCCAACAACTGTACTGAAGGCAGCTGAACATGAACAACCATCTCCCTCTGGGGGACAAACGTCTGCTCTGGCCTTGACCAGCCAAAAACATGGCTCAGACTGCTAAGTGCCTGCTGTCCAGCTCGATGTGACAGCCAATTAAAGGAGGGGTGGAAGACCTCTCCGGAATGGCAGACCAGTCAAGGTTGGTCAAGCATGTGTCAGCATTATATTAAGCCTCAGAAAGAATGAAGCAGTTAACTATGTAGTTTGGCAAGTCAAAATGAAAAAAGAAAAGACACAATGTGCTCTTTCATTTCCAGCTATTTAAATCCATAAAAACAGAACCATATATTAGCCAGAAGAAATTCATCTGAGCACCACATATCCCTCCTCAGCTGTAAAAAAAAAGACATATGGAAGAAGTGAAAGTGACTGTGAGAGCAATTTTCCAGGGTTGTGAGCATGTTTTCTGGGTC
>JBCAUF010000028.1:23967338-23989763 GCA_038406115.1 Haemulon aurolineatum
TACCTGATTTTACACTAACCTAAATGTTGATGGAGATCGCTTTACAGGGCCATACCAGTGATTTTGCACGTTTAAACGCGTTCATATGAATTACATTTATGACACAGCTACTTTGCAAGTTATGTCATGACATTTCTGGGGTTTTTTTTCTATTTTTCTTACCTTTCATACTTCCATTTGTTTCCATTCACTATATAAAAACAATTAGTCTAAGCCTTTTGTCCTTAACCTTGTGTAACATTATTCATATGAGGTAGAAACTTGTTTTTGTATTTGTAGAAATTAGGTGAATGCAGCTCAATAACTGCCTGAAACAGTAAGATGACTTGCAAAAACACTGATTTGGACCTTTAACATATTGCACAGAAAATCACTCAACACCTTTAAATATAGTCTGCATGAAATGATAAGAACTACTTTGCTGAATAACATGAAAAGTCATCTTAGAAAATTTAAACATTTTAATAAATAAAAACTGATGTAATATACACCATTATGAATATACAACTACAACAAGCATACCAAGACATTTGAAATACAAAAAACTGACAGTTCAATTTAGTTGCTTTAAAAGCTTAAATTTTTAGGAAGAGTGGGGGTGAGCAGGAATCACAATAGCCATACATTCTTGTTAGTGTTTGTGCCAACAAATATAAAAAGCATCATGAGTACTGACTTCTCAGAGATGGTGAACATAAAAAAAGAGAAATTGAGTAGTTACATTTCTGGACTAAAGATTTCCATGAAGAGACATTTTGAGGTACTGAGTTGTCTACGCCTGTAACTAACAGTGAACACACTCACACGTTTTTGTTGTTTTCCAGAAGGTCATGACAACAAAAACACGTTAGAAATGAAGTCTGTAACTGAAACCAGTTCTGCGATTCTCAGGAAGACCGAACAATTAAGAGGAGACAATGAGTTTAGTTTGTTCTTCTTCCACTTGTATTGCATTTTGTAATGAAAAAGAGATTATCAGCTTCATGTGACTTGTACATTAACATAAATTTTCATTCTCCAAAAAGTGTTCGCAGCAAACCTTTTTAACTAGTTTTGAACAACATCTTTATAACACATTTCGATGCTTTCTCCCGGTTTTTAAACATAGTAACACTACAGGTCCCTTATGAGCAACAACCTCCATCTACAGGTGGGATCTGGAGTAATCTGGTTGCAGAAGGTGACTGGAGGTCTAAATCTCACTACCTCCTGTCACCATGTTGATGTTGCTGTGCAATAAAAGGGTACCTGCAGGGTGAGTTAGTATGTTTACTTGACCTGATAGAAAGCCTAAAGAGAGATGTGAATGTCTAAGATGAATACCGTATCAAAAGTCATGGTGAGCATATCTGTTCACTCAGCACCAGACACAATGTGTGGATACTATTTGCAACCACCAATACATTAGACTTTGAAGCAATGTGAAGTTCAGACAAAAATCAACAAGAAAACTGTAAACTCAATCTCAAGAAAATCATCATGACATGTGTATTCAAATGAATGTCCTATTAAATTTCCTTGCTTTAAAATTTGCCTCTCAAAATGTTAGTCCCATCTGACCTGTGTATTCCCTGAAACAACAGCAGCCAAAGAAAACCATCTGAACACGTGACCAGACCGGGTCACACCACAACTTGCTGGGCCAAACAGCAACCTACAGTACAGTACAGGATTGTGTAGCTACATTTTGTCTGAAGCAAGGAAATAACTAACTTGGAAAAAAAAGCACCACGGATGTTTTTAAATAGCACCAGTTGTCAGAATGTGTATGACGTGTGTTTTTCTTTTCTTTTCTTTTTTTTTTTTGGCAATGTACAGCACCGAATTGAATGTCACCAATGTCTGGAGTAAATTTTAGCAGCTGCTGCAATGCTCAACCTCCACTTTTGAACGAAAGGCAACAGAATGTTCATCGCATTAAATCGCACATGCTTCTGTTTATAACCAAAAAACAAACTAAAAGCAAACATTTGGATCCCCTTATGTCAGTTCAAAGCAGCATCATGAAGCACTGTGTCTGTTACATACATACGGTAAATATAGACTGTGAAACAATTCTATCTGCACAGTTTGTGAATTCGATGATTATACATTTATAGTTGTGTGCTCCACTGTGATACAGATTGCAAGAGAGCACCATAGTAGGGAAAAAGATTCTCACCATTCTTTCACGCCAAAGAATATTTCAAAAAAGATGAATGTGTGACTGCAGAAGCCAGCATGGTGATTGACCAAAGAAAAACTAAATGAAATAAAATGAACAACCGAGGAGCAAAATCACTGTCCCCAAAAGATAAGTGTGGTAAGATGATGGCCCACAAATAACTCAACAATTACATTTGCTATTCACACCAAATGGACATTGCTATAATAACTAGCTTGCTGTATCCTTCTCTGAGAATCTCTGTGTAATAGACAGTGAGATATACAGTACAGTGACAGCCATTTAGGTGCACCATTCTCTTTTGTTTTATACACAACTGAAAACCTCAGACAGACGTCATATTTCTCTACTCTGTGTAAGATTCTGCATTGCTACAGTAGAAAGCAACAAATGGATATAAAAATAATAGAATATAGACTTATACATTCTTGAAAACAAGTACTGTCCTCAAATATAGATACTCACATAACCATTTTGGTTCCATGACTATATATATATATATATATATATATATATATATATATATTTATATATCTTTTTTTCCTCTATATTTCCTGTCTCTATAATATTAAATTCTTAAACTAATTTCTAGCATTTAGAAGATTTCCATCACTCACATATAGACATTGGTCTGTTACATCATGTTATAATGTGTCACTGAAGCAGACCCTACACTACTCAGTTTCCACTCAGTCTTCAATATAGTTGATGTGCATCATATTTTCTTCTACAAAAAAATATATATGACAAGGTATGCCTATTTGAGATATTATTTACATGGTGTAACGAAACTTCTTTTTTTTTTTAAATCAATCTCAAATCTGTAATGCCTTATGCCACTCAAGTTTGGACAAAAGTTGATACATCATAATATCTCATTACTGTCTTCCATGTTGCTGTGTTGATACACTGATGGCAAGTATCTGCAGTGGCTTTCAATACACAAAGACTGCTTTCAAATTAGCTGGGCTATCCCTCGAGTTTAGTTTAGATTAAGTTCTCTGCCTCAATACGCCCTTCCCGTCAGTGAGAGATGATATTTCAGCTATTGTTTTGGTTAATCATGTAATTTGCATGTAATTCAGCCTCGAGATGTATCTATTATTATGTTGTTCCTGACAATGAAGAAAATGTCTCTGACAGAGTCTAACAGGTTAAAATAGGATCATGTCATTTATTTATAGCCTTCTACTCATTATAAGGAAAGTTGATTGCAATGTTTGACTGGCCTGTGAGCTATCATTGCATTTGAAAGACACACTAGTCATATATAATTGCAGCACTTTGCCATTTGTGGCTAAAATGTCAAGATAATATCGTGAGCAGTGTGTCAGTTATAACCATGGGTCAAAAAAACAATATGTATATTTTTCACCTAACTCTTAATGATATGACTAAACTCTGCATCACAACACAAATGGAAATTGTTAATTTGGGCTAAAATAGTCTAAAAAAATGTTAATTTTTCGTTTCTTATTGAGAAAATTAAGAAAATTATATGGCAGTTTTAGGTGTTGGGTACAATGAGCTCAGAGGGCAGAGAGGTGCATTTCCATTGCAACTTAACATGGTCAAATATTAACAAAAAGCCTTTACTTGCTTGGCATGTATTAGCACCAGAGATTCTCCATTCAGTATGATGATAAGTCTCTTAATGCATTTCACAATGTGTAACCAAAGCCAGACTCTTGTTCTCCTCAGTTCAAGAGTCAAGAGTGATACAGTACTGAGATCGTCTTTACAAATTGTCTTTTTATGAGTGCCAAAAAAAAGTGATGATTTTTCGTCATCACAAATATAAGTAATTCTAAGCTATTTCAGAGTCTGTACCACCGACTGCAAATCATCACTGTTGTCTCAAAATGTGTAGCACTGTGGGGGCTCATGTGATAAAGTTACAGTATATATGTGAATTGGAGTTACTCTCGTTGTGGTACATAATCCATGATAATTCGGAGCTATTTCACAAAGAATCGAACGTTTTCTACGTTTACATCTATGTACTGTACGCAACACAAGTCAGACTGCTGTTTGACAAATAAGAGCATCAAAATTGACTTGTTTCTCTTCAACCCAGACTACAGTTTGTGAGGTAACGTTCAAAGTGTACTATAGAAAAATATCAATTGATAGACATCACAGAAGTAGTAAAGAGCAAATCTACCTGCCCTTATTACCTCATCATCTAGAAGCATTTCTGTAACTGCTTCAAATCCACCAAACCTATCCGACTGCATGGCACGCGCTTTTATTACATTTCAACGCTACTGTGACAAAACTGCCTCAAGGGTCAAATCTGAATTCAAATTTCCTTCCATCATCAACCAGATCAAGAGTACAGCAGTGTTGCTTGTTCAGAGTATTAGGATTGTGTGTTGCAGTACAGCATTTTATAACCAGTTTAAGAGCTTTGTTACTTATTTTTGCCTTTCAGGTAAGCATAGCGCTTTCACTGGGTCTAAACAGTCACTGTTGTCACACGTAACAGCTACAGGATGTTTGTCCTGGTCATGGCATTTCCCTATTTTTGTCAGTAGCATTCAAATGTTTAAACCATGCAAATGATATCTTTCACTATACAATATGTACATGGACACATTTCTCAGTGGCACATTGAGAGGTATACAGTACTTCTTTGTTGAGGCAGACCTGACCTCACCCCTGGCCTCATCCATCCAGCTCACACTGTCCTCGCGTCACGTAAGTCTCATTAAAGCCCTTGGTGATGAAATAACTGCACAGTCACACAAAGCTACAATTTCCCACCACCGCTGGTTTGAAGAGCTGTCCCGTGACTCCGATTTTTCAGGGTTTTCTCTAAGAAGGTGTACTCAGATTTTTGTGGTATTCATTCTCTCTGTATTCAGCCGAAACATGTGCAAACAAACTCATAGCTGAACCCTCACTATACACAGACCGATGTACATTTCAGCGCCGTGGTTCAGTCAGTTGATTGTTTTGGATGTGGTTTCCCCAAAGCAGTTTGGAGGTGATGTGGAGCGCACCCTGTTTGTTTCCGCTGACTGTGGTTAGAACTACAACTCCACTGTGCTCTGAGGGGGTCTTCACTCTTGGAAAATATATATACTGGCTTTGCGAACACAGTCACAGCAGCATCTACATAAAAACTATCTCCATATTGAAATAAAAAAATGGAAATATACTTTCTATTCATTTTTGTATGTGCATGCATATTATTGACCAATTTTAATAAAATATGCAATTTCTTATTTTACATTTTACAATATATAGACTAATTATATCTACAAATTTCAATAAAGAATCTGCTGTGTATTTTCAGGTCTTTTTCCACATCACTCTATGTTTTGGTTTCTTTTCAATGTGGGATAATTACAGCATGGAACAATATGTTCAGTGTCAGGTGGGCAAAGTGCATTAATTATGATTTTTCAGATTTAATATATATGCAATGAATTTTAAAGACAATTCTTAAACAGAAACAATATGATAGGTATGTATATATGTGTTGGTACAGTATGTACATAACAAACTATTACTGTTAATACAGTGAGTTTTGTTTTAAATTCTTGATTTAAACTGTTGTTTGCAGGATTTTTTTAACGTCTTTTCTACTGATCTAATATTGACGCCATTCCAAAGCCTGATTTCATTGGTGTAAAAATTGTGATTGTTTTGTGAGAATTTGTTGGAAACTCTCTGCCAGTATTGGTGGGTGTTAGATTCTCAAACTTGCACTTTTCTTAGCAATGTCGTCCCAATAGGGGAATTAATTGTTAATTGATGGCTGGATGGATTGATTGATCACTCTGTCTCTTCAGTGTGTTTACTTTGTCTTCGTATACACAGTGTTATGTGCAATGTCTGCTGACTATCATGCAGGCCTAGAAAGTACAATATTTAAGTCTTTCAATAAAACAAACCCAGTGCCTTCATTTGTTCAATGAATTCCCCCCAGAGCTGGGCTAAGAGGACCCACAGCAACACAAATATCAGAGAGTCTGCAGTGAAAAAATTCAATAAACCAAAAGGTCCCTTTGAAAGGAAACAATGGCACTCTTCTTCTTCTTCTTATATCCAACAAACACCTTCCTATAAATGGCATAAAACATTGATATTCAAAGGCAACACGGTACACTTACACATTTGACTTGTAGTACATCATGCATCAGAGTGCTTGCACTTATATATCGCTGTAAGTATGCCAAAATAAGGTTTTTATGGAAGAAGAGATCCTTGTTTTCTCTTTCAATGTGATTTTGAATCCAACCACCACTCCAACAAGAACCCTCTAACCACACACGATGTTATCATTTCTTTACATAAAAAGATGATGGAAAAATTACAGTTGAGAACATGGAAGTGGCATTTGTTATCAGTTATGTGAAGGGATCAGCACAAGAGCATCACTTCTTGGCTTGCTTAGCACCAGGGGCTGCAAGATGAGCCTCTGTTTGACAGCCCTGCTCAAGCACCAATGATGAGATGGTTTCAGTTAGTTGCATCAGTAACAAAGAATGTACTGTCAAAACAACGTTGGTGTCACACGTTATTCTCTCTCTCTTTTATCTAGGCAAGCCAAACTATTGCCTGCACAGCCCTTCACATGCCCCCACATTCACAGAGGTGGGCAGTAGATGTCAATAATAAAATGTTGGTTGTGTCGGGGATTCGTCAATCATCAGTGACGTCGGTGTTTTACATGCATCATGCCACTTCATTCCCACTGAAATTATTCATGCTGACTTTGTTATCTTTGGAAGTAGAGATTGTGGTTTCCCTTTAGTTGCAGATGTTAACATTGGATTTTTATACACTGTATGTCAAAGTTATTTCCACAATAAGTGCATTAGATTGACACAGACTCAGTGCTTTACTGTTAGCCACCAGGTGGTCCAACCTTGGAGACATAATAATTCCATCATAAATAAAGGCACTAGCTTCTTTACTAAAACAGCTGCTTTTTTAACTACTATAGCATCTGTATGACACGTTTATTAACTTTTTTCCAGTGTGCTGGATATGGTCATATGATAATTGGTCTCAGGAGACTTAGTATTCCCTGTTTTATTAAATACATGTAAATGAAAAAAGTTGGATGTCTTCCTTGCTCCCACTGCACTTTAAAACTCAAATATGAGGGAAGTGATCAGTTGTCAGTGCAGCATTTTTAAAACCATCAAGTTGCCCCTTTCGCAAGCATTTATTGTGGAAATATCAAAGCAACCAAATTAGGTCACTTCAAATGTGGCTGATTTTAGAAGATCATGTTGGAGTTGCAGCTGTGACAGAATCTGCTCAAAATCACAACAGAAATGTACACAAATAAATATATACATAAAATCACCTCCAACATACCTATGAGCAATACCACTTCAAACACAGTTCAGCAGAGCGTGGACACTGCTCTCTAGCTGTATTAGGAGCTCAAGATTATGTTACTGTAACATCTACAAGGGAATATAACTGAGCACCTTTTGAGCAAAACTGAAGAAAAAAAAAAGAAACAGCAACAAAAGCTTGAACTGTTACAGTACACACCCATCTGTTGTTGACTCTAAAACATGACTGAGCTACAGCATGTGTGTTGTGTGACTCAGTTGAGTTTCTGATGTTATGGCACTTCCTTTACTTGTCCAATAACAATGTATTTTAGCCCCTTATTATCCAAAATGTAATCATCTTAATCACTGGAATCTTTCAAAGTAAAACCGAGCAACATGTAAACAAAAACTGCTTCTACAAAAAACATTTGGCTCACTCTGGGTTGCTTTCAAAGCCGCATGCTGTTTTCTTGAGCGATGACTGCACTCCCAACATTTCCATTTCAAATGACGAGCACATAAAGAGACAAAGGCTATGAATAGAAGATGGCAAAAAAGAGGCGGGTACACGCACACACAAATAAAAAATTGAAATACAAATAAAAAATAGACACTAGTGAAGCAGGCAACCAACCAGAAGCTCCATTAAGGCCAAACAAAGCCATTGTTTTTATGCCCTCTAATATGTGTGAAAAAAATACTTATACTCATATACTATGGCACAAAATCTCATCCTCCACTATTTATGTTTGTTGTTGCTTTTTTCCTCACTGATTTGTTTTTGGCATACCATAGTTCTTTCTGAATAAGATTTGGAACCCTCTACCTAAAGCAGAAGAAGTGGAGGAGATGTGCAGAAGAAGACATTAAGTCTGCGGGAATGGACAAGATTTTGCTCCAGTGCAAACTGTTGAGATATGAGAAGCTTAAGCTTAAGACTGAGTGGGTGATAGGAGCAATTAGATGACTTCAAATAGAATATTGTTACTGAGAGTAACTCATTTACCACCTTTCATTGTGCCTGTTAACAGTTTGTTGTAAGTGTCTGAAGTAGAAATGTATAGTAAGCCCCTGGTGTGATTCACAGCTGAATGACTAGTCAGTAAGAAATGACATAAAGTGGAAGTCAATAGAATTCCTCCTGTAGGCCAAGTAAAGCAGTCCAGGGTTGTGTTTTCTGTCTGTTAGACATTCCTTTAACAACAAGTCAACATCCTGACAGAGCAAAACAAACAAACAAAAAAAAAAGAATAAGAGGAGTAGAGGTGAATTTCTTCACTTACATGACAGAATTATTATTGTAAAAGATAAATAGAAGTGTATGTGCATCTAACAGAGTAGAAGTAGTACAGATGAGAATGGGACGTGAGAACACGTCATTATAGGAAAAGCAAGTGTAACACAATAATGAGAAAAGAGATGAAAAAGGCTAGTTTGTTCTGCTGGCTGATCCTGGTGGTTGTGTGGTCTCGTGTCCTGTGCTCTGAGGTATACTTGGTAGGAAGTGAGAACACCCATATTTGTGAGGTGAGTTTCTCGGCAGATAAGAGACGTTGCTGGCGGAGAGGATCCCGTGGAAGGTGCTGTAAACGGAGACCCAGGGCTTTTTTGGGGGGGAAGAGGGGGGTGGGGGGGTGGCGAGGGGGATTGGCTCAGCACAAGAAACATGACCCAAGCCTGGCGCGAAGCCTTTCAAATTAAAAACAGTAACACTGGAGTAGGAAAACTGTGATTAAAAAAGAAAAGTGGGAAAAACGGGAAAAGGTAATCATGTATTAACTTTTTTTTTGTATTCATCTTTTTGCACTGGAGTAAAATTTTGGTGAAACTGTGGCAGCTATCATTTTGATCTGAATTAGTAAAAGTCTAAACTTTGAATTCATACATTTTTTAAAGGGAATACTACTTGATTTAAGCACACACAAATAATTCTTGTGCATCCGGCCATCGCAATCACAAGTAAAAATAATGACATTTTTTTCAGAGGGGAAGCCTTAGAACCAGGCCTTCTATCACCAATGCTGTTATTTCACACCACTATCTGTACTTTTGAATGGAAAAAATAGTTTTGGTCTCTGAAGAATTAATTTTTGGTTCTTGATCTGATTTCTGATTCTTCCAAGCACATTTGTTGTCACCACAGATCAGCTTGTGAACATGGCAGAATGCTTGCTAATGCAGATTGAACTGACCAAGGGCGTAGCTACCACATCTTTAATTGATTGGGTTGTTTTTATCCATCTGGTGTGTAGCTAGAGTTACTTTGGAATGGGGGCGTATTGCATGGTTGTGACCTTGACCTCAAGGGCTTTTAAAGGAGGGTGGCATGGTCTAGGTCTATGTTGTCCATGCTGGCTAAAATAGCCTTCTGGTCCTCCCGGGGTGGGCGGCGGTACAGCAGAGCAGAAAAGCGAGTGTATGGGTCATGGAGGATGGGCCGTTTCTTCTTCTTGCGGAGGTAGAGAGCTTCTTCGGGCTGGAGTACCTGAGAGGTGTAGGCCTGCTGGGTCTGAGAGGTGGAGACACCTGATCGGGGGGGAGATGAAAGGCAGGTAATTGCCAACAGAGCTCACAGTGCCAGTTTACAGGCAACTCTGCTCAATAATCCCACCGACATGACTATAGTGGCCATTTTCTGCACCACCATTATCTAATTTCGCCATGTTGTGTGAAATCATGAGCTTGCCCTTTCAAATCATGTAGCCCAGTGCTGTGTTTACATGAGATACACTTAAATAAGCTAAGCTAATCTAATTGACTGCATACTCTAGCTTCATATTCAATACAGGTATGAGACTGGGAACAATATTCTCAACCAAATCTCACTTCAACGACTTTAACTAATAATAATACCCTTTACTCTTAATATCCTACTTTCACCTCAGCCCATGAAGACAGTGGTCAGTGAGAATCCATACAGACACTTCTGCCACCTATACAGCAGCATCTATGTAGAGTAACACACAACCAGTGTCAAGACTGTGTGTATCTGTGCATAGACAGTTGTTCTTTCATCCTGCATCTTGACATGATGACGTCTGAGCTTTTAACCTCAAGAGCGGTTCTAGTATAGGCTGAGCTTGGTACAGTATTGAATGAAACAGTCAATAGAAACAGACATGTTGTACTACTGAACTGTTGACTTTGTAGTGCATTTGAATAGTGAGGCGTTTGCTTATCTATTGGTTCCATTTGGAAGACTGTGCACTGCAGTGCCTGTTCTATGTGCTTTGGTTTGGATGGGTCACTGTATATTTAAATCCCAAACAAGGTCAATGAGTAGGCACTGGGTAGGTGCAAGTATGTGTGGATCACTTTCCATTGCTTTCACGCAAAAATGGATTCAATAGCCCTATCTTTCAAAATTCATTCCTGACTCAAACTCAACCACCAATCCAAAAATGGATTGAGAACACTGAATTGCGCATCATATGCAATTGCTACAGTATCTGCCCTGTCTCAAAGCTTGATTCATGACAAAGAGAGCCCAGAGAGATTTGCAGCTGAGTGCAAAGTACTGAATACCTTATAGCCTACTCACCTGTCATGGCTGTTGGTGAGTCAGTCTAACAGTGTCAAGACAGTTTGAGACAAGTTTAATGCCAATCTTTACCACTTTATCGCTATTCCCTATAACTTTTAATTGGTTCACAATATTTTGTGAGTGTAGTAAGAATAAGAATACATATTTGAGAAGCAAAAAATCATCATGAGGTGGTAAGTTTTAAAACTCTTGCTGTATAAATTTGAGAACAGAAAGGAACAGTATCCACACCTGCTTTCTTTCTGGTCTTGGAGTTATTGTTGTTCATCGTCATCTTCTTGGCCTTTTTAATACGTTGGTATCTCAGTGCATCAATCCTCTCAGACCCCGAAAGGGCACTCGGCGCACCTCGACGTTTTCTGGATAAAGAACAGAGAGAGGGGAAAACGGGTAACTCCAGGCCAAACGCAGGCAATGGACTGTATTTCTGCACTACGGAGCGCAACAAAACCAGAAACCCACACGGTCTCAAAACAGCACTGCTCGTGCTAAGCAAGAGGTGCAGCACATTGCCAAAGGATCAATGTGAGTCACCTAAAGAGCTGAACTCTGGAATCCAACAAACGTTTTGCAAACGTTTGAAGAACAAAGTGATTAGTTCTACTATGACCAAAACCTTGAACATCATCTGGATTAACTCTAACTATTTAGGTTTAGGTTAACAATGATTCTGTAACACAAAATTAGTTCACAAATCCAGATGGTATATTTAATTGTAAACCTTGAAATTTCATTGCCCTTCAGGGACATCTAAAATATTTTGCTCAAATTGATCCAAACAATCTTTCCAAAGAAAAGTGTAACACAATCCCTGAAACAGCATACTGTATTTACCTCATGAAGTAGATTAGAACAGTGAATAAAGTTTTTGAGAAGATACAACATTTAAAAAGACTTGCACTGTTGGTTTCAGAGGAAAATTCTCCAAAAATGAAGGATACTTTAAAGAAAACATAAGCAAGGTTTTTTTCAGTTGATAATATGTTTGCAAATTATATGATCATTTAAAAAACTTAATCAATCCCACTCTGAAAATAACAGGTGCAAATGTTTCCTTGATGTGGAGTGTATATTTCTCAGCTGCTCATGATGGCATCTACAGATCTCCCTCCCATTCATGGAGGCACTTATGACTTGGCAGCCCACAGATTTCTGTCACAAACACACACTTGGTTCTCTCAAGGCACAGAAAACAATTAGCATTACAGAGGAGCCATCTTCCCATCGTGGCTGCAGAGAGAAACCGATGGTCGTTAGTAGAGGGGGAGAATCACAGCTGAGCAACAAAGCATCATCAATATGTATTCATAGACATGGATACTGTCTACAATGGGCTTCACCATGCTGACAGGGGGAGAGATGGCGGGAGGGGAAAATGACTACTCGGGAACAGTCACATAATGAAAAATAAGCCAAAGAAAAGCGAAGCACTAGGACAACAAATGTAACAAGAATTTATCCATATAATTGTTTCTTTTTTGAAACGGAGGAGCGATATTTAGCGATGGCATGCATGGCAGTTTGCACATGGAACACGACTTTAAAGGGGAATACATTCAAAAGCACTTCATTGGGCAGTTCACTCAAACATAGGGGTCCTCAAGCCCCGTGTGTGCCCCCCCTCTGCAAGCCCTTGGTGAAATATTTGTTCCTTGGGATAAAAAGAAGTGCATAAGCTGTTTTGACAGGACACTTGCTTCACATGGTAGTGAGAACTGTTCTGCAGTCCAAACTTACAAGTGCAATTGTATACTTACAGTAGATGGTTTGATTCATGCTCTATACAGATGCTTAATACGGGGTATTAAGGCCATGTGTCCACCAGGAATCTGTGCTTAGTTATTCAGGCTAAAGTGATGCTTGCGGAGAGTGCTGGTCATGGCTCCTGCTTCTCTGCTGGTTGCTGCTGAAACTGGTGCATTTCTGACCAAAGCTGGAACATTTTTTTAAACTGCTTCAGACTAGTGTTCTGAGGACTTTACACATGCTAAGCTTCCATCACTACCAGGAACATGCAACAGCATTTCTGCTTTACTGTTAATGCAAAGAAAGAGCTGTGAATGATGGCTCCCAGTGGACACACAGCTTAATGTGACGTCGTAACGCCAATCTTACAAAATATTTCTTGGAGATTGGGGTCCAAAATATTTTCAATTGGTGTCGTACAATACAAGCATCTGTAAAATATAAATGGCAGAATGTGTCACGCTTGAGGAGAGTGCTAAGAAGGTTTTAGAGTGTAATCAATACACAGTAGACTCTGCCACACCTTGCAATAATCAATAGAGACACGAGTCACCAAATTAAATTGGTGATCATACAAGCAGAAAAAAAACATATTTTCTTTATGTAATGAAAAATCAATGTTACCTGAATGTAACTTCAGTTCTGAGAGTAAGTGTGTGGCCAGTTAGAGGACTTTGCTATTGGTTATTTTCTATAAAGGAGGTAATAAATAGTACAACACTCTTTATTATTAGCATTATTCTTTACTGGTCTGATGAGGCTTGGCCTTCATACCTCTACTAGGCCCCTCTTCAGACTGAAAGGGAGGAGGAGGCCAGGATTACCTGGAGCAGCTGAATGTTAGCTTATCATCTTGCTCAAATTTTCTTAGTACAAATAATGAGCTGTAGGAATGGCATGTTGAGGACTGCTCGCCGCTTATGTTCCTTGAGCATCAAAGCTCACCCAAAGGAGTCTGTGTCTGGCCTACTGTGTGTAGCAAACATGGCTCTCTCACAGTTGATAGCAAACACCAGAAAAACCCAGCTGTCTCCATGTGGACCTCATTGTAATCCCTGCTCCATGAGCAGCCATAGCATGCAAGGAAGTGGACAAGATCGAGCAGCAATTGATTCCATCCAGGGGAAGATGGCCGAATGGGGGAGACGACTTTCCACTCTGCTAAAGGAAAAAAGTGTCTTCTGTGTGTGTGTGTGTGTGTGTGTGTGTGAGGCGGGGGGGGGGGGGAGAGTACATCTACTATATGCGTGGCATGTGCAATTCCAAGTTTACAATGGGTATCAATTGGGAACACATAAGCCAGGCATTCTACTTGGATTGTGGCTTTGAGATGAGGCTGATGGTAAAATAATTTACTAGCATTTCAGTAGTGGTGGAAGAATCAGCAGGGGCCTGGAACAGACCTGGGACAGTTGAAGAGTTGAGTGGGAGGTAGGAAGTACGAAGTCAAATGGGTCAGGGGCTCTTGCGCAAATTCGATGGCACTGAACTGGTGTGGTGGGAGCAGGCGGACCTCAGCTTTGTTTATGCTCAATGCAGTCTCTGTGGCATGAGGGTGCATGCACCAAAAGTTACTTTATTGAATACAAAAATTTAAACAGGCATCTGTAGAAGATGACATTAATTCATTACAATGTAGCAACATTGCCACAAATACCGATAAATTTTTTATCATAATAATAATAATAATAGCTGCATAAACAGGAGTAGACTATAGTCTACACTGGTGTAGATAATACTGTGCCAGCAGAATCAAATTGTTTATGGGATATTCAACCTTTTAACCTTTGTTCCGTTACAATAGTTTACAAAAGGAGCATTATGAAGATCTGCTTGTAAATATGTTTCCAGTATAGCAATACCTCTTTGGTTTGGGTTTTTATAGGTAATTTATAAACATTAAAATTATTTCTAAATATTTTCCAAATACTTGTTGTCTTTCTTTACAGATATATTGTATAAAAGCATGCAGCCATGTTTGGTCTCCAGCATTCTTCTGGTACAACTGACTTCTTGCGCCTTCATACATGATTTCATTTGGTGTTTCGGAGGATACCGTGATGGATGGCATGCTGAGCATAAAATCCTCTGTGCACCGTAGTGCAGAGACTCATTCCACGGTGTCACACATGAGCATAAACAAAGCTTCAGTTAACTGCAGCCAAAGGAAGTACAGTGGGCATTTTGAGCCAACATGGAAGTGGAGCAGAAGGAGCAGTTCTTGTCCATGATGACATCTTGAAGTGACATTGGATTGTGACAGTCATGTTCTTCATCTTCGCTTCGATTAAAGGTGAACTGAGAGAAAAAAACACCAATTTACCCACTCAATTACGGCATACTTCTACCTGAGCAGAGGTGAATGTTGAGTGCACTAACCAGTCTCAGGGTGCTGAGGCAGAGCTTCATTATATTAAATCAATAGAGAAGTCAGTAAAGGGCTGAGCTTGTATGAAATACTATCAACCTAAAATACACCGTCAAAACCTTAGCAAATGAAAGGAGACGTATTTAGCGGCTTGCTTCTGCATTGAAAATGATTTAACTTTGGTCATGCCATTTAGGGTACAACTTAAGTGTGGTTTTATCTCCAGACTAAAGGTGTTTTGGCGTGGAAACATGTAAAAAGCTTAGAACCATTAAGCTTAGTCCAGTTTGGCCAGGCACAGATGTGTTCTTTGGCTTTTGCACCAAATATTACCATGAAATTCAATTAGTGACCTTTGCCAAACTAATTTTCAGAAAGTGAACCAAGTAATCGATAAATGCTTGAATAAATCTGTAAAATGGTTTGAACCTGATAATTTTACTACTGTCTTATTCATGAATGAACCTAGTAGATTTGTCTGTGGTGAGCTATTGTTATTTAAAGATAAAAATATTCAAGTGAATGTGGTCAGTTAGCAAACCACTCAAGCATGAAATCATGTCGGTGATACATCTCTGACCTTATCTATTACTTAAGCTAACAGATGGCTTATGCATATCAGTCAGAATGCATAATGTACTGAAGACTGCAGAACTTAAAATGCATAGCTACTTTGAGAAAAAGGAAAAAGGAAAGAACTGAAATTAACTACACGTGTTGACTGAAGGAAGGAACAAATCAAACAAAGACTCAAAGTCTTGTATTCCCCTTTAAAGGACGAGGTGATCAAAAAAGTCCCACCTGCTAACCCCCCCCTTTCAGACATGGATCCAACCCTTACCTATTGCGGTGTAGAGGACCTGGTCACAACAACGCTGCCCAGATAGCTGAGATCAATCAAAAACAAAGCAGGTAAGACTCCAGGAGCCATCAAGAACCACCATACTGCCCCTAATTCATAATGATGGAGACATTGCAGTACATGAGAAGCGGACAGGCCCTGTGACACACTTTGCCCAACAACCTCTCCTTGGTAGTCAGACCTGGGAGTGTCCTGGGGGCAATTAAAGGGGTTGGGGAGAGGAGGGTTACAGAAAGGGAAGGGGAATTAGGGTAGGAAAAAATCTGAGAGGTTGGAAGGTAAGGGAGAATTGGTCATGCAGTCAGGTTACTAAGGCCGAGGATGGGCCGCAGGGCCTGCCAAGATGAACTCTTCTTAAAGCATCCCTCCGCAAAGGCTTGGAGCTAGACATAACAATGGGTGTTTGTTTTGTCTGGGGAATCAATTTGATGAATATTATGGGATTCCTCCTGTTAGGTGAAAGCAGGGTAACGCATGATACAGATGGAAAAACAGGGATCCTGTGGTGATGTCTGCAAATTCCCAGGCTTTTAGGGGCTTGTGCCGAACAAATTACACAGTACATTGGCGATAGTATTTTTCCTCCTGTAGCCCCAAAAGGTCTGAAATATAATCTGTGAAGCAAATGCATATTCTTGTCAAATGCAACATATAATTTGTTTTATAATTGATACTTTTTGGTTTTTTTCACTGGAAAAGGAAATGTATTCTTCAAGGTGATCATTTTGGAACAATGCTTCACAGATTCAATGGGTGAATACCTCTAACTTGATGTCTGACATGAAAAGCAGCATTGACCTAATTGACTTAACTTAAAACTTCTCATCAATGAGATCATCAAATGAATCATCACAATGGCTTTCCTTCAACCATACAGTTTTCATTTTCAGTTTCCACATAAAAGTCTTAACAAATGGAAAAAGCAAACTAAATTATGAAACTATTTTGCCACAGATGATTTTTTTAAATAAAAAAACTGATGGATATTGGACAGCACTTCAGTAACCAATATGTCAGAGCAACTTCAGACATTAAAGCATTATGGGTTGGGGCAGATGACTCAAATGGTATCCCTCTCTGCATGCCTAATGCACCTACCCTGAAGCTGACAACTGGGGTGGAGAGGGCTCAGATGGAAGGATCTCCTCCTCAGTCCTCCTCTGAGATGGCATCTGCCCAAATATGTTGCTGCTTTCCATGGGGGGTGATGGGGACTGGGAAGCTGGGTAGCTGGTTGCAGAGGTGGCAAAGGCCATGTGGGAACGGTAGCTGGGACTTGCTCTCCTGCTCCCCTGGCCTTGGGCAGGTGAGGAGGAGGGGGAAGATCTCCTTGAGAAGCTGGCTGTGGAAGGAGGGAGTAGGGTAATCTCAGACATCTCTGGGGGTATGGGAGGTTGGGCAATGCTGGGACGTGGCCGGGGACGCACTACAATCTCTGGGGAGCCCTCATGAGAACTAAGGGGGCTTTGGGTGAGGGGTGAGAGTCGAGAGGGCTGGAGAACCACCTGATGCAAGCCGGAATCCATCCTACGAGCCTGTCTGGGACTGAAACGAGGGGTAGTTTCAAACCATCGTGTATCCAGGCTACTGAAAGTACTAGGGACAATGTGGGCCATTGGATCGGTGTAAGGCAAAACCGGCACACCCATACCGTGGCTTGTGTGTCTTAGCTGCCCTAAATGTGCCTCTTGCATAGCTAGATGCTTGGCTGGGGAGCCATGAGGCTTGGCCTTGCTGGGAGACTTGCTTGAGTGACTCTTTGGGGCCTCCAGTGGCAGGACAGTTGGGTACGTGGGCATTGGAAGGGAGGAGGGCTGGAAAGCACTAAGGGGAAGAACATGAGGTGGAGGAGGATAGGGGGAGTCGTGGCGGAGATGCAAAGGGTGATGTGGTGGAAAAATGAACTGGGGTCCCTCCAGACTAGCAAAGGTGAAATCCAGTCCCTGCCAAATCTCCGGTGAGCGAGAGGAAGAGGTGAGTGTCAGAGGAAGTGGGAAACCAGAGACAGCATATTGTGGGAAATCGCCCTCCCCCATTTCTTCAGGAATCATGGGGTGACCAAAAGGACCTTCAGCAAGGTATGGAGGGGAGGACATGACAGAGCTGAGTGGGCTGGTTTCAGGCATGTAAAAAGGTGGGGGATCATGATCCCCAGGGGGGCCGAGATAGCCATAGAAAGCCCTGTGATGGAGAGAGCCTCGGATCTGCCCTGTGGCCTGGAGCCGACTGCTCTCCATTATGGTCATACCTTCGAAGGGCCTCTGGAAACGAGGGCTGTATGCTGGAGGTTGCAGGTAGGATTCCTGACTGGAGATAGGGGAAATCTGGTGTGGCCGAAGGGGGGCCATAACTGGTGGCAGAGGCCTGGGATCATCATTCTCTTCATCTGATTGCCGGAACTCAGGATAGAGGTCTGATTCTTCCACAAACGGGAAGCCCTCAATTCGCCGGGGTTTAATAGACATTTCTGCGTCAGTGGGATCAATGACAAAGCGTCCATCTGGGCCTCGGCTGATGAGTTCAATGGGTGTTGTTGCTTCAGCTTCATGCTTGGAGATGCTGTACTTCTTGCTAGTTATTGCTCTTTTGGTCTTCATGTATAAAGATAATTCCTCCTTCTTCCCTGGACTTGGGGGTGGTTTCTTCCCACGCTGGTCATGACTATCTTCAGATGATTCTGACGGGGATGCCTTTGAACGAATGCTCTCCGGGCTCACCTTTCCTGAAGATGACCTGCAGAAAAAATCATAGCAGTGAATATTTGAAAATCTTTGAAATTCAAAAATCCAGTAGTCTGTGCAAAGCATTGCTGTTTGTGCTGAAGACAATCCAGCTGCAATAAAACATTAATGACAACACAACTCACAGAAGGAGACGAGTAATAAAAGCATAACTTTAATAAATGATATCAGTGATGGCTACACTACATTTACAGGATTTTGACTTCAAACACCTGTTTGCCAGCCAACAGAGGTTTATGTGTATTTGCTGCTGCACCATTTCATCCTTTAATTTATCGGTCCATTACGTACATCTGGAAGAGCTGAGTACTTGAAAAGAACACATCATGTGCTGATATGCTTCACTGGACACACACTTCACTTAAAGTGAGGGTTAACAGAGTGTAGATGCAGAGGTTTGGTGACACAAGACAATTTATTTATTGATTTTAGTGTTTTGTTTGTAGTAATCAGGAAGGTGTACACAAGGAGGGGGTATAAAATGCTTAATGGACCAGTGTGAATATCTAATATATAATTTCATGCATAATTCCATCAATTAGAGAAGTGTGAAAAACTGACAACAACAAACTGGTGTGTTAGTACCCACTCATTGCATCCTTGCTTTCTGAGGTGGAAAGTATATGGGCAGTGGCTCTGTACTCCAGCACATTTGATTTAACATTAAATAATGAACACAATAACAAAGCCTGTCAAAACTTATCTCTAAATTACTTCTCTCAAACATTAAATATTTGTGACTATAAAAGTAATAAATAAATAAAAAAACAACCTTTAGGTACTATTGAATGGCAAATGAAAATTATGTCATTTGACATTCAGATTTGACAGTGAACAAACAAGAAAACATATATTTCCACTTGAGTCCTAACCATTTCAAAGCAGAGAGAAGAGTGCTGAAAAAAAAATCAACTAAAACTGTTCAAACTGGCAGTAAAAATAGTTTTCATATAGGACCCCATTGCTCACAGAAGAACCTGGTTGAAAAACAGGTTCTCTGGGCCATTAAGGATGCATTTACCCTAGTTGAACAGTGTCATACTTGCAGCTCCTTTTATACATACTTTCATACACACTTTGACAAAATAATGACAGCGGTACGTATGGATATAAATACCCTCAAATTGACATTGAAAGTGAATAATACTCTGTCTTTTTCTTTGTTTGATGTATATTAAATGAATGTCTCTCTCTGTGTCTGGCACACATATTTCAGTTAATATGTACAAATGCCCTCCCCTTGCTGTGTTTTAAAACTTAACCTCAGTGTTGCTGACATGGAAAGAAAACCTCTTTTCGTGCCATGTGCACTTGGAGCTCTAGGTGAACGTGATGGGAGGGTTAGGATTTCAGTTGTAAAAGGATTTCAAAGAATGTGAATTTGCGAGTAAAGCTAGAAAGAAAAAGCTTCTTAGACCACAGGGCCAATAAGTAAATTTCCATGGGAATGTCAAAAGAGGAAAGAGCCTTTGCACTAGAACTGAGCAACACTGTAACAATAAGGTTTAAGTAGAGGAAGAGGAGGCTTTAATCCAAGGCACCGACAGAAGTATGAAAACATTACCAATTATAACTTGAAGTGACATTGACTGCAAAAATATGTCAAGACCAGGTCAAAGGTCAGTCTAAACAAAAGCTAGTTAAGATGGACCAATCAGGTCAATAACTTTTCTATAACCAGCTTTGAGGTTGAGAATTCTGGGTGGTATCAAAGACTTAACAATTTCAGGTGATGAGTTATATAAATTCATTTTGAAAAGATAACCAGTACCCAACACATTTCCGCCCTTGTCAAGGTTTGTTGTGACTGTAACACTTCTTCTTACAGGAAGGAGGAAATAAAAAACATGATTTGTTTTGAAGCCACAATTACTTTATTTGCGGGAAAATGAAACATATAGCCAATCCTCAGAGCAATAACAAAGCTTTGTGCTTAATGACGAGACTATAAGTTTTTATAAGGCAACTGTCAATGAAAAACACTTCTACAAATAGTAGATATTCCTGGTTTGTTTCCAGATGTGGTTTCTATGAAAAATCACATCTGCTTTATGAAGCCAAAAAGACAAATAATACTGAAATATCTAGCAGCTTGTCGTCATGAACTACAGAGATAATATACACACAATATCATAGAGGCACATACATGACAACAACTATGCTCATCTTGAATGGTAATGTAATGCCTTTTTTGTGCTCATGTAAAATACTACTAATACAATACATCAGTTCATTCAATCATTCATTTTTGTTATTGTTGTAGATTTGACCATTATTCCTATTGATCAATATTTTAATTATCAACTTCATGAATTAGTTATAGGGTAAATGGGAGATATGTTCTAGTGTGTGATGATGCTATTATGACCCTGTTTCTTTACAAGATGTGACTACAACCATAAGGAAAAATTGCGAAAAGCTAAAAGGCATGCTGTATATAACCATTTTCCCTTCATGTCCTCAGTACACAGTAATATTGCTGATGCTCTTCAATCTGGCTGGTATTATGACAAAAGGAAAATTAAGGCAACATAGCAATTACTGCCTAATTAAATCCGCTGTGAATGAAGATTCAGTGATTACTCCTGATGCTGTAGATACACATGTTTTCATGAGTAGCAGTTGGCCCAGATGTTGTAATCTTTATGAGCTAAAATTGCAGATATAGTGGTGAAGTCTACCAATTCACAAGCATGTTTCACATCAGTGATTTGAAGGAGTGAGCAAGGAGACAGTAACATACAGCTCAAACCACAGAAATACTCACAAAGCAGAGGCAGAGTGCTGTGCACAATGCATAAAACAAGGATTACGTTTAAGGAATAGTTTGACATTTTGGAAAAACGATAATGAAATGAGAAGACTGACACCACTGTATTTGTATGGTAAAAATAAGGCTGCAACCAACGGGCACTTAGCCTTCTAGCCTGTCTAAACGTTATTATACTGCATCTTGTTGTTGTCTAATCCATACAAAAACTGATGTGTACTTTCGGGTTGCTGGTAAATGGACTTTGTTGCCAGGTTAGTGTTTCCTTCTGTTTCTAATCTTTGTGCTATTGAACTGACTGGCTGCTGGCTGTAGTGTCAATCTTCTCATCTAACTCTCTACCAAGTAAGCACATTTCTCAAAATGTTAAACTGTTCCTTTAACAAATACAAAAAAGTACTGTGATTGATGCAGCAGATCTCAAGAATGATTTCATTGCTCTGGAGGGAGGTCCCTCAAGTTTCAGCATTAGGCTAAGGTTATATATTAAAATGGCAAGAAGGCTTCTCATGCAGTGTGTGATTTCACCGACCATGATATTACTTGAATCTTCACATTTGTTTCATCATCTATCTTGGACTCGATGATTTTTCAGTTCTGAATCACCATTTCCATACAGTACATTAACGGTCATTATCCTGTATGTGGTTGACTCCACAGTATCTGTATCTCAGAGGCTGTGAGGCTTACAGTTAGATGAGAAGACCAATACAGTTCTTACAGTGTGTAAGTATGTTGGTATAGAAGCTAGTAGGGTTGCCACCTTGGATTTGTGGAAAAAAGGGACCAAATGTTGTGCTGGGGGGGGCCATTATTACTAGTTCAGACTGATCAATGAACATGAAATCCAGACATAGGAGACAGATACAAAGTAATGTTAATACATTTATTCATTTAGGGGTCACACACACACACACACACACACAC
>JBCAUF010000028.1:24015443-24026951 GCA_038406115.1 Haemulon aurolineatum
TTGATAAAGTTGGTTGACTTAAGACAGACATGTCTTATGAGATGTATAATCTCAAGACCTACAGTAAACTGTGATAGTGTTTAAAGCCTGAAAAACCAACTCTGATGATGTCATCAGAGTCACAGAAGAAATTACACAACTCTGACAACATCTATAATGAACATACATTCAGAAATGTTTGGCTAAAATTTGTCACAATAATTATAAATTTAAAACATAGGATATGTGGTCTGTAATTGCCTGTTGTTTACTGTCAATTTGTCTATTTTTTTCATTTATTTTTTTTTCTCTCTCTCTCTTTTGGGGGATGGGCCGTTTTGCTTTCCCTGCTTCTGTTTAATTACTGATTAATGACATTCATATGTAAATTTATTGTCACATCATTTGGTGTGAGAATGTGAGCTGGAAATGTTGATTTGTTTGTTACAACAATTTCAATAAAGTTTAAAAAAACAACAACTCTAACAACATGCTGAGTAGCACTCCTCATGATGAGCAAACTGACCCACATGTGCAAAATTGGTGGAATGTTCTTTTAAAACACAACTTTACAGTATTCCATCAAAGGGGCACACTGTAGGTTCGTGTGGAGTCCAAACTGCAGCATCTGCCCCCTCTCTCCATCTGACTTGTGTTTTTATTTGGAGAGAGGGAGCTGGGATGAGTCCTGAGATTTGGGTCTGCTCACTGGTGACCAGCCACTCGCCGTAGTCAAGGCAACAGATGTTTTGCATTCCCTCTCTGGGCAGTGGAGGGAGCAGTTTGAGTCGAGCGACACGCTGCACGAGTGTAGGGAGAGAGGCGTGTGAAAAGAAATGACATCATGCCTGACGGAGACAACATAACCGCTGTTGTTGTGTCACTTTCACTGTGTTTCTGCTGATTGAACATGAGACTGCGAGGGGCCTTTGAAGCCAACGACGAAATATTTTGGATTTTGGCGTTTAGAAAAACAAGAACCTTGCATTTCAGAGAGCTGTTTCAATGCTGCTGTGACTCAAACATGAGGGGAAAACACATGTCTGGGGGCACTTTGACTAGAGAGGGTGCTGCGTGGAAACCCACCATTTTTACACCCCCACCCTTTTTTTTTGACTAGCAGTGAAAAGGTATCAAAGCTGTTGTAGTACAAGCCATTTCGTGGACAGGAAGGCTCGCAACGCGGTGGTTCAGGCTGCGAGTGACGTCCAACTCGTGTGGCAATGGGTTAAACTGGGCCAAGCCCCCTTTATTACCAGGCTGAACTACTTTCTCCGCCAGCCATTTGAAATTTGCAATTTGAAGGCATCGCTGATCGCTTAAGCCTCGTGTCATTTGCCTCACAATACGCGTGAGCCGATGGTGAGCCGATTCGCCCGTGCAGGAGAGTAGCCGTTTGTGTTCACCACCTCCACTCACAGAGACCGAGAAGCATTAGGAACTAATTACTCGGCTCTGAGAATATGCTAATATTTGCTGGGTCTCCCTTCCATGGGATATAAGCTCTACAGTGTCAGCGGGCAGAAACACTGAAACACATCTAATTCATCCACAGCTTTACTTGTCGTGACACTTTCTGCTGATCTTTTCCTTCTTGTTTTATTACATCTTCCCATTGCTTTTTGGCTGCTTCGCTTTTATATGTTTTCACTCTGCTGTGATTAATATTTAAGTGGGTCCTTCATCTCAGCCCTTATATAAATCACCATGAAAAGTACCATCGCACAAGAGAGGCTACTGTAGTGTTTCAATGGAGGTGAGGATCTCAGGCAAAGCTTCACCAAAAGACCACTTTATCACCTTGATGGTGAGATGGGTGCCAATAACTGGCTCCATTTTGGATCCTGTGACAAGTCGGTAAAACACAAGGTTTATTACGCTCCTTTATTCAATGTTTAATTCAAAATTCCTCTCATATAGTTTCTTAAGCTTCTGTCTGACAGGACGGGCGTCTGCAGGGGAAAAAAATGGATGACGTACTGACGTAAACACATTCTAAGTCAGCGACGCAGTTGTTTACAGTATAAGACCGCCTGAACACAGAACGTTCCAAAGTGTGAATACACTTCACCGTAGTCAACAAAACTGCCAAAAGCAATCTTTGAAAGGTGAGTTGATGTTCGCGCAATGATTTGATATTAGTTCCATTGAGTGGATTTTAGCACAGCCTCCTCCCCCTAGTGAGGAGCAAACACAATTTTCCATGACGGCAAAAGGAGAAATGATTCAAGACAGGGTTAATGAATGTTACAGAGCAGCAACTGAATATGTGATGAAAGCCCTGCACCCTTTGAGTACAGCAGAATCTCTGTGGTTAAATTAAACGATGCCTTCATTACCCACCAAACTTCATAAAAATTGATGAGGTATTTAAAATGATTCAGATTCAGAAAGAGACTCAGATTCAGCGTAGTGCTTTTGAATCCTGTCCCTATCCTGATGATAACGCAGACCTGAGAGGTGATGAAGCAGCCTTCGGTTGAACAGGATGTGGAGCCAAAGCTGTAGTTTGGCAGGCTGTTCAGACTTAGAGATGAAACTTACACATGTCTGACTGTCAGCTCTGGATAAATGTTTCATTTTCTGGCATTAAAAAAATCCAGTTCTCCATGTTAAGTGATCTTGTGTAAGAGCTAGTCCTGTTGTATAAGAAATATGTCCTTAAATAACTTCCTGAGGTCATTACTTAAAGGCTACATTTTCCTGAACATGTTAGGGTGTTATAAACTTTGTCTATTTCATTATATTATGTCATTATTCAAAGGGCAGACATCGCATTTTTGAAAGATACACCCAGTGAAGACTGTGTGCTATTTTTATGTTGTCATAATCTAATGATACTTTAGCTGACATGAAATGGAAACACCAGTAAAAAGTCAAAAGCCCACCTGCCTTTTTCCAGCTATACTGAACACATGAGAGTTTATCCTTCTGCCTCCTTCAGAAACAGTTCACCGAGGCAGACCT
Organism: Haemulon aurolineatum; assembly: GCA_038406115.1. Taxonomy (NCBI): domain Eukaryota; kingdom Metazoa; phylum Chordata; class Actinopteri; order Lutjaniformes; family Haemulidae; genus Haemulon; species Haemulon aurolineatum. The sequence continues at coordinate 24,018,390 of JBCAUF010000028.1, forward strand.
TCACGTAATGTAACATATTGTGAATGTGCAACATAAACCTAACTTAACTCCGAGCCTCGGTGTCCGTGGGGCACAGTGGAATATTGGTAAGCAGAAGGGACAAGTGCATTGCCACTGTCTGTACAGCTTCTCAGCGCTCGGCGGTGGAAATGTCATCGCTTGTGGCAACAGAGGGAGATGTGACTGAGTGACATTTCTGGAGATCCATGGCAAAAGTTAGTGGTGTGCTTTCCATTACAGTTTATTTAATAAAGTTAATAACACGGACCTTTAGGAGATGTCTGACCGCAGGCTATCTAGAAACTCATCAGACTGAACTGGTTCGGCATGTCAGCTTAATCCTTTCCCTACATGGCAGATTTCTCTAAAAAGATTTTAAAAAAAGGTTCCATATGTGGATGCTCATACAGAAACAAACATCTTGCATACTGTATACACTCTGTTTGGACATGAAAGACCGTATGTGACTTTGCTGGCTTTGTTGAGATGCTAAAGTCCCTCAGATAGCTGACATGACTGCTGCAGAAACCGCTTCATGCTTACGCGATATTAGGCACCTCCCGCGTGGAAACGGCACTGAGTTGCAAAGTTTTCCTGTAATTTCCTTTCAGGCCCTGAATGCCTGCTCTTGCACTATGAAACTGGGGTTGCGTGGGTGTGATCTTTTCGGCGAGACAGCGTTACGGCGTTACATCACACACCACCAACTGTGGGTCTTCAACTCGCTATAAATGATGTTATACGGACATCATGGCAGAGGTAAAGAGATGACAGAGCAAGAGGAAAACTCTTACTGTCATATTCAGAAATGACAGAAATTTGGAAAGGGTGCTGGTCTGTTTTTACTGTTGTCCAAGGGTTGTTTCTTAACCTGTTAGTTGCCCCATGAGGGAAATATTATGTTTAATAAACCAATATATATCTAAAATCTGTAATCTGTGTTACAGAGTTTGTTTAACTTGTTATATTGCTTTAGAGCAAAATATATGATTATTAAGTTTTAAATTGATTACAGTGATCTTAATCAGGCAGAAACATGCAGTTCATCTCTCTTTGTACTGATTTAACCTTGTCAGCTTTTACTGTACTTGTCTGACAACATTTACTTCAGATGTCTGTCATGTTGAAATGGTACTCCGTTCATAAGATTACTGCCATGCCTTTTAAATGGAAGTGACTCAGAGCTCATTTAGACATGCCGATTCACCACAACACTGACTTAAGGCATGTCAGTGTCTGAAAGGGTCTCATGCTGTCTCCCTCTCTGTGACCACAATGGTGAAACAAGAATCAGAATAAGACTATCCCAACTTTGGGACTCATCTATTCTTTTAATAACTTTTCTTTTGATTTGTGTTGTTCTCTTCCACAATGAGACGTATTTTACACGCCTCAACAGTTCAAAGACAAATGGCCCGGGCTAATCTCCCCCCGATCAGAACAAATACGTGAGTCAAATCAGTACAACTCTTAGTGATGCATTGTTTTGTTGTCTCAGTTGGACTGTGTAATCATGTAGAAATTACTTCTTTAAGTTCATTTTACACTCCAGTTACTAAAATGTTGATACAATTAATGTCAGTGAGCCATTTGACACTCCAAAAGATTCTTTCAATTTAGCCAGCGAAGTAGCTGCTACATCACACAGCAAATTTCTGCCTGTATACTCTCTGTGTCATCATCAATGCAAAGCCATTTCTGAACTGAAAATCATCCTTTTTTTAGTGAATATCTACAAAACAACACAAGAACAAGTGGCTGGTGAACAGCAGGTGTGAACAGGTGAGGTGAGATGGAGCACAATAATGAACCCGATCATAACTTTACTTCTTGAAGAAGACGTTGTCCTCCTCCCAGAACCAGGTGTAGGTCAGGTTGCGAGGGTAGGCCTCCGCCTGGCAGGTGAAGAAGGCGTCCTGCGAGATGTTCACTGTAATGTTCTCTGGTGGTGATACAATAAAGGGAGGACCTGGAGGAGAAAAATACAGACACATCTTGAAAAACATATACCAAGTGGGACACTTTGCCTCGTCAACGGAAGACTTCTCATCAAATAAATCAAACTTAAGAAGGAAATCCATTTCTGTTGGTATGCAAACTCATATTTGAGCAATAAGGAAAAAGGATGTCACTTTTTTCATCTATCTTTTATTGATAATAATATGTTCAAATTCAAAAATGTCCAATGCGTTGCCAATGTTTGATGATTTTGTAAAACAAAGCTGCCCAAAATAACAGCTTGGCATTACAGTGAGGCAGTGAAGCCACAACAAATGAATGGGGCACTTTTAACAGGTAACCCGTACTTCCATGTTGATGGCAGTAAGCCAGCAGAGCAGGGCGAAAGAGTGGGTAGGGCTGCAAGTGTCAACTGCAGGAGCTAGTTTGGCTAATGGGAGCAGAACAGCAGTCCACAAGTGGTAAATTATACAGTGTTGAATTCAACACCCCCTCTCTCAATGTGATTGGACTTTATGGGGTTAAGTGGGGACCTGCAGCAAAACCTCATGCTCATTTTTCAAATAAATCACGGTATGGATTTTCTCAGGAGTTATCCTCACAATGTTGAGAAACAGAAATATCCATGTTGACCAGAGCTATATGAAAACACATAGTCAAGACATTAGTGCTGACAATAAACCATATTTTCATCATGATCATGATATGAATATAGGCGATAAACACACTGTAGAAGATTGCCTAAAACTTGATGAACAACTAATATCATATTTATCATATATATACACTCCATGCGTTAACACTCAGCATGCAAACATTTGACTAATCAGATGGAGCCCTGGACACATGAACCAAGCATGCACAACTTTTTGGCCAATCAGATGCAGCCAGGGCAGGGCATGAAAGGTCCTAATAAGTCAAATGAGGTGTCTGTAAAATGGTAAGAGTTGAACGGCCCATCCTGAAGCAGGACTGGTATCTCTGTTCACATGGTAACAGGAGTTACAGATGGAGAAAACTTGGCAGAGAATTTAGTTAAAATTAAAATTAAACATTTTCACTGAGATTTTTTTTTTGTGCAGCATTGATATGTCTCACAATTAGCAGTGGTGCCCTCCAGGGTTTATGGTCACTTTATGTTCTCTGACGGCACGGAACATTAATCTTTTGCATCGTCATCGCACTTTTGAACAGTGCTATTGTACAGTGCATATTTACCTAATATTGTGCAGCTCTACGGGACATATACAGCACATACAGAAGCATGATAAACAGCATTATGCTTATCTGTGTGAAGCTATACTATCCTGCTGTCTAACTGACTGCACTGTACACACAGAGAGCATAGGTCAGCGTGGGGCGTCCCATTGGACCACCTCTCTCTGTGGGAACTTCCCGCTCAGCCACACCACATCCACCACAGACACAACATAGGAATTAGTTTAAGTAGTGGGCAAGGGTCATGTGGGGTATTAGTAGCCATGTACACACACCGTGGAGACACACAGGGATTAACACTGGTGCATCCATTCTGTGTGGATGGCAGTGTCGTGGAAGCCCCCAGTGACATATCACAGACTTATTTTGCACTCAGTTCAGGATTATGAGAACTTATTGAGTGAGCCTTGCTGTGCCAGATGGATCATCCCCCTCACATGCACGGATATATTTATACCATGATACTTGATTTGCAGTGATCATAACTATATCCTTTGCCATGCTGAGTTTGGTCTTGTAGCTAAAAACAGCCTATTCTACCTTCATCTACTTTCAGCTACTTACCACACACTGGGTGGTTGGATTTATATTAGAGCACCACTCAACACTTTAGTGTGTGAGTGTATTTAGCATTCTACCCAAAATAGGATATGCTGTACTACACTTAAGTACTGTTAAGGAAGACTGGGAAATTATGTAGAAAAGATCTCATGTGTGGAGTTCTGCAGGTATCACATGCATGACAAGACAAGGACTTTCTATTGTGTAGATTTAATTATTTCAGACTGAAGATCAAACCTTCCATATAAAGTTGACAGTGGCTATAAGCTTTAAAGTTCAATTACTCTACAGGTGTAAAACCAAAAGTAGAATCAAGAGACAGACAGGAAGACGGTCAAAACAAATGTCAGTTAGACTCGAGGGAGCAAATATCGATGGACCGGATGCAACTGCAGAGATTTTTCTCTGAGAGCTGACTGCAAGAGTCCAAAGGGTCTACTGAGGGTTCAAAAAAGACTCGAAAGACTCGTGCTTGTGCTCAAGATCAGTGGGGAGGGTCAAAAGAGGGGGGAGGAATGTCACCATGCCCTAAATACACAGGCCGAGGAGATAACTGAGGAGATTGATTCAAGGCTGAGGACTCAACAGAGTCACTGGAGGGAAGTCAAGAGAAGAAGCAAGTAAAAATGAGGCTCCATGTACTCTCATTGTAAGTGTCTTGTACCAGGATGAAATTCAAGTGAGCTTGATGACACTTTCATTTCCACTCAAAGTCTCCGTTCACACATGTGATTGCAATCCGTCTCTGTGACGTACTTGAAGCTGTTTGGTCACTTTTTGCTACTTTTTTTGACCAGAACGTACCACAAATACAAAGCTCTGTTCTCTTGGAGAGCGTGTTTTATCCTTTACATAGTTCCAAGAAGGTGCACAAACAGCACTGCCTGCTCCAATTAGGATGAATGCCAGGAAGCGTAGAAAACGGAGCAGTACCTTGTCAGTAACTTCGCCCTTCTCTTTGGCATTCCTGTCATCTGAAACCCCTCAACACAAGTCTCCAAATATTACCCAGACTGTCAGACATAAACATCCACCAGTGAGACAGTATTCATAAGAGGCTGCTTCATAATATCCTCCGAGCACTTCCTGCTGGCAACGGACACACACACACACACACACATGCATTTATCCTCATATTTCTTCCAATTTGTCCATAACTTAATGCAACACAAAACGACAGACTAAAAATAATGCACCCACGCGCGCACACTCCTGACACACACACACGTACAGCTGAGTTGAGCCAGTGTTGCAACTAAAAACCGCCATGTCCCATATGTTAGTTCTGATCTGTAGCCCACGGCCTGATCCTTTAACAGGCAGAGCATTTCCATCTGCCAGCCCCTTAGCAGGACAACCAGGAGGAGGCCTGTGCTGGATGACTGTGTTGTTGGTGTTTGAGTGGGTGTCTGTGAGTGTGTGTGCGTGTGCCAGCCCGCCCTATTTGGAACCAGCTGAGTGCTGGAGATTTGTTGGCACTGTGGTCTCTTAGCTGATCTGCAGCTCAGTGGCTTTCCAGGAGGGCCTCTATTAATCCGTCTCTCCCGTAAATTATACAGGACGGGTCAAACAAGCGCTCTGGCTCAGCCCTGGAAATATGTGATCTCTGAGAACATGTTCGCCGTCTGCTCTCTGATGAATGAAAGCAACCGACAACCGACATTAAAACAACAGAAACGTCTTTTTAACCGCCGCTGATCTGACGGAAGCAGGCTGACAAAAATCATATTCATACATGGGAGCGGAGTCGGGGGAAAACATTCAGACCGGGCTGAAAAGCTGCTGTGAATCAGTCTCTGATTTTCCTTTTGCAGAGTGACACACGGGAGCAACACTTCTGAGCTTTTATCTATCGTCTATTTTATCTATCATCTAACATTTATCGATGTTCTAGAGAGAGTTTTCAAGTGTCCAGCAGAGTCAAAATCACTAAAAAAAAGTGAATGATTCAATCCAGCAGCTACAGCAGGGCTAAGTAAGGTAACTGTCATCACTGTGCAGTGATCATGTATAAGCCATCTGTACAATACGAAATGATTTGATTGCTCTTGATTAAAAAGTAGATCCAGTGACTGATTCCACAGAGTATTAAAATAATGATACATGATTAACAGATGATTTGAATTAATGATATTAGATATTTTAGATGTTTCACTCGTGTTTTCAAAATGTTCTGCTTTGAGTGTCTAGAGTGGTCTTATGGCACAGAAAAGTTTGAGCACTTCATTAAAAAGTCTGCGGGATTCATTTCTGACTTATTCTGGACTCACAACTGGCATTTACCATGAAGTGAGCATGGCTTTGCTGCTTTGCTGAATCTCCAGAAGAGCTGATGGAAATCAATCTGATGAAAAAAAAACTCGGAAAATGTCTCGGTTAGAGACGGGGCTTGAATTCCCTCGGTTCAGACGAGGTCATGACCACTCGACTCTGTTCATCTGCGGCGGCAATCTTTAAAGGAGATGACCTGGAATGCCATGTTTGCCGCTTTATCATTTATCCTCTTTGGCGAGGCGTGTCAGATATAAGGTTGCTGTGCAGACACATTTGATACTGTGTTTACTTTCAATTTCGGGGAAAAACAATTAGTGCACTGATGTGTGCGTGATGTGGCACATTGCAGACAATAAATGATTAATTTGCTAAGTGTATCTTGATTTTGTGGCGGCGAGTGGACTGATACAGACAGATCATTTTAGTTACAGAAGCTGACATTTCATTTAGAGCCGGAGGCAAAAAGCTCTCCAATCCTCCCATTCATGTTTCTCTGTAGGCCCCTATAAATAATAAACTGCTCAGATGTATGAATACAGTTGTTATGCCCCATCTAGTCTTAAATGCTCCTGTTGTAAAAAGCAGCTGTTAGTCGTCCCCGAACTATATTCTGCTTAGACTAGTCCCACTCCTAAACATACTGCTGCATCATACACTATTTAAATTCTACTCAGCATGTTGTGTTCACATGGATGTGATAGCACGCTTGAGGGATCTCCTAGCTGATTTCACACCAGCAGAGAGGAGATATGTTCAGCTTTAACGCATTTTAAATGAGGAGAAACTTCTACCATTTGACTTAAGACTGGTTTCTATATTGAGCCACGCCAGAGGTGTTGTTTGAGGGCCACCAGTGTTTGCACGTTTGTCAGCTGGTCCACCACACTTTTGTCCAGACTGACTTTGGTCTGATCTCTCACCACCATGAGGTTGATATTTGCGTTTCTGTCATGACTGGATAGATGGCCATCAGGTGTGGTACTGACCACTGACATATGAACATGTGGGTGACACAACTCCACTTCTTCTCAATGTACCATAAAAATTAGCACATGGACATAAATCAGCATAAGAAAACCTAGCTAAACTGACAGATACCAGCTCTGGTAAAAAAAATAAAAACATTATAGCTCCATAACTTCACCATGCTCGCACTATCATTGTGAGCATGTTAGAATGCTTTTGCATTTAACTCGCTCAAAGAAGAAAGTACAGCTACAGAGCTTGGATGAAGAGTCTAGTCATACTGAGCACTTATTCACAATTTTAATATAGTTTTTTTTCCACTAAAATTTGGTAGCAAGAAAAAAAAAGGGCAAGCACAATTGGTTTGGGCGTTCAGATAATTTTGTTGATGTTGTGGATCATTGATCATGTTCTGTGTCCTTCCTGATGTACTGGTCTGGTAGCTTGCCATGTACTTCATTGATTTGTTTGAAACAACATTTCTACTGGATAATGGTAAAGCCTCTGCTCCATCATCCGTCTTGATTATAGAGACAACTATTTTCTCTCTTTATACTGTTACTCTTCCAGTCCATTCTTCTTCTTATTCCTTAGTTTTATATTTTATGTTGCACAAAATGTAGACACACTTAGAACAGATAGTAGTAACAATAAGTAACTACAGTAGCCTAGATAAAAATATAATTGTCATGTAAATTTGCTTCATGACATTTTAATGCAAATTATATATTATACAGAAATGACATCATATCACATCATATTGCATTTGGAGTGCTGTGCATTTGTCTTGCACCTCTGCAGCTCTGCTACAGTTTTCTTCAGCGTAGCCACTTTGGACTCTCCTTCCGGCTCATTAAACTGTCTGCTGAATTTTAAAGGTGATGAGAGGAGCTGATGTGATTGGCTGCTACTGAGGCCTGTCCAAACTCCACCTGCCGATACTGCATTCCTTCCGCATGCCCGCAAAAATGCATTTACCCTACTTCGTCTATCGAAGCCGACCCACTGTATTGCAGGATTTTGATCATAATCCCTGTTAGCCCAGAGGGCATAAAAAGATTTGGCACTGAGTTATTTTGATTTTTATGAGGTGATACCCACAGAAAACCAATAAAACAGAAAATGATGCAAAGGTTTATTAGGCTCTGATCATTGAGGACTGATGTGTGCTTTGTCTCAGTGCAGGGGTGGATTGGCCATAGGGAGTACCGGGAGTTTTCCCGGTGGGCCGGTCAATAATGGGCCGGTGTTGTGCCGAAAAGAGACTGCACGCCGGAAAAGGACTGCCCCCAATGGGAACACGCATCGGCGTGTTGCTCTCTCTCCACAGCAGCATTAGACTATGTAACGGAGAGAGAACATCGCGGATACGTCATATTGATTCTTTCATAAAGTAGGCGAGTATTATGTCTGTCATAGGCTACAACTTGTCTTTGAATAGACAATCATGAGATTACTGTTGATGGTTTACTTTTATTGCTGCTGTTGCTGCCGCTGCTGCTGTAAGATGAAAAACATCATGATTTGTAATGTGACATCTGAATTTACAACATTTTAACCTATAAATAAAGTTATAGCCTACTT
>JBCAUF010000028.1:24074073-24086172 GCA_038406115.1 Haemulon aurolineatum
CAAAAAGGGTTCTCCTATGAGGACAAGCCGAAGAACCTTACATGGTTCTACTTAGACCTTTAATTTCTAAGAGTGTAGCAGATGAAGTGGGAACATCGAGATGACTATTGATTATCATTAGAACGGCTCCAGTCAAACCTCAATCAATACCACATGAAAAACCTGATGGAAATTACATTCTCGTCCAAGAGAATATCGACTTCTGTGTTTACTTTCCAGTGTTTTTCAATGTGCACAAAAAACGGGTGGATGGGAACCCTTTGAGAGATGCCTCCACACTGTTGGCAGTAGAGTTGTGCAACTCTGTGTGCTGCTCTCTGACGATATGCCACTACAAAAACACTGACAGCAGTCAGGAGCCGGACTACTAGTTTTGAGGGCTTTGAACACAGGACAGTGTCCCTGCCATGATTGGCAGTTTCTTTAGCTTCGACTAAAAGGAGCAGCTTTCTACTGGTCGGGCGGAGGCAAAGCAGCTGCAGCAGGATCGTTGTCTGAACATGTGCCTTAATGGTGGTGAGATACAGTCATAAAAATGGTTTGATGCTGCAAAGAATCCAAACATTCATGCAGCCACAGATGCTGAACTTTTAACAGCCACCACGTTCATTTTAATGGTTTTTTCCTTTTATAGTAATGCTTTTGCTAAGTTCAGTAATTTAACATCATCTGGTTCACTGTTCAGTGTTTCTTTAATGTAATCCCAGGCAAACACGGCGAAATAATTTACTATATTTTAAGTTTAATGCAGTTGGATTTGGGGCAGAAATACTCTTATGAAAATGTGAGTCACATCCCTCGTTGGTGCAGTCGGAGCAGTGATGGACCGCGCACACTGCAATGACATTAAGAGATTTATTGGGTGGGGCTATTTTCCTTTAGGACGACCGGTCATTGACAGGAAAGCTCTGAACTTAGCCCAGCATATTGTCCGGTAACACCTGAGAGAAGGTGACTACGGGGAGCAGATTAGAGAATAGTATAAAGTAACATGGAACGTGCAAATATGAAAGTTGCATGTTCATGCTCTGCTTCAAAATGCTCCCGTGCACCGCAATTAAAAAATTCTGAGTGATTTACAAATGATATTTATTTCCAGGTCCAGGGTGTCAAAGATAAACTGTCCTTCCTCTGTTATATGACAGGATAACAGAGGATGTGTGACAGTAAAATCCTATGTGACAGCACAGACGGGCCTGTTTCCACACTGGGGCCGCGCAGAAAACCACATTTCTATATTTATTCAAGGTGACAAACGAGACCGTGCATGAAAATTCAGTGAGATGCAATAAATAAACAATACAAGTATGATGCATTACCGCACACACACGCCACACTCTAGCATACTATTTCAGCTGAGACTCTGTGTTGGCACTTAAAGCACTGAATATACTCAAGCTTCTCTAGTTCCTGTTTCGGTTGGTCCCCTGGCCCAATCCTGGCGCTGTCGAGCAGCGACAACTGGCCCACTCTGCTAAGTGCCAACAAAAATGAAAAATAAATGAGATTTTTACACAATACAACATAAATTATTGATGACTATAGCAAGGTCAGTGCATTAGCATACAGCCTATTATTCTTGTACCTGCACTTAGTCTTCCTGTATCTTATTCCAAAGTTGAGCTCGGCGATGGCACTAATAAAACAGCCCTGTGAAATTAATGGAGGCATTCATAATGCTGCCAGCCAACGACACGTCTTTGGAGTACATTTCTCACTACACGCATGCTCTCAATGCTCAACACGACACAGGAGAGGTGAGCCCGATCGGCCTGTTCAGAGCAGGGACGGTTTACAAAAGCCAGCACGTTTGTGCATAAAAGCAGACTGACACACACAGAGTGCGTGTTGTAGAAGACTGTTACTTCTTTCTTGCTGGCCCCTTAACTCCATCACCATCTGCTACCAAAATCTGGAGGCTTAAATCTTGGTGCTCGGAGTTAAGCAGAAGCTATGATAGCAGCAACACAAGTTGCAAATATTAAATTTCTAACAATCCACGTCAAGTTACATCTGCTGTTAGTATTTGCACATTCACTCATTCTTCTTTCACCAAGTTTTAGTCTTGGACAAAGTCAGCTCCCCTGAGGCCTCCCTTTTGGACGTGGTTCTTCCTGTGTCACAATAATAAACTTAGGTATTCAAAAGTTTCCCCACCACAACGACTTGAGATTCAAGCAACGAAATTACGTGGCTAGGGCTAAGAAAAAGATCATGGTTGGGGTAAAATAAGTATATTTGTTACATAAATGGACTTACATACAAGAATACATGTTCATAAAATAACCTCTGTACACAACTGCAACATAACATGGTTGTCACACAATAAATACATTATGTTGTTAGAAAAATGTACTGTAGACAGGGGAACTCAAACAGCTGTCGCCGGGGTACAACTCATTCAAAACCACAAACGTCTTATGATGGTGCTACAGGAAAACTCAGAAAGTCACACAGGTAGTTAGGATTTATGAGTGTCTGTATAAAATGTTGTGATCCACCCAATAGTTTTTGAGATATCTCAGTGTGGACCAATGCCATGAACTGACCGACAGACCAACGCCATCCAACGAGCCACGCAGCTAGCATGGCTTAATAGTTTACGTTTGTGACTAATCCACAGAGACTGTCAGCTGTAGGAGAACATTTCCTCTTTCTTACTGTCACTTGGCCTCTAAACTCCGTCACCATCTGCTACCAAAATCTGGGGGCTTAAATCCTGCTGCTCAAAGTTATGCAGTGGCTACAACAGCGGCCAATCACAGCACACGCACTGTAGTTTGAATAGCTGACGTCTGCATGTGTGTCACCAGAGGACTGGACCATTCACTCACTCTAGTTTCACCAGATTTTACTCAAGAATTGCTTTCAGCGCAAGAAAAAAAATGTCAAACACAAATTACTGTACAGCTGCAGATAGAATACAATCCACCCTGTTACTATCTATTAAAACATCCTTCCCTAAAATAAAGTGGTGCTTAAACAGAATACTGAAAAGATGAATGAGCACAACAAAAAGGAAAAGCCAAGAGGGAGTTGAAAAAAAAAACACAGCATCAAAATAGTTTCCTAACCCAAAAGCATTATGGAGGAGGCCATTAAGAGCTTCTATTCCCCTGCGTAAGATCAAAGACAAGTACTGTTTTAGATCAATAAAGCAAAATCTGCAAAACCATGTGAAGTACAGTAATGTTGCAGTAATGCAAATACCTTGTGCAGGAAGGGGGGATCCATCTGGGAAGAGCAGCGAGCGAGAATGAATGGTGAAAACTGGTGCGCTTGAAGCTCGGGCTCAGTTTAAATTGGGAAAAAAAAAACAGAAATCAAACCATTTTGCCTAAGAGCTAAAGAGAACTGCATTGCTCATTTGTGTTTGTCATCTTGTGCTACAACCCTCAGATATATCAGGGTGGCTTAAAACACTATTGCTAAACCAAGGGGTGGGAGACTTGACCTAATTCTGCTCTCCTACTCTCAAACGAGCATCCCTCATCATTTGGAATTCAAAGATCTTTCTCGGGTGCAGAGGCATCTGATCCCTGCACCACATGTGGGGTAAAGCAAAGGAAAGCTAAATGTTATAGTACAGTGCTGGTGGCCGTGATATTGCAAAACTACAAACATTTCCAGACATTTCCAAACAGACTGGACAGTGAGACAGGAAACAGGCTTTTATCCTGGACATGATTCCCATTTGTTGTTGGTCCACCCAAACAGCCAAAGCCACCGGTCAAGGTGACTCTGTCTGCTTTCTGTCACACGACAACTTTTAAACACAGACTCCAGTTCAGCCAAGTTCTATCATGGTGTTGCTGTCAACAAAAGTATTGTGTCCATTAATCCTGTCCTTCTCCATGACCAACAGTCTCTTGATGCTTATAATCTGTGTCCTGACAAATTCCTAAAAGGAATTCAGATTTCACCGTTCTCTGGCAGAACCTCCCAAAGGTCCTCTAAGCGTAACTGCTGACAAGACTGACAGTCCATCCCTCAAAAGCAATCCCTACGATTCCATCTAAATGGCTGCTACGTTTCTAAGCGTGCTGATGATTCACCTTAACCTGTACAGTACCTGTGCAAGCAGTTCCTTCTCACGGATAATGCTGCTGACAGCTCTTTTCTGGCGTCTCCTTGGCCCCTTGCCCTCTAGGTTTACCCTGCGCTCCCCACTGCCTGCCACTTCTCCCCCACCAGAAATGTCCCACAATTGAAATTCACTCCCTTAAGGTGGCAGGAAATTCAGACAGAGCAGATGGTTCAGGCAATAATAGGTGAAAACAGGCAAAGTCAAAGCGAAAGGGTCATATCTCAGAGCACCTTTCGGAGAGTCCATTACTATGGAATCCAAGGAGTTAGGATTGGCACTCGGATTTTAATCCTGCGTCATGACTTGATCTAATTGGGGTAAAAACTGTTGTTGCACATGCAAGAAATCTCTTGAGACAGGCAAAAACTAGGTTTGATTTAGTATTCTACGCATTGCATGCAGTTCTATGCTTCAAGAGGAAAAATTATCTAATTGGGGGTTTTATTTTGTAGTACTTTACTTTGTTGAAAGTAAACCACCAGGAGTGCTGTTTCCCCATGGGGGAATGAATGGATGAAATGTGTTGAAATGTGCTGCGTTGGTCCTCAGGGTCTGTGGGCCTCAGCTTTAGTTCTTCCTCCTCCCTTGTGTTGCACTGGCTGGTGAATCGCTGGACCCGCAGTAAATCATGGTTCATCTGTGGGTATATAAAGGCTGAGGAGCAGACATGGACCGGCCATGGGGAAGTCCGGGGAGCCTTTTTTCCCTTACTTCGCAGTTGTATCCATGGGCACCACAGATAATCCGTGGATCAGACAGGTTGGGCCCTTGAATGAACATTCGGACACTCTGATTAATAGTGAATGGCTTGCAGATGGGTTTACTTAATACCTACAGCAGTCCCCTGGCAGCAGAAACATAAGTGCACCTTCCCATTAACAGAGACACTGTGCACATTTACGCACATCAGCGTAACTTCATTGATTATTTAAATTTCCTGACACGCCTTCAGGATCGGTCAGGATGTCATGTTAAAGAATGCTCTGTGTTCTTCTACACATCCACAGAGCAGATCCGCACATCATTGATGGAAGGAAAAAAGGCGGCACAGGGAAGGTATGCCAAATAAAGAAAAAGCCTTTGCTAGGTGACGCCGTAAAGTGTGCTAAAGATAACAGATTTTTTCAAGCAGCCTGAAGGTGATGATGAGGATAGTGATGAAGAAACATAACGAGCACGCAGCAGGTACAGGGTGGTAGAATCTCAGACATACCGTATGAACCCCTGGTGAATATTGAGTGCTTTATGTGGTATATTGTGAATATAGCATGCTTTGTATATTACCTAAACATACTGTTTTTTAAGTGAATTCAGTTGACTGTGAATATAGTGTGCTCCTGTGGATATAGCTCAGTGTTTTCACACTGTTGACTGGCAGTATTTCGTACAATTAAATCATTAAATCAAACGAGGTGTCAGCTGATCATTACATAATTCAGCTGTGTCACGCAAACATGGGGAGGAAAAACGCGAGTTTGATCCTTTCACACGCTGTACGAGCCCAACACAGGTGTATCAATTTGGGGGCCACTTGACAGAAAATCGTCAGGCTGCTCTTTGTTGCCAGTCTGGCCCCACTGAGGAGCTGCACTTCTAGACGCGCAGCCAAAGAGTGTGTGTGTGCGTGTGTGTGTGTGTGTGTGTGTGTGTGTGTGTGTTTGTAAGCTATTTTGTCAGTCCTTAGCTCTCTTGTTGTCAGGTTAATGTGAGACACGTAGTGGTTTTGCTGCTTGATTTCAGTTCATCAATTAATCAGTTACAGGTTCTGTTACCTGTTTTTTGGGAGTGAGTGGAGGGGGGGGGGTTGTATCCAATACCATTAACTCTTTGCAAGGGAGCCCTGTGGAGGAAAGTTGTCCCATTTGCTCGGGCATCAAGGATGTGGACTTTTGTTTTTGAGTCGATTATCTCTCCTCAGGGCTGGTTTCTTATCCCAGATGCTAAGCTTCTACATCTGCTAGTAAGAGATTGAAATACCGAGTAAATGGATTCCCCACATTTGTCATCTAGTTTACACGATAGAGCAGCTGTGTTTTAAGAGCATTATGTGTTAGTTAGCATCTATTAGCATAGCTAGCAAGCACACATGGATGTAAGCAAGGGATGTTTCAAATTCTTCCACACATCAGGTTTCCAGATATTTTATGAGGCAGACATTTTTTTCAACTAATTTATGAGACCTCATGGACACACACAATGGGTTTTGTTGAGAAAAGTTGAACATTAAACCTTCATTCGTTTGCAAAAACACTCTACACTCAACTTTTATCAACACTGAATAATGGCAAAGAGTAATGAACTGTTAGCTGTATATGGTGCACATAACATAACAAAGACTAAATATGGAAAAACTGCATAAATATAACACACTTGTCTTCATCTCTATTTTAGAGACATCTATCACGCTTTCAGGTACTGTCCAAAGAAACTGCTAGTAAGGAAGTACATTAAGACTTTTTTGGAAAGGTGATGCTTCCACATTTGAACCTGTCGCAGTCTGAAAGTGTTGGACTTTAACATGGGGTGTCTGTGGGGCGGACAAAGAAGTGTTTTTGAGCCTCTTACCTCCTGTTGACTGGCAGGAATTAGGGCCAGATGGCTGAGGGTGGATCAGCGGACACTCATGTTCAGGAGCGTTCACAAAGCGGCGAGGGCGACTCACTGACTGAGATGAAACTCACATTTGACTCCATTTCATCGTCATGACTGTCAGTCAGCGTTCCACGTTAAAACAAATTACATTTTTGAACTGCTTCATTTTGCAGTCGGGGCTAAAAATAAGCGTTCATATTTGTTGCACCGTGTGCTAAAAAATCTTTTTCAACTTGTTCAGTTTTCACTGCCACTCTCGCTGCTGATGAGATGACAGTTCTGTGTTCTCTTCTTGCAGGTGCTTTCACACCTGCCGTGCTGCAATTGAATCAAACTCTGGCACGTCTACACCCTCGGCACAATTCGTCTGGGGAGGTGAGAACGCCCCAATCAAACCCAGAGAGCTGGCGCTGGAGCACCTCCAAGCGAAGCCCTGGAACATTATGAGAGGAAAAACTAATCGGAATAAACGCCGCACATTACGGGCCGATTATGCAGAGATGCATTCTTGTCAGGCACGGCGTGCGCAGACATTTTGCATCTGCCCGGCTGTCAGCGTGCATTACAAGCTTCGGCCTGCCTCGCTTGTTTTCCCCTGCAAAGAAGCTGGGAACGGGCTGACATTCCATCACTTCCAGGATTCCTTGTGCGCCGCGTGTGATAACAGCACGGCGTTTTTTTTTTCAGAGCATGCAGCGGGTATAAATACACGCTGACATTCACACTTGCAACATCTAGCAGATGCTCTTAGCCAGAGAGACTAACAACACCGCTCGGTATTCGTGACTGAGACAATAAAGGTCCTTCAGATGCAGTGATTAGCTGTGCTAAACTGCAAAAGATGCTGCAAGGGCTCCACATGTGTTGTCAAAAAGAGATTTAAACAGAGCCAGTCATTCTTTTCTTCAGAAATAACAGGACAAAGTTACTGAAGATTTCTGCAGCTGAAAAATACTAGCATTTGATCCTGATCGCAACACCCACAATAAAACCACAACAGTCGGCACTCGTGTCACACCACTCAACACTCAGATCCGAGCAAACACGGTGCTTTTCTCATCTAAGACCGAGCCGTCAGACAAACACTTAAAAACTGTCTCGGGTCTACAATCAAAGGGAGATTCACTCTTGACCTTGAGGACGGGAATCTCTGTGTCTGCGGGCCAAAATGGTGGAAAGCTCGAGAAATGGAGTGGACCTTTATTTTGGAATATTTACCCCAGATTCAATCAAAAGGTTTGCCATGAGCTTTGATTTGCAGATGCTTGGCCTCGCCTCCGATGGTGGTATCCCACGAGCAAGTCGGCAATCATCTCTATATTCCCACCGGATCAGGTTGACTCCATCGGATCTGGAAGGGGACTTTGCATCTACATCACGGTCTGCGGCTCTCAGACACTTACTGCTGGTTGAGTCACTCCGACTCCGACTGACCCCGCCTCATCAGATCCCAGGCAGCCACTTCCAGATCCCACGCTCATGCCAGACAGTTGAACGTTACCTAACCGGCACAAAATGACACAGCTCCACCTTACATTTGCCTCTGACGGATGGAATTCATTTGAGCAAACCCACAGAATATGAATTAGGGACATGAATGCAATATATGTGAGCAATATTAGGATACCTGGACTTGAGCTGTATATTATAGTTGATGCAAAGGGAAGGTTAAGTATTTGGTTTTGATCTATGGAAGATTTTCTTCATCTTCCACAGACAGAGCAGCTTTGAGCACTGGGTAATTTTCTGTCAGTAGCTGACTTTGTGAAAAGCAGTATTTTTAGATTATGGGCAAACTATCAATTAAAAAAGAATGAAAAGGTCTGCTTTTATTTCAGTGCTTCCCGGTTGCCAATGGCACAGGTTATCGGTCAGACATTGAGACATTCTCCCTGAGAAATTACAGGTTTATTTCAGAGATGGCCTTTGCAAGCAAAAATTTGAGTATGACTTTCAATAAGAACTCCTTTGATGAAGAAAGAAGCGCTTCTCTTATCAACACGCCCCAGGTACCGTTAGTTGTGTATATCTGGTGGGGCAAAGTCAGATTACAGAGTTATCCGTGGCCATCTTTGGGTTCAACTCAGCTTTTCTGGCGTGACGGAGCTGGCTCACTTTTAATCGGGATGGGTCACCATGGTAACATACTGTATGCGGGTTCAGACCAATCAAGACCACTGGAGAATGGAGTTACTACACCAACACAGACAGGAGAGACCTGCTGCTTTTTAAATACCATGATGAGTGATAAAAAGCTCAGAGTTACTTTGTACACCATGTGGATCATATCAGAGATGTGAAAGCTGTTTTTCTCGGACCATGTCCTCTCTGGGGTAAAACAACATTTCTGACATATTGATAGATAATCAACCACCCCAACAACATAATGATTGGTGGTTATACAGCAGCAGCATATCAGCTGTGCCAAATTTCTTTCTTTCCACAGAGGATTCCTGACAGTGACTTATTTCATAACTGAAGCTCTGCATAACATGAGGTATGAGAGGTAGTAAATCAATAAACTCAATCAGTTGAAACTGTAAATGAAAAGTAGGCCTATTGTCACCAATAATTAGGAAAAAAATCCAGATTAAATTATGAGAAATTACCTCATCATCCTTTTCTCTTCTTCCAGCCTCTTTTTGCACAGACTATTTGCAGTTTGCTTTGGCAGCTCAGACAAACCTGACCACTTATTCACGACGCTTTGTTCGTGTTGAAAATGCCAGCCCTAACTGAAATGGTTAGAATTCCCACATTTGTTTACAGCCTTATTTTCAGCCTGATATCATAGCTCTATTTGTAATATTTGGATATAATATATTCCCATTGTTTTTACAGCTCCTACAGTGTCAGTTGAATTTCATATCATATTAAGAACTCCACTCACAGTGAGCCCAGCCGGTTCAGATGAATCCAGACCACGTCGTGCTGTGTGACACTGGCCCCTTGCTTAGAAAGCTGTCCAAAAACTGTGGTCAGACCGAATTGAACGTGTGATTTTTCCTGACAAACTTGCTAATCCTGCTTGGCGAAAGTCCACCTCTGTACCACATCAAACAGTTTATTCATTTGTCTTTGCTCACAGTGGCGGAAATGTTTTAAAAAGCACCACTTATCACACCTTTTCAAGAAACAACTCTACCCGGCGCTCTCTGCAATTTGAACATGTAATCCAAACATGACAGGCTGACAGAGACGTCTGTGAATTGTACACTTAAACATCAATTACAGTTTTCGTGGTTTCTCTGAGCATAAACATCTATTTTCTATATTCCCTTTCATGAGCAAATAGAATCAAAGAAACCGCAGTGAACAAGAGCTCTCTGAAATGAACCACATTTTCCTTCAGCGCTGCGTTCGGTAACTCTCCATGGTGCTATTAACTGCTGTGTTTTCTCATTTCACAGCATGTGAGCACCGACAGGCATACAAAACAGATGACCAGGTCAGAAAACACTGGATCGGTATACAGTAGTTGCAGTAACTAGCAGATGTTGACCATGAGTGTCTGTGCCATTGCATAACTCAGCTGTGGTGCTTTTTTACTTTGGGGCCCCAGCTGGTGTCGCGCTGTTCTCTCTGGACGCTTCTGAAGATGACTTCAAGGCCTGATGTAAGCTTTGATTAAAGTCCTCCAGTGAACTGGTCGAAGATGCAAATCAATGACAGTCTCCTCCTACATGACTTGAGCGAAGGTTCAGTGTGTCTAAGCGTTTTTTTCCTTCTTCATTAATATGCCTAATCTCATCTGTCCTCCCATGACAACGTGAGTTCTCTGAAGTAAGCAAATCACTTAGCGTTGCGCTACGTTACAGGTCAGACCCGAGGCAGGCCTGACTGTCTTTGTGGACTGATCCCGAATCTCATTCTGGGGGAAATCATTAGAGCAAGTTTTCTGCAGCACCAGCGGGCCGTGGCACACATACGCACACATGCAAAATTAAGCTACGGTACTGTATCTGCTATAGACTGGAGGGAAGTCAACACTGCTCTTGTTAACAATGGTAGTTTTTCTCACATTTGTAAAACATTCTCATCTTCATGTCGGTTGTAGAAGTTTGCTTCCGAGCGAGGCCGAGAAGATGACACACTCAAAATCAGACACACAGGTGAGGTCTATGCTTTTCTATAAGTGTGTCTGTCAAAAAAACATCAGCCAGTAAGCAAAGTAAAGGTAACGTGGTGACAAACAGCTGACGGAAGATGGCGCTTCTGCCCCATTCAGAGTTTCAACATGGAGAATCTTGGGAGGTCTGAACCCAACAGGCAGTGCTGTCAAATGTTCAAGTTACTGTATAATGCTGAGACTTCTGCGCTGAGCCTCTACACTGAGTCTATGGATCTGGCTCAGATTTGTGGAAACAGGGCCATGACTCAGCAAAAAAAATCACAGCTATGTCATGATAAAATTACACGATGTCAGGTGATTTCTCCCCACAGCGCAATATAATGGTCTTAAAGACTATTAAGTATTATGGAACTATTTCCATGCACCACATAGTAGACATCAAGCAAGTTTCAGTAGAACATGCAGGTTTGTACTGTACACAGAATTAGGAGACACCAGTCATTCTTCATATGGTTTGAAAGAAAAAAGCAGAAATAGCATAAAATATAGGATTTCTCTCAATAGACACAGCCCGTTAGCTGCTAACATGCCAAGACTTCTCCCCTTGAACCTACCATTGAGCAGCAGCCCTTTTCAAAGGAGACGTTCAGACAATCCAGAACCTTCAGCCTGTGCAGTCAGGAGATGACATCTGGCACAAACCAGAGGGAACACTTGCTTTATCATAAATCTCTCTAGTTATATGAGCTATCACTCTGATTAGTCACCATCTGTCTCCTCAGACCTGACTCGAGTTTGCCAAACACAATCAATAAACAGACATCCGATTGAGATTAGGCTGAGGAAAAGGCTGTGGAGCCACCCGCCATCTTCATGCCTCCGGCTGTTCCAGGGACTGCACGACCATGGTCACATGTGTACGGCTGCTTATTAGGCAGTGATGTGCGGCTGTCATTGCTCTGACAAGGTCATGGCATCAGGTCACAAAAGATGATGTCACACTCCTAAAAGTACGCCACAAAATCCCGAATATAATTAAACAAGCAACAAGAAAATAATGATCTGACTCCTCTGATGAGGGATGGAGATCAAGAAATGGTCCCAAACTGTCCGATCCGTCTGAATCATAAGCCTCTATTTTTTTTTTTTCAACTCCACCATGTTTGTGCGCATTTTAGGGATGTACAGTTAATTGTCAAAAATAATTTAATCGATTAAACTAAATTAACTGTCGGTTAAATGAACACTGTAATCTAACGTTAACGCCAGACTCTTGCGGGCGGCGAGGGACCCGGCACACAAACATGAGACGTTCAAAACGGAGTGGAGTATGGGAGCATTTCAAACT
>JBCAUF010000028.1:24103762-24113979 GCA_038406115.1 Haemulon aurolineatum
TAGCAGTGGTGTTATTATATATTATAGGCCTATTGTAAATTTCCTCACTGAGGGATCGTTAAAGGTCTATCATTATTATTATTATTATTATTATCATTATTATCATCGCCATCGTCATCATCATTATTATTATTATTGTTATAGTTATTATTATTATCAAAACACGCTTCATTTTAAGTATAGAGAAGCTACAGCGAACCGTGAGACAAACATATTTAGACATATCATCATAAAACTGATTGGGTAAATCAGCACATAAAGCACATTATGGTAACAGGCTATAACCTAGTGACTTCTAAATTTAAATACGCCTCTTTATGATTTGATAAGACTTTGCCTTGCTATTGCAAAGCAGAGGTTTTTAATTAATGACGTCACCGTTTATTATAGGCAAAGCGTCACACCATCACATCCCAACCACAGGTGGTAAAATCCAACAGGTGGTTACCCTGTATAGTAAATGCGATGAAAATCCCCCTGTTTGTTTAAAAGACAGTACTTCTGTTAAAGCTTGACTGTATGTGTTTACAAAATTTTGCATGAGCCTCAGAAAGTTAGAAATAGGGGTAAAAAAAAATGCAATGTCCTAACTTTTACGTCGTAGAGAGGATAACTGTGTCTTCCCGTCTTTCATGGAGGACCTGAATGCAGCAGCAGAGGGAACCGTTTCAAGGTGGGTTGGAGTGTAAAGCCGTAGCGGAGCTGCGGTATCATCCTGCGCAATTAGACGAGAGGTATCCTCCAGCCTGTGCATCCCCAGACCCCTGACACCCCTGCACTCAAACCCAAGCTGACATGTGAGGGTTTGAGTTTGTGACAGATGTCCACATATGAGACAGTGATGGGCAGGTTGCCACGATGTTGCATTTAACAAAAAAAAATACTTGATGAATCGATCATTGCTGAAACAATTTCAGTACTTGTCTGAGTTCTGCATGATTCATCTTCATCTCTCATTCATCAGTCAAGGACACTTTAAAATTCAACTGACTCACTGTGCTTTGCTCATAGAGCTTCTTATCATGCCTCAGAGCCAATTCTCTTCCACCTCCAGGTCTATGGACCCCCACTGTTCCTTCAGGGGGCTCCAGTAACAGCCTCCAGCAAGATGACAAATGTATTCATTTGAAGTTATTTGAGGTCACCATGTTTTACGTGTGCTGGTGTCGTTTTCAACACTTGCTATTCTTGGTAATGTCCACAGTTTCTCAGCCTGTATGTTTTTCTTCATCCACACAGTGTTTCACACTGAATTAAGTCAAATTCTACTTCATAACAGAGAACCATTAATATCTTTTGTAAGTATCAGAAGCATGTTCCAGCTGTCTAGTTCAACATTATACGTAGGGTAAGGACGTCATTCAAAATTGAAAAAACGATGACAAATGTAACAGATGCCACAGCTCATCATACACCCCCGGTTGTTTGTGCTTATCTTCTCAAGATATATTGGGAATGCTCTTAAAAACGTGCGTCCTTCTCTGAAGTTCTGTCCACTAAGCAACATTTTGATGTTCCACAAAATCAGTGCTATTTCACCACAAAGAAACTTTCTGGCTTTTACATCACATCATCATGTGATTATACGCAGCACTTTTTGTGTTCTGTTAGTAAGAAGCGCTACAACTAAAAGCCGATTGGTCTCTCCTTCAGTTGGTTAGTCGTTGGCTCTAAAAGAAAAAGTCTATCTGATGTAAACATTTTGTTGATATATGATGTTGATGTCAGGATTCAATAAGAATGTGTGAGATATAAATGTGTTTCGGCTTTCTGTTCTGTCTGAAAGTCTTCTGGGTGAGAGGAAAACATTTTTATTTGTTGTTGTCTGGTGACTGGGCTGGATTTGATTCTTCTGGTCCAAACTTAAGTGCTTTTATTCTGTAAACCCAAATGGGGGACTAGAAAGGGTCTTTTATTTTTCCTCTTCTTAACAATGAGTGATGGAGAAGTGATTAGAAAGGAGAATTCTGAGGCAAACATCCAGGTTTCTCACTCTCTGTCACACTCTGCCTGTCTTTCCTGGAGCTACCTTGATCTCCATCTCACAGTGCCTGCGAGGCCTCGGCTCCTCATGTTGGCTCTCCTACAAGGAGCAGCCGGGAGAGTGTGGCGTGTCAAGCCCCAGCATGTCAGCATCTCTGACAGAGACATCGCTGGCTACAGATGCAGCTGGAGGCCCTTATTCTGATGCTCGACAGCCACTGCGGCCGCTGCGGTGACGGGAGCGCTGCCGTGTCTCACAGCTAACTGTCACAGCGAGCAGCGTGCGTTAAAAGAGCCGTGTGAAGTGCAAATAGTATATTCAAATTCAGCTTTCATGATGTTCTGTGATCTGCCACGCTCAGCTCCACTCGGGTTTTTGTTCCTCCCTGGTGATTAATGGGCCAGGTGAGGCCCGTCAACGGTCAGTTGAGTCCACTGACTGCAATACACACGTGTTAATAATAAAACTCAACTGGTGTCACAGCATTTTATGGGATGAAATTCAGTCTCTCTGCAGCCTGTGCCTCCATAGTCCCAGCAGAAAATGTTTGTTTGATGGAAAAACTGCGGTGAACAGAGCAGAAAAAATTGGTCAATTAATCCATCTGTCTGTTACTCACTGAAGTGGGAACCAGTGGGGATATTCACCTCTGAATATCTATCTTCCGAATATTTATTTTATTTTATTTCATAGACCAAATGATTACCCAATTAATCCAGAATAAGCATCAATCAAATCCATACTGAAAATGTTGGTTTAGTTGCTTAAAACAGGATCACCAGAGAGCAGGCTCATGCTTTCAAAAAATATGCTGAATAAAAGGCATCATTGCATTTTAGCGTTGCCTCCAAAGGCCTTTTCATAACACAGACAAAAGGCAGTTACACATGACCTAATTTGAACATCACATAATGAGGTGATCTTTGATAAAGGTTAATACATTGAGTGTTGAGGGAAATCGTTTTATGGTTTGCCCAATGTCCTCATTGTGATTGGTTTGAAGAAACACAAATAGGCGAGAGTGTTTTGTTTTTTTTCCCCTGTACACCAGAATGGTCATTGGTGCAGCAAGACCTTTCTCCAGCACTGTTGAAATAAATCTGGCTATGTGAAGCCAGCGCCAGAGTAAACACAGACTGGTGCCAATCTAGTAAGATATTGGGAAATTTCATTATGTACAAGAAAGATTTGAACTCTCAGTGGCAGTAAAAGGAAAAATCAAGTGGACCACTCTGTTCTATTCAAGTGTCTCAGTGAGCCTCGACAGCATGACAGCGTGCCAGCATGCCCAATAGCAGGACCCTGAAACCAAAGCAGCCAAACGGAATTCAGCCAGCCTTCATTTTGCCCTTTTCCTGATGTGATGTTAAAATGTCTGCTGTGAAAAAAGGACTGTTTACATGTTTCTGAGTTCATAAACAGGCAGCTCCTACCGCTGATAAGTTGCTATATCAATGGATAGCATTCAAGATCTGTTGCTGAAGTCTCACGTGCAATTACATTTCTGTCAACAACAGATTAAAATGTAAAGAGTGCCTTCACTCTGTAGTCTATTTTGCGCAGTGTTACTATGGAGGACAATGGGGAAATCAGCCTGCAGTGATTCTTCATTGTTTCACTGTTGGACTGTTTTACCATTATTAGGGAGGACACATACCATACCAGTGTCAATTGAGATCATGACATATTGGACAAATATCCGTGATTCTGTCCAAAATGTGCCAGTAGCTGTGGCTTAAATGAGCGAATCTGTCTGCACAAAGTCAGGACTAATGTTGTCTGAATACAGTGGCTGGTCAGAGACATGACTTCACTAACACACTGTTTTCATCTGCCTTGTAAGTTGTTTGTATGGAGACTTTCCACAAGTCTCTGTGCTGCCCTAATGTGCAAACAGGTTTATCATATGCCTGGGAGCACTCAGTCTGGACTGAGTAGGGGATCAATACCCCCCCTGTAGCAGTTTGTCAATATGGCTCCAAGTGTAGTGACTATACCTCAGGAGTTAGAGTTTTCACCATCACAAAGACCACCATGTCTTTGGATGTGCAATTAAGAAGCCAATTAACATTAAAGTAACAGCCACTTGAGGATATATTATGGCCATCTTAAATTGCTTTTTTGCCATGCTAGTGGTTGGGCTCTGTTGATAGCAAAGTCAGTCATTCTGGTCCAGACTTAAAGAGGTCCGCAAGTGTTTGATGGATTGCCGTGAATGTTTGTAAAAAATAATGGTCCCCATCAAATGACTTTGGTGATCCCCTGAATTTTCAGCTACTGTAGCACCAGCAGTGGGTCAAAATGTCCACTTATCATGTGAAATACAAAATCTGGTGCAAACATTCACGGTTCCCAGAGGGTTTACTCTAGCAACTTTGGTGATCTTTGTCCCACCATAAGGTAGACATTTATGGTCGTGAGTGTAATGTTTCAGCAACTATGATGGATTGCCATGACATTCCATTTATTCCGACTTATTATCTACAGTAGAGCCATCTGAAGATCAGACTTTCAGTGTTTCCAATACTTGACCAGAGACCAAATACCCTGATTTACACTGATAAACACTGCAAATGTTTCACCTGTACAGAAATGACAACCAGTCCCAGGAGTGCTGCTCCTTCAAAAACAAAGCAAGTATTTCTTTCATCTCTCAAGCTCATTATTTCATTTTTGCTCACCCAGCACTAATCTCACAAGTTACTTAACATATTGGACCATTATCTACCTAAGTTTGGCTTTCTTCATTAGGAGCATTACCGCCTCACAGAGCTGTTGGCTAGCTGTTAATGGTTAATGGTTTTGGTTTATTGATACTATGGATATGTATTATGTCTGTGGATATGCTGGCTCAGACTTTTCAATGGTAGATAACTCATCATGATGAATGACAGGTGTTACAGGAAGGGGAGCTGGTCAACTACAGTATAAGGACTTGATAGATGACCTGTCGTTAGATTTCAAGGTACTAAAACTGAAACTCTTTATTTACTTATGCAGTGTTTGCTTTCTTTTAAACTTTTGAATGTAAGGACTGTGAATGAGCACTGATTAAAGTTCCATTACCTTCACTGTCACAAATTAAAGCACCGTGGAGCAGTAAATAAAATCTTATTTTCTAAAAGTTTAAAGCAGATTAGAAATAATTCTTAACAATTTCTCAATCTTAGAGTGCAACAGATAAACTGCAAAAGCTGTGAATGAGTACGTTGGAGTCAATCCAGGACATTGACTTGACAGCAGGTGGCAGGATGATGTGTAGATCCTGATTCAGAGAGCGCATGTGGGTCTGTTTACGGCCATTGATGATGACACAGCTCTGGAGGGAGGTTTGACATTGCCGCAAACTGCATGATAATATGTTGTCATCCCAAAAAATAAATAAATAAATAAGTCATCCAACTGTTTTTGACTCTTGTGTTTCGAAACCAGCAAATGGTGGAAAAATATGAAATGGTCTCAAAGGACTGTTTCTGTCAACTCAGAGGCACAGCAGCCTTATAAAGCAAAACAGCTGCCGGTCCTAAGGGCGGTCAGCTCACCACTTTGGTGGGGTTGAGGTGGTGGATAGAGACATAATGAAGCACATTATAAAAATGGCTTTTATTGGTAGAAAATCAGTATATTTACAAATGCCTGTACTGAAGTATTGTACATAACTACAAGGAGTTTTTATTATTGGTTATAAAACAGTCTCAATTCCATACTGATGTCTCTGTATGACCAAGATAAGCAGAGGAAACCAGTGAGAAGATTTGTTGAAACTTCCTCTTTGCCAAGATAACCTATCCACCTGACAGGTGACATCGAGATTCTGATTATACATCATGGTTATCGTGCGGGTGGTCTTTGCATGGTCACAATAAAAGGCCGCTCTAACACAATGCTGCAGATATCGCAATATATTTAATTTGATGTATTTGATGTAGTTAAAAGTTAGAAACTAGCTAACTTTAGTGTTCATCCATAGACACTGACACAATGTACTGTAATTCAGAAATTCTGAAGGAAAGATAGTAAAGTGTATTAAAACTAGCTACTTATACTAATGGGACAAGCGGACAAGGTGTATAACTAATGTCAAGATTAAGAAATGGTATGGGAAATAAATTGTAATACTTAAAATTACATGTAAGAAGGATATATGCATGTTTCAGCACTGAATTTGAGCTATAACAAAGCACAGCTTCTTAACTTTATTCTCTCATTTTGGTAAAACTAGATCATATTTTATGGCCAAAATGACACAGTGACTTATGGACTACCCGGGTGGGCAGAAAATTTCATTTATTGCTCAGCTAGATAGCGCAGTTAGCCATAGCTAGCCTTACTGTAGCTATATTTCCTTTCCTGTATCAGCCCACAGACACCCATCAGAAAATGTCTGGCCACTTTCAACATGTTATCAGTTATGCCTGGGCAAATTGCCATTTCATCATGACAGGAATGATCGGGGAATGTGTTTCAACCAGTCCAGGGTGATTACGCGCCACTCCCTGAAAACAACTAAATAAAAAGTGGAGGCCAAAGCATTTGTTTGAATTAGTACATGTGCCAATCCCCGTTGGGGGCGCATGATATAACATGACCTATGGAGTTGCCGTAGAGGTGGGTCAAACCCACTGAGAATGGGAAGTAGCAACAGAAAGAGTGGCTGGGCGATGGGGAGCCTTAATTGTGTTTGTGGTGCAGACGGATGTTTTTGTGTTCCCCTGAGGTGCCAGAGAGTGCACACCCACGAGAGCTGTGATAGGGAAAAAGTGGAGAGCTGCAGCTTCAGGAACAGAGGCAACAAAGCAGAGTAAGGCCGAGTGACTGAAGGTTCGCTGTCTGATGCTCGGACAATTTTAAACACTATCATCTAGTGGACATCTGTTAATTTTCATGTTTTTGCCTTTAAAACTTGTGTGCAAGAACCTTGGCTCACCCAGAACTTGGTGGCATTTAAAATTAGTCTTTTCTACAAATACAATAAGAGCAATTTCCCTCAACTCAAAGGTCTTATGAGCATGTAAAATCTCACAGAGGCTGAGTCATACAATTGTTGATCAACTTGCCTTGCAGCTTTATTCATGCATGTATGCATTACCTTGGATACCTTAATGACTTCACCACTGAAAGCCATAACCTGCACCTGGGACTGAAAGCAATAGCTCAGGTTACATCCCGGGAGGGGATTTAGCTTCCCATAATGGCTTCAAGTGCAAGTCTTACCAGTTTATTACAGTACCGGAATGCTTTGTCAAGCACCCAAATCATGCCAGTTTAGCTCCAACTCCATCCTGGACATTCATTAGATTTTAGTCATATTTCAGCCTACATGGGATCGCTTTGGTAAATACAGACATCTCATTCTCTGTCCTGTGGGTCTGCCATGCACATGCCGGGGACAGAGTGGGAACTGGGGTAGAGGAGATCAATTAGGGTTGTCTGCTGGCCTTCCCCTTCCTCTCTCTCTCTCTCTCTCTCTCTCTCTCTCTCTCTCTCTCTCTCATACACACCCACACACACACACATACTCTATCTCTTGCTCGCCCAACCTTTCCCTAAAACCCAGGAGAGCTGAAGGTCCAGCTGGCATGCAGCCCAGGCCGTGCCTCCTCCCCCCTCAGACCACCACCATGGGGAGTGAACCAAAAACCGCAAACACAATTTCCAGGTCACTACACAACTGTGGCAAAATATGAAAGAAGCACACTAATGAGTATACTCTCTGTTATTTTAATCTCAAATTGGGACACTTATTCGCATTATTGATGGTCTGGTGATGCTTGGCATTTAAAGGTATCACTAAATATAGGCTATAAACTGGACAGTGTGGTGCTAAAATCATCTTTTGTTGAGTTAAAAACCTGCCTGTGCTTATATTCTTGTCTGACGCTGAAGGTTTTCTGGCACAATTACAGCAACTGGTGTTTGAAAATTATTCAAAAAGACTCAAATATTAGATTTCTAGAAACACTGAGATCAGCAACAGGCAATATGTCACATCACACACCTCACTGAGATGCATGTACAGTAGATAGAAAAAGAGCAGGAGGAATCCTTGAAGAACCTCATTTTGACAGGTGCAAAATTACACAAATGCAGTAGCACTCATCAGAGAGAAATTCAATGAGTAAAATCTGTTTATTAGGATGAGAGGATAAGAGGTAAAGTCCAACAGTGAAATCAAGGCAGACTAAAAACATCACAAACATGTGTCAACACTCTTTTGGCTGTTCTGAATAAGGCAGTCAGTGTGTTTTGGATGGAAAGTAAACTCTGTAATTCAATGCTCCAGTATTAGTCAGCATGATAGCTGGAATTATCAATTTATTATTCATGCTTGGTGCCATGAGTGGAGTGTTTAAAACCAGGCTCTTTCCAGAAGGGCCAGACAAGTGGACAGAAAATGAAGAAACAAAGCCACTGAGAAAGGAGCTGACTTTGATGCAGAGAAACATAAAGAAAAGAATATTTCTTTGGGCAGACAGGAAAGGGAGCTGAAGCAAACAGAGGAGAAGACTGAACCTCACTACATGAGGCAAGTGTCACCAAGTGAGCAACCAGAGTGTTATTGTATTTAAATAAAGGACTATGTTCTTACATTCAGTGAAAGTGTCAGTTTCTGTATTATTTTACCTCCTTGCTGCTATTTAAAATGTTAGTTGTAACAAAAGAAAACAGAGGACCAGATTCAGTTAAATGTTTGTTAATACTTAACACATTAGACCTTTACTAAGGTAATGTAAATATATACCATGTTCATTTATCCTGTACAGCTTGATTTGCTTGTGTAAATTTCCACAGCAGTATGGCCGCCAAGGAGATTATCCTGTGTTGACAGAAGAACAATAACTGCAGTTGACAAGTGGAAAAAAATGCATAATGTCTGTTTGCCATTACGCCATTGGTACCGACAGTCTGTGATTTGTTCATTTGGCCCAGTGGGAGCACTCCCCCACCACCACCAACCATTACACACGCACTCACAGAACAGGGAGAAAAAAGGCACAAATCCATGCAAATCTGTCTGCGACTTCAGCACCATGGACAGCACCATGGATTTCTCAACACACAGCACAGTTGGAGTACGGATATTTCAGGGCGATGGTCGGGGCTTGCACAAACTTGCATGACCCTCAGTCGGATAAATGATCAATGAGTCAGGCAGACTAGACGAACATATTCAACTGGACAAGCACTATGGCCCTACACTCTCCCTGCCGCTGGGGGGGACAGAGAGAAGGGATGGCAGTTTTAAAGAAGCAAGAAAGTACTTAGGCATGTAAGGTTATATTATTAGGCCAAGTTAGGTTATTGAATCAAACTAGGTCAGGTCAGCTTAGGTTAAGTGAAGCCGTGCTCTGCATTCAAATGTCCCATACTGGTGAGTGTCATGAGATGAAGCACAATAACAAAATGATTAAATGATATTATAACATTGGTGATCTTTTGAGGTTGAAACTACCCATTTTTAAAAGTAACATATTGCTGTATCAGCGGGGATTTGTTATTGTGACTGACAAAAGCCATCCACTCTTGCAAAAATATCAGTGTCACTGCAAAGTTAATCAGAATGCATTATGTCTCATATAATACGTTATTTAAGGTGGTTGCAAGATGAGTGGTGGTAAATCTCTGCTTTTCAGTTCCATTCAGTCTTACACAAACTGCTGCCACTTCCATTAATTCATGCGCAGGCCTCACTTAGCGGTAAGCAGACATGCTCCTTATGCACCCTTTGCCTGTCAGTGTTTTATGATTTTCTGAAAGAGTTAGGACTGATAGGTGCACGCTTTGCCAGAGTTTCAAGGTGGGCACCGAAGATTATTGTCACTGATTATGAGTATCCGACCAAATATGAAATATGGTCACAGTCCCCCCTTCTGAGTTCTATATTTGAATAATGGAAAGGCAAGTGTTTTCACAGAACATTATGATGTCAGAGTGAAGTTGACCTTTGACCTTTTGGATATAAAATGTCATCACTTCATCATTTTATTCAGTTAGACATTTGTGTGAAATGTAGTCATAATAGCATATGAATTCTTGAATTATGGCCAAAAATGTGTTTTGTGGTGTCACCTTGACCTTTGACTGCCTCAGTCTAATCAGTTCATGCCCAGCGTATGCACAAGTGAACGCTTGAAGGAATTCCTTCGAGGCATGGGTGCAGATCCCGGGGGGGACATGTCGCCCCCCAATTTCTGAAAAACATGAATTGCCCCCCCCCCCAAAAAAAAGACCC
>JBCAUF010000028.1:24227249-24240844 GCA_038406115.1 Haemulon aurolineatum
TAAAAGCCAAATTAAAAAGATGGGTTTTCAAATTCTTTTTAAAAATGGCTAAGGAGTCTGCCATTCTCAGCTCAAGACGGAGAGCGTTTAAATCTGCTGCATCAAGTTTAAAGTTAAAGGGCCCTAAAGCATTGAGAGGTCAAACAAATATCTGAACTTATCACTTGACATGATTCAGCATTCCTCTCTCGTCTATTTGCATTAACAGCATTGCTGTTCGCTGTAATATTTTTATTATATGCCTCATAGCTTTCCATTATAGCGACCTGTTCCTCACCGACACTCCATTCTGTACAGACGGAGAGTCAAATGAGCCCATAAAGACCCCCTGATGAAACGTGATTGCAAAAAGAGCAGTGTGTGTCCGACCCCACACGAACACGTGAACTCGCGCACTCCCTTTGATGGGAACACCTGAGTACACTGAGCGTCTGATGAACAGAGCCCGATCGCTGATGGCTGGAGTCAGGATGCTCATTATCTCTCACGGGGGGTCTCGCCAACTCAAAGATGGCCTGTCCGTGTGGAACTTGCTTCGTGGTGCACCCCTCGGGCTTGGGCTGTGATGTGTTTGTTTTAACCACCTTGAAGTACCAGCTGGGTGGAGTTTACCACATTAAGACGGTGTCCGCAAACTGCACAAAATTGACTTTTAGGTGCTTGAATACACTTTTTTTTGGCAACCTTTTATTGTATGGTTGAGTGTGGCAAACTTCACCCATTAGATGCACTTAAATATCATTTGCAAATACTGTTTGACCAATATCTTGAACTCACGTGTGCGTGTGTGTGAATGTACAGTGCAAGGCAGAGAGCCACCTCGGGTATATTTCTAACACGACCTTTCCTTTAAACTCCTCACTTGGCTGGGTATTGGCCCCGTGCACACACTGTAGTCATGCAGTGTGTGTCTAAAAAAAGTTGTTTAACAACTGATCTTACAGTACGTTCCTGTATGTCTCCTCAAAGGAATGTGACATGAATTCATTATCACTCATTATTTTGCTGCCATGCCGTCGATGAGAAACAGCTTTGTTCATTTGGTATTAATTTAAACATTTGTTCAAATGTTCTTGAGACTAACCCTATCCCTAAGTATAAGAGTTAAAAAAATGCTCTTTATGAAAGGAAATGCATTTGCATATTTGTATAAGACAATACTTAAAATATTTTCATACATTCCAAGGCTCTCATCAGATACAGGCGTGACTGAAGAGTATTTATTTTTTAAGAAAATTCCATTTTTCAACCAGCATTTTACATGTTTGATGCATCAGTCGGTCATGGCTCGGCGTCAGGTGTTGCCACTGCTGCTAAAACAAACGTGGCACTTGTTTTACATCCGTCACCGTTCCGGTCTCTGCTGGTTCGAAGCCCTGCTTTCTTATTTGCACTATGATCTCATTCTGCTTTTTGCCTGCTCTCTCAGCGCTGGTTATGAACTCGCCCGGACTCTTGGCGGGGGTTCAGGAGTAGAATGGAAGGCAGACTATAGTGGGGCATCACTTCAAATCTAACATAGACAGTATTACACTTGTATTTGGTGACAAAGTCCACATAGATGCTTGTGAGTGCTGCCTCTTGATGGGCTGCTGGGACTGACTGCCCTTCTTGGTTAGTTAGCTTTGTGCCTAAGGATCTATTGCCAAAATGTTTCAGTGCAATGCTAGAGAACAATTCCCATTTTGACTGTGCTCATCAGTTTATCCACTACAGTCACTTTTCACAAGTTAAAAAATGGGTTTCGTGTAAAGGTGGTTTAAACTAATGTTATTGGGGAGAAATGAATGTATAAGAAAAGCTACTCAGTCATATTGAGCCCTTCATTTAAATTCAGAAGCAGAAGAGTCCCAAACTCTGCATATTTTCTGAATAATCAGGTTCTTGTTGTTGCTTCTGGTCACTCAGAGAAGATAACTGAGTTCCTGCTCCATTGACTTCTTTTTATTTAGTTTCCTTCTCCAAAATAGATTTTCTCCATCCTGAAAAAGAGCACACTGGTGAAGTGTGAAGCACTGAAACTGAACCCCAGCACTCGGCCTGTTTGCCCTTGCATTGCCCTAGCCTGCAACTATTTTCGCTTGGCAAGCTTACGCTGTGTGACCTCGCACACAATCTATCACTGTGTACCATTTTTAAAGTTTTAGACATTTTTATATTTCATACTTCTTCCTGGCATTTAGCTCATTTTTTAGTATGCTGTTGTTGTGCTAATGCAACATGTCTACTGTCGCCAGACTACTGTTCAGGTAACTGCTAAAATATAGGATCCGTCTGCATAACACGTGTTGATTTGAGCCGACAGGACACATTTTTCTCTGGGTTCACGCAGCTCGACCTAAAGGTTGACTGACTTTTGTTTCTTAGAGATTATTCCTTTGGCCTGTCATTGATGGTAGTAAATGTCACTGCCTTGTAAACTTCAATGTGATTTGTATTAAGGGACTGTACTGAAATGATTTGGACAGGGAGGAGGGCTGAATTACGTTTGACACCCCAGGTTATTAATATTAGTTTTGCAAAAAAAATTTCAACATTGTCCTCTTAATTTCTCAATTCCGCCATTTTAATATGTTAATAATTAAATTTTTACATAGCCAGAATAGCACATTGATATATAAGTAATAATAACTTTATACAGCGTTTTTCAAAGTTACAAAGTGTTTTACAACAAAAACGGATAATGCAAATAAAAGGTTCAGGGTAGAAATATTGACAAAATACAGAAACACAACAAATAACCAACATTTGAGAAAAAGCCATATGGCGGTCTTGAGAAGAGATTTTAGAGATGACACTGATTTTGGTGCACTATATTAGGTGCAGAATTAGTCATTTCCAGATTTATGGTAAACATATCAAATAGTGTGTTCTATTTATGGAGCCTCCCGTATAAAGCTCCCTATTTTTGAACCAAGAGCTACAGCATAAACAGCTGTTAGCACTGCAGCTCTGTGGCTGCTGAAGGGCTCCAGCATTGTAATATTGGTGCAGAACAGTTGGGTTGTGCTGAACGTGCATGGTATTATATGTTAACTCTGCATGATACTGTGCATTTAATACTTCTGTAGGACCTGAAAGTGAAGGAGACATTGGCTAGTGAAGAAATTACACACTCTCCTGTGTTCAGACAGATTCAGTGGGGTTGACCATCCTTCTCTTCATCGCACTCCTTCCCTCCTAATAAATTTCTTACAGTCCCTAAATTGTACAGAATGTATTGTACATTATATTCCCGCCTATCTTGGTGTCCTTTGTTTTGGCAGTTACCTCCATTGTTATAATAACACTGAAATCTGTTAAAGAAAGAAAACACCATTCAAGTAACCCAAAGCAACTTTGGAGTATATACAGAGTACATGTTTCTTTTTGTAGTTTTTCTGTTCTGTGGCTGTGATTTTTGAAATTTGCCAGTAC
This sequence comes from Haemulon aurolineatum, assembly GCA_038406115.1. Classification (NCBI taxonomy): domain Eukaryota; kingdom Metazoa; phylum Chordata; class Actinopteri; order Lutjaniformes; family Haemulidae; genus Haemulon; species Haemulon aurolineatum. The sequence continues at coordinate 24,230,667 of JBCAUF010000028.1, forward strand.
TGGTACAGACACACAGTAGCTAAACTAACCCAGGAGTAAACTGAGATTAAAATAGGACAGAATGATGAAATGTACAGTGTAAATGCACAATGTAAATGCATCCCTCCTCCTCTTTTGTTTATGATCATGTCATATTTTATCTTCCTGTCTATAAATGTTGATTTTAATCATTTTATATTCCTGTTTTACTTTGAATTAAAAGGGAGTAACTAAAGAGCACATCTCCTCTTTGTTCATTTCACAGTATTGAATTCCACAGAGTAAGTCTGTGACTTCTCTTCCTGGTTAACACATCTATTTTCCTCCTAAAAATCTTGATGATTAGCAATAGGCACTCTTGCATTGTGATTGCCTTGTTCATGGCCATATGATGTGTCTCCAGTCTAATTCTCGTTGTGTACAGCCAGTCTTGTCACTAGGGGGCAGGTTTGGATCAAATTTCAACTACAGCTACATTTTCTGGTCAAAGACTGAAACAATGTGTATGAATTAAGGCCATTAGTAATCTGAATTACTGAAAGGTTAACAGATAATGAGGGCAGAGGGGCTGCCTAGACATTCTAAAGTAATAACTTGCAATTATTATTATCCGTTCAGAGTGTCATTTAAAGTCTACATCCCTGCAAAGAGTGTACGCAAAGCCATTTTGTCTCAGATTTAAGGCCGAAACTTGTCGCTCCGGGGGGCAAAACTTCTGCTTTTGTGCGGCGTGCAGACGGCTAAAACTGTTTCCAATGACTCATTCATCGTGTTAAACAGGGAGTGAAACTCTAGCAGCTGAAAAGATTCCACAGGAATTACATTGTGGCCCGCTATTATGTGATGAATGGGCCTTCTCGATAGCCCGAAAAAATGTCTGCTATGTAAAAGAAAACCTTGCTGCTGAGAGGGAAAAAGAAGTCCCTGGGTGAGTACAGAGTGAAAGGTTTGTTCTATAGATTGGTCACTGTGAGTTTATCCTGGAAGTCTTTGTGTTCAACAGAAGAAGAAGACGAAGACAGATATCATGAAAATGCTCAACCGTTCTCACCAGGCAGGCAACAGCAGATGAAATAGATTCGATGCAGCACTGAGGGAAGCAGCTGAGGAAGGAGCAGTATTTCACTGGTGGCTGCTGGTCTCGCCTGTCACTGCTGGACGTTTCCTCTGGCTGACAGGCAGTAAGGGTTCTTCACTTTCATCCCCAGGCTGAGGCAATCCGTCACCGAAGCCTTCGGGGTGGGAGAAGTGAACTGAATGCAGGTCTGCGATCATCGGTCTGAGGAGCATCTGCAGGAGCTGGGGAGGTGAGACTGGGTGAATTTCCTCCACACACTACCTTAGATTCTCCTTTAGTACCTTGCTGGAATTTAATGCAGGATTTTTATGATCCTCTGCCAGCCACTTGAACTGTTTTACCGGCCGAATAGATCTTCTTGTCAGCCTGCCAACAGAACTGCATTTCACAAGCACAACACTGCCAGTAATTGGTCCCAGAGTGAGGGTGAAATCTTTAAAGGACATACCTAAAAATGACAAATACCACACATGCAGCCGATGACCAGACCTGCAGAATAGCCCAAATGAGTTTAAGACCCTTAGTCTATACAGTGCTGTCTCAGATCATTGATCACTGGGAACATCATGCGTGTACGGCTTGCTTCAGGTCATTGGGCATTCCTAAATGTGAATTATGGTCATTTTAAGCCTCATGCTTGTAGATTTATATGTATGCCTGGGCTCATTTTCTGGGCGTGACAGCCTCTGGTCACTTTCACATGACAGCTTGTTTCAGATAACAGTGGGCTACGATCCAGGATCAGCTTGTGTTCGGTGGTCCCGGCTTAAAACGAGCAATCCCAGCGGATGCGGAGGAGGCTAAGCTATAAGGCTGCGGAGGTGGAGGTGAGGTGAGGTGTGCAGCTGAGAGCACTGACACTGAAGATCAGAGATGTGTGAGTGACACTGGTAAAGTGATATTGGGGCCAGTAATGCACTCACCTGTCACACCACACAGCCGTGTGCGCTGGGCTCAGCTCTGCCTTTGAAGGGGGAGGGCACGCTGCTCTCAGAAGATAACACCGCCTCTGTGCATGTGACTGAAAGCAGCCCCACGGCCTCGCACTTCTCGAATCTGCGATTTTAACATCTCTCTCACAACATTTCACAACACTACCCGCGTCGAATCTGCCGTCTCGGGGTTAATTGACACTTTTCCAGCTGTTTCTGCATCATGGCTGAGCGGGCTACAGCAGCACAAACACTGAGCTGATGGGGGGGAAGCTTGGTAATGTGTTCATGCAGCCAAACTGCCGGCTCATGTAAGCACTGAGCCAAAGTGCTGAGTTATCTTTCATACACCCAGGTTGTTCCATAGGATCCATGGATACTCAGAGACCATAACTGGTTAATGTCAGGGAAAGACTGATATGCCTTCATGTTAGATATGCATGTGAAGCCTTGAGTGTGAAAAAAAAAATCTCAATTCAAGATACACTTACCAACCATTTAAGGAAACAAGTATGCCCTTGCCCATCTAGTGTAATTAATTGTTCCTCTATTTTGCTGCAGATGGGAGCCTTATTCCAGTGGTGGATCAGCATCTTGCAACAAAAATGGGCTCTGGGGCGCGCTTTGCTGCTTATGCTGCCTTCAGGTGCCCCTCCTGTGTTCCTGCTTCTAACTTCATGATTAATATATGACATCTGTTTGAGGCCCTTAAGGTAGTACAGTGCGCCGTCTGGTAGCCATATTAGAGGTCAAAGGCTCTTGGCCATAAGCATTCATGCAAATGCAACTTGGCCTTTGTATGAGCAGGACTATGACGAGGCTAACATTCATCTGAGTGTGGTTTAATGGCTACCCACGAGAGAGTAGTGAGTCACTGCTCATTATGCTGGTAACATGGCTCGTTGCTTGCACATCTCCGAAACACGAAGTCATTCACTTATCTTTTTAGTTACTTATGATAACGGTGACCCTAATTTTAAAAATGAGTGTGATTTATTTTGTATTACAGTTTTTTTTGTTTCACGGTGGCAGCGCTAATGGGAGAGGATGTGTTTCAGCTGGGCAAGCTTAGCAGTGTTAAATGAATGATGCGACATTCATAGTCTCTACCATTTGAAGTGGAAACCAGCCAGGTCCCCGAACTGTCAAACTGACTAAAATATAAAAACAAACCGCCCGTTTCCCCTGTCCTATTTTTCCCCAGCCGTTGGAATTATTCGCAGCCGGCGTGTCCGACAGCACGTGAACGCAGCGCAGAGATAGCGCTGCTCCCGTGCTCCAGCCTGTATCCACTCCGACGTGTGCTCTCTAGTGAGTCGCACACGGAGGAGCCTCCTGATAAGTTTTTGACCTGGAAATATCGTCCCGCGACCCCGGCGAAAAGGTACCTTTATTCGGACTTTTGTTTCCGAAAGAGGAGGAATTATCTGGAGGGCGACAGTTGGTCCCCCCACACACACACAACAAAACAGCGACAGAGTGGACGCCGCCTGTGAGCCCTGTTGTCCCGGGGGGAGCCTTTTTGTTTGGGGTGAACCTAACTGTGAACACCACCGGCGCGATTTTTCTTTCTTCGGCTCGGGGACTCATTGAAAAATAGCCCGAAACACTTTGAGCCCGACGCGTTTGAAGCGTGCCGGGTGAAGCTGTGATGAGGAGAGAGCCGAGCAGCGGTGAGGCGCCACACGGAGACAGCGAAAGCTAAAAGCTCATCTCAGCGGCGACCACTGCCTCGACCACGGACACACAAACACAGGTACTCGCACTTTAACTTAGCACGTGAACGCTACATGCTCGTCGTGTGTGCTCTGTCTTCTTTCGCGTTACTTTGTTATATAATGGGACGGAGGGCTGTAGTTGCTGTTTGGAGACCAGACAGTGAAATCTGCTAATGTGAGACGGCGCGCATGTGTGTGTATTGTGTGTGTGTGTGTGAGAGTGAGAGCGAGAGAGAGGGAGAGAGTGGTGTGTGTGTGAGTGACGGGGGCTTTGGTCATTGCGAGAATACCGTCTCTACAGCCAGCCACAGCTTGCATGGGGTTGGTTAACATTATTCCCTCAGCAGTGGGGGAACTGTGTGCGGAACCCCATTTAAAAAACAGGGCTATTTAACGCTGCTTCGAGTCCAGCGCCTCTCTTACATGGTGCTCATAACAGCTGTGGCCTATTTCAGTTGCATTAAATCTTTTGTTCTCGTCCGGCTTAACTACAAAACTCGATAATGAGTATATGAACTGATATTGGAGGTTTTGTCAAATCACATGCCGATTGGTGGATCAGATGACGCCGCATTCACCTGCAGACCGTTGGGGTCGTGAAAGGTTATTATGCAGGTCTGTATGGTTGTTGATGTTGACCATCAAACGAACAAAACATTAAAATGCTAGATTTTGAACGGAGTTTGTGTCACGGGGCTCTGCCCACTGTGTGTGGCATGATGAGGTGTGTCCCATTCATGTGCTGGGTGTTATTACCTTTTTTTAAACCATCTCCACATTAGCAGCTGTTCCAGTGAAGATGCTGTGCCCGCTCCATGGCTCCTACCATTGGGGGAAAAAAGTTAGTGTGGTTCCTCTATTTGGCATTCTCTTTTAAAATGATAAAATTTGAAATGTTGAATACTAAATCGGGCGTGATCCACGAGGGACTGTCTTAGAAGCTACTCACTGCCTCACATGTTATCTGATCCACAGTTCCAATGGTCTTCTGATGCTTCACTCCCTGTATTAGATTACGATTTAATCAGATATGCATGGAGGCCTCTAATCTTTATTTAACTAGGCAAACCAGCTACAAACAGGGAGGGATTTGCACGTACACATCATTCGTTGCCACGCTGTCCAGCACTGCTACGGTACTGTTAAACTGCAGAGGGTCATCTGCACTGCCACATCGGGCAGTATATGCCTTGCCCGTGGGCAATTAAATTTGTGTGCGTAGTTTCCCCCAGGAGGACTAGGTGTTTTGCAATCATCTCCCTTGTGCAGCATTTTCCGATCAGCACGACTAATTAGTTCGAGCAACGCGCCTCTGAGAACCTGTCACATGCCGGCCCCGGCCACGACTCGGGTGTGAGAGTTTACAAATCATGGTTCATTATGTGTTTTGCTGTTAAGGGTCACGCCTCGATGCAGTATGTGACCAGTGCGGCAGAGGGAAACATACCTGCACCAGTTGGCTTTCTGTGTGTGTGTATACTTATAGTACCTCTGAAAAAAAATGCTTACGTCGTAGCTTCATCCCTACTATTCCTAACATGTAAGCCTGAGGAAATAACCCAGTTTCTCTCTGGTTTGCATTAAACCTAACCCTTGAGCCTGTTCCTGAACCGATTTTTGAGCCGCATAACTCATTTTAGTATTGTCGGGTGTTCTTGTCGGGTGCAGGACAGGACAGGACAGATGGCCCCGATCAATTGCTCCCAACTGGAAATGTCAGAAATTTTGGTCGGCCTTCGTCACTCTCTTGCACAGTGAAAGCGGAGCCATGAGTCAGTTCCCCAAGGTCAGCGGCAAGAGGCAAACAAAGCATCTGAACGCTAGTAAGCAAGCTTACCTCCATCATCTCTGTAAAATGGACAAACCATAATGTCATAATGCCACCTGTGAGTCCGTCTACACTGGTGCCTCTTTTTTCTTAGAAGTTTGAGCACATAGCCTGGGTGATCAAGGCAGCATGTGTAGTGCATTGGTGTGACAGACCTCCACCAGCAAACAAACTCCTTCCTGTCTCAGAGCTCTCAAACAAGTGTCATTTGCCACAGTGGTTCACATGGGCTGACGAGCCACTTTATTCTCTGTTTTAACCCAACAGTGTGCGCACTCAGGTTACAGCCCGGCGTAGAAATTGTGAATTTTGGCTTTTTCGTCGTAGACAATTTAGTCTAACAGCAGGAATCGGAATTCAACAATCTAAAATCATACAGTGTATACCCAGCTTCACTCTCACCATTAGACCTGACATGGGAACTGGAATGTGAACAAAAGTAGATTAAAATATTAGAAATAAAACATAAGAAAGCAGAAGGCCCACAACCCAAAACAAGAGTCGTTTCATTTCAACAGGCAATTTACTGACAATGCAAGTTCACAATGTTCAGAAGCAGCGTGTCCAGAAATGACAAAACATGTCTCAGCATAGTTTTGGTTGGCTAAAATGTTGGTGGCATTCTTATGTCAACACAACAGGCGAGAGCTAGATAGACCTATATTGCTCAGCCGATTAATGGACGATATTGGCCGAACACCATTATACTCTTTGTTTCACAGACAGTGCAATGAATATCCAGGAGAAGTGTGACTTTTTTCTGTTATTTCTAATGAAATCTGATATTGGACTGATGAGTCATGTGACCAAGCGGGTCACTGACCAGTCTGTTCAGGCCGTGCGTCGTTTGGTTGCTTGTAGAACTCGACATAACTATCACAACAGTGATTTTTCGTGTCAGTCTTAACTTAATTTCTTTTGTATTGAGTCTTGTAGGCATCGACAATAGAGGTAATTTTGGATCTGAAGCTTGGGCCGTTCAGCGCCTTCTTCTTTTGTTGCAGTTTTAGAATAATGCCTGTTATTTGGAGATTCAGACCGTGATTCACACACAATGATTCTGTAATTGCAATTGTGATACATATTCTGTTCTCTGCTGGCAGGTCATTAAAGCCAGATGATTCAGTTTTTATTGCTCCTTGAGTTCATTCTAGCTGAGGAGAAATTGTACAGCTAGATAAATACAACAGACACAATATTAAGCACAAATTACTAACACGACTCATGGTGAATTGTTTTGCCTGACTAGGCTCTACCTTCTTTCATCCGATATGGACCACGCTAGCAAAACCACTCGAGTAATACTTGCCTGTTTGGTGTCATCTTAACAGTTTGTTTACCTACAGTTTCTTGATATAAAAGCCTTCTTATTGAACAGAGGAACAATATACTGAAGTATTCTGCCTCTTTGCATAACAAAAACATGACAGACAGCTGTCATAAGATGCTCAAATATATGATGAATTGTTTTATTTGAGGCCTCTGGAGGCCTGTGAGATTAAACTAATTCCCAACAAGACTGTTCACATTACCACAGTGAGGTACTTGATAAAAGCAAATGAGCAAAGCTAATGTCACTGTTTCAAGTTTGGACAGCGAGCTGCAGCTGAAATAACAACCCACTCTGTGGTGCAATAGATAAGACTCAAACGATTTCAGATTTCCTCCTGTGGAAACTTGAGGATTAGTCATATCTCAACAGACAGAGGGCACAAACTTTTGTAGCTTCTTATCGCTGATGCAAATCTCAGAGACCACGGCACATTTGTCACACGAGTTAAGCTATTGCACTGGAGTCTGAGCCGAGGTCTGCTATCAGCGGACAGGTACAACTAATGCTCAGAGGAAGAGGCAGACAACGTGCAACAATTCATGTTCCAGTAGGGGAGACGGCACAGTAAGAGCAGCAGACGGAACTGGAAAACGGTGCATAAATAACCACATTAATTGATCTTCATTTTTCTTTAGTGGTATGGAAAAATAGTAGATTTTAGCCAAGTTTTTAGCCAAATTTTAGCCACATTCATGGTCTCCAGACAACTCTGTATCATGGCAGTTCATCAAATAGTCCGAAAATAGAATGAATATCTGTACATAGGCATGGATTCTCATTATTGTCTGTGATACTCTGAATAACTTCAAACTAGAGAATTTGTGTCAATGCATATGAATACTATAGATTAAATGTAACAATATCCACAATCCTTCCTGAACCTTAACCAAAGCTAATCCTATCGATCAGTGTTGTTCGGTCGGCACGGTCTAGAGGTTTCCCACTCCATCACACCTGATTCAAATGAGCAGCTCATTATCAGGCTCCATTCACAGAGCTCCATGACGAGCCGAGCATTTGAATCAGGTGAAGGAAGAAGGAAACATCTAAAATGTCACGCAGGGCTGTGCTTCCTCATGACTAGGACTGGAGAACACCGCTATTAAATATCATGAGTATTTCACGAACTGAAATGAAGTTTCACTAACCTCACCAAAGGGCTTATGTTGCCTGTATCTAACCACTGACCCACCTCGCTGTGAAAAGTCGTGTAAATCAAATTGTGTAACGATTTCATGAGCTGGCATGATACTGTGTTGCCCCGGAGGATGAATCTTACTGACTTCGATGCAAAAATAGTGACATTTATATGAGCCGCCTGCTGTTTTCCAGCATTTGCATCAGGTGTGCCATGAGTCCCAACCAGTAAACAGTCTGTCGTCATCTTGTTTTGGAACAGAAATGCTGCTGGTACATCTTATAAGGATTAGTCATACCATTCAGGGACTTCAATAACTTGCTGTCCTCAAGGACAACATTTTTATTTTTTTTTATTAGCTTGCTGTTGTATAAGATTATGCTTTGAAACTTTTGGATGAGATCAAAATCATCCTGTAATAAGCAAACGTTTCTTCATGCCACATCAGTAGCTTGTTACATGCAGGCATTTACATAAGAGAGGTATAATAAAGAGAGTCAGATTGTATTCAGATAAACACTAAATAAATTCAGTAGGATGTGTTTAAATGACACACATTTTAAAAGTGTGTGCAGACTGACTGTCCTTTCTGCTGTTATGCAACCAGCCGCTCTCTTTTGTCTCCTTGTTATGTACATGAAACCTCCTGCGCTCTCAAAGGTCTCGTTGTTTGTCCTCGTCCTCGGCGGCCACGCACAAAGCCAGACGTGGCCCCTGACCCCCGGCCTTAGATACTGACGCATTGTGCGGGGCCGAGCATCCATTGTGATTCCTTTCCGCATGTTCATTAATTATGCATAATGCATACTGCTATCCTCGGGCCTTGTCCCCCCCAACCCCCTGCACACACACATACAGAGCGGCAGAGTCTCATTCTTGGTGTGAAAAAGCATCTCGCTCCAAGCTCGGCGCAGTCAGAGGCCTGTGAGGATGCCGTGACATTCCCAGAGGAGATTCCATTCCCCCGTAAACAATCCTGGCTTTGACATGGGCACTGATTAGTGAGTTGCCAGGGTATTCCCACAATGGCCCAGTGGAGGATAATGTCAAGTAAAAAAAACCAAAACAAACCACTTTAATAGGACGGATAGACATGCAGCAGATACCACATGGACAGAATAGATCAGCAAAATAATCACAATGTTTCCAAAGTTTTGTTGCCAAAAATGCAGATATGACTTTATGGATTCCAGCTTCTGGTGTGACCCTGCTACTACAGTTCTGAGCCACCAAATGAGAAAAAAAAAAAGGAGTTCTCATTCAGCACTTTATAGGCAACAAGTTGTGCAAAACTCCTCAGAAGCATTTAGCTCGGCTCGCCGTCTTACAAAGTGTCGACATGCAACAGTTTGTTCTGACAAGGCGCCGAGAGCATCCAGGAGCCGCTGGAAGCTGTCAGAGCTACCGCTACCGCTAGCCGACTTCAGAGACATGCCTCTTTATGTGTTCTGTCAGCACTTTCCCCAGGAGTTAGAGTATGGTGATGTCGGGAGTGTGGAGCAGCAAAAAGGTTCGACATCCAGTTTCCAGTCTTACCTGCAATTTCTCCGGTGAACGGAGCAAAAACATGAATTTTATTGATCCTCGAGGGTGGGGGGGATTGGGTTATTGCAGCACAGAACAGAACCAGAGGGGGCTGAGTGTCCTTTTCTTTTGTATAAGTGAAACAGATTTTCCAGTGTCTTTTATGTCTCTCAAAGGCCGAGAATCTAATAAAGATGTGATCTAATATGAAATTTTAAAGTCACACCAAAGTTCAAATCGCAACATGACACGTTCCCCATATCTGTTTATCGCCCACTGTCTGCTGCAGCACCAGATGCATTGTTTCAGTACATGAGTGATGCCAGCAGATCTCTGCCAAGCTGCTAGAGGCCACACTCAGAGAGCTGACACACACCACATTTTAAGACAAGCACTCACACTTGATGTAGCTGTCTGAGGGTTGTTCTCCTGGATCGCCTTGCGGGTCAACCTTTTGAGTGGCCACACCTATTCTGGAGGCTTTTTTTTTTCTTTTTTGAGTGTCCAAGATAAAGGTGAGGGGAATAGGTCCTGGGTTAAACTTTAAACCCCACGTGTTTGGTCTGTTCCTTCACATGGCAGCGAGGTCACATGGCAGCGTCGGAGAGATTTGTCCTGTGCTGGGGTGAGGCGACGAGTGGCCTTTGA
>JBCAUF010000028.1:24374714-24428087 GCA_038406115.1 Haemulon aurolineatum
TCCCATTCACTTTTATTTCCGGGAACCAGCGCGATGCTAAACTTCCGGGTTTTGACGTCAGCCCTAACACACTCTATTAACACTAATGCATTTCAGTTAATGTAAAAGGAGCGAAGCACAGTTCGGATTCACTTGTTAATGAACTGCTACAAATATTTAACACAGCAAAAGTAGCAAATTTAGGCTGTTTAAATAATGGCAGGCGGCGGGGGTGCAGCGGGAATTTGAAGTCACACCTATAGGCCCTTTGTCTCCAGGGACATTTTGACTTGTTGTAGTGAGGGGGAAAAAAAGGTGTGACTAATGACATTAACAATGGCTCCATTTGATTTAAGTGAATGAGTTTTGTTCAAGCGGCTCTGCGTGAGCCTTCTCATTCATTGGCAGCGGTGCACCCGACGGTGCAGCAGGGGTTCCAGCTGAACCCTCCGGTTAAAAAAAAAAGTTGAACCAGGCTCAACTTTTGCACTGCAGCCGGCCAATCAGATGCACGCAAACGGCACATTCCCGATGGATTAGTTTGTGTTTCTGCTGTTTACCTTGCAGTCAATGCCAAGAGATAAAACAGCTGCCGCCATGGTAACTTTTCAGAGCTGTGAGAGTCTTCCTGGGAGAATTGCAGTGTTTTGGCATCTTGGAGCTTTTAAAGCATTTCTGTTATTCCAGCTGGCCTTCGTGGGCCGTATTACCTGTCTCACCGGCACCTTGTAAACAGAGAAATAAATGTTAAAAGCAAAGATCTTATTTTGTCTTTGTGGGTCTGAAGACTGGTCCTGAATTCCTCTCTAACGGGATCTTTTCTATAATGTCCGTCTTGGTTCTTAACTGAATGACTGCACGATGCGGCAACCGTGAACACGCCGCACGACTGTCCCGAGGTGTGTTTGAAGGATATCGTGTGTGTTTCCTCTCAGAGGTTTTGCAGAGCTGGCGGTTCCAGTTCGACAGTCCAATCTCTACAGTGCTGCTGTTCCCTCTGAGCTGCCAAACCGAGCCCAACCAGCCCGGCGGGGAGAAAAGTATGTTAGTTGCTCCCATTCAGTCTCACATCTGGAGACCGCTGTTCCTGTCTGTCTTCTCTTCATCATGTTGTTCTTTTTGGATACACAGTGTAGCTCATACCTGGCCATCACAGTGTAAGTCTGGTGAAAATGGAGGACTTTCCCACTGATTGTCTGTGTCTTTGCTGTTTCAGGCGTTCAAGTGGAAAGCTACAACCTCCTGGTAACCAGCACTATAGAGACGGCGGTTGTCTACAGGTCAGAATCAGATAACTCTACATGGAGCTTTCAGTGGAGACAACACTTGGTCTGGTGATGTCATAACATTTGTGTGTGTGTGTGTGTTTTGTCAGAGATGTCCAGGAGCGGGGCTTGTCTCGCCCGGTGTGCCTCTCAGAGAGCGAGCAGTGGGACGCGGTGCTCTGTGCTCTGGTCATTGACCTGGACTTTGACGGGCAGAAGGAGGTGCTGTTGGGAACATACGGGCAGGTCCGAGCTCCTCCTCACTAATAGACTTTATTAATAGTACTAGGATTAAGCTGGTGATATTCTAGCCACCTCATTAAATCCCATGAAAAGATCAAAATCAGTTGTGTGTGTCAGTGCTGGGCTCAGTTCCTAGTCCAGTGTTTCCTACATTAATTGTCAAAAAAATGAAAAAAGGCTCAGTAATTTTAACATTTTCTAAAATGGATTACAACAACAGGAGGAATTTGTTTGGGACTATTTTCAGCGGCGGATTAATCCACATTTGGTGCTCTCGTGAGTATTTTGGGCGGCGGGGCAGTGTGTGTGGGATTGACTCAAAATAAACTCCCGTGTGTGTGTTCGTGGTAATGAAGGAACATGTCACCCAGTGCAACAGTGTGACTCACGGATGTGTTTTTAATAGTTTTTGGACAACAGCGGAGCAATATGGCACAGGGGACTAAGACACAGCACATGTATTATCAGGCTCTGGCGTCAGAGTTTTGGTATTTTTATGGGATTTGCTGACAATAAGAAAAATACAGAACATCACTTTACTTCTCCTTGAAGTAAAAAAGACACATGCAGTATGTCCGGAGCGAATGAACATGATGGAACATGACATAACAGGACACGCCGGTCACCTCTCAGGCATCTGATTAGAGCGAGCAACTTGATGTGTTGACACCCTGATGATGGCGATGTTATCTGTGCCGCGCAGGAACTTCTTTGTTACAAGTTCCAGCCGGCAGGGAGCGGACAAGACGGACAGTTTCAGCTGCAGTGGAGGCGGAGCTTCAAGAGCCCTCTGCTGTCTGTCATCTACTTGGATCTGACTGGGGACGGCCTGAGAGAGCTGGCTGTCCTCACACTGAAGGGACTGCATATCTTACAGGTGAGTGGCAGGCTGCCGTGTGCTACTGTCATCTGTGATATTAATAAAAGCCACGCTGCAGCTCCCGGTCAGGGTCTGTGACTCTCGGCTGCGGTTTCTCCCGCTGTGCTGCACGTCAGCACGGCGGATCAGCTCATGTGATCACTAAATCGACAGCGCGGCGTGCTCTTTAACCGAGAAAAGATCTAATTTGTAATGAAGTGGGGAACTGAAACAGGCATTGGCTAATTGCTGGCCTCTACTGGCCGTCAGAGGAAGCTGCAGCAGAACTAACTGAAGTGATTTCACTTTGTCTGCTTTGCCTCCTCTGCTCCTTTTATCTGCAGCGGCCTGTAATTGTCAGAAACAATCAATTTTCACATAGAGGCATGACGGCTAAAAGACATAACGACATAATGGCCACATACGTCAATAAAATGCCTTTCATTTGCTTCTCTCCTCCAATTTCTCCACAAAGAGTTCTTTTTAGCTATTTTCCGATTTCCCCCAGTGCGTCTCATATTTGACGTTGTGTCATTTTGTTCCCCGTCCTTTCAGCACTCCCTCACCAGCACCGCCGACCTGGTCCTGGAGCGGCTCGCCCAGAGGGTGTCGGTGCTGACGGCCGGTGCAGAGCAGGAGTCGGCCAAGGCTCAGGACGCGGAGGAAAAGGGCGCAGCAGCTAAGAGGGAGGAGTGCGCGGCAAATTAAGAAAAAACTGTGCCTTTAGTTTACAGACGGTCGGACTGAAGTGTTATTGACAGGTGCGACCTGAAGGACTGCCTCCTCGACTTGGGAATTGACTGCGCCCGATCACAAATCAAACGTGTGTTTCTCGGCCTCTCTCTGATGTATGTGTGTGTTTGTCTTAGCGCCCGGCAACCCGACCCAGAGGCAGAGGTGACCGTGCATAAACGACCTCGCTCAGGCCCTCACTTGCCAACTTGGTGACTTCCCTCTGAGATCGAGTGACTTTTCAGACCCCTCTCAGTGACTTTTATTTGATCACTGATCACTGCAACGGACTCCGAGTGTGAAAAGTAAAAGTGCTCATGTTGCAGTCAGATGTTCCCTGTCAGTATTTTCCCATTCTCTCTGATGTCTCTGGATTTACAGCCCCTGCCGCATTAATGTGTCTGTTGCATTTTCCCGCTGTAGAAGTTCACAGTTGAGCTCATTTGAACTCCTTTCGCACACTGTTGGCTAGCTTCATCTCCAGCAGTGCACCATATTCTGTAAGATCATCACATGTTCGCCGTCCTGTGAGAACCACGTATCCCCCGAGGAGTCGGAAAAACAGCCTCCTGTTTTGCGACGGCTTTTGCAAGCTGATCCGAGAGGCTTTTTAAAGTTGAAAGTTGGAGGGAGAGCCTCTGAACACGTAAAGGAATCCTTAATCCTTCAGTGTAGCACAAACGCTCGGGGGATGCATGGTTTACACTGGACCAGGAAGGCTATGGAAAACCATAATTTGATGAAAGCTGTCCCAAAAAGAAGACTCAATGTTTTACTTTGACATCCTTGTATTTATTCAATCAGTCTGTGGTGCATGTGGCACATTCTCCACAGCCTGTCTCAGCCTCATGTTGGCAGATCTCACACTCAGGCCTGTGGCTGAATACTGACTGCACATGCACACTAACTTACAGATAATAAATGACAGTGTTCAAGCTGTTTGTGGGGTGTTCACTGACCGTGTTCCTCCTTCGTGAACTTCCTTTTGACTTCATGTTGAATGTTGCTTTGAACAAGGCCAGAGGAGCTGGACTGTGCTTCAAACTGCTGCACCGCTGGCGCATTTTTATTGACTGATCTGTGTTAGAAAAATAAATCAAAACGAAGCAGACCATGATCTCGGATGACTTCACTCAGACATGTTTTCCCTGTGCTCGGTATTATTACATAATACCAAAAGGTTATCATTTCATGCTCAAGTGTTCTATTTTGAGCTTCATATAAAAAAAAAAGTCAGAAGAAACCCCAAACTGCACCAAGTAACGTCAGGAACACCGAGGTGAACTATAAAAGGAGGTCAGATCAATGCAACTATTTTTACAAGAGACAGTGAGACGACGCGGAGCAGCCTCCCAGCCATCAGACGGATCTGTGCGTTCCTGGCCGGTCAGCGGCACTGTGGTCCTCCTCTCCGGAGCTCTCAAAAACTCTTTTCTTTCCTCTCCCTCTCCTCTCCGCTCTGCGCACCACAAAGGCAACAATAACAACAGCTGCACTTATCGCGCCGAGGACTCCACACACAGAAACATGACGCGGGGATGACTTGACTTGAGAGAGAGAGAGAGAGAGACGCCTTTCCAGCTCCTTGCAACCCCCCCTCACTCAGCAACCCCCCCACCCCAACTCCCACCCCCGAGCCGAAGCTGTTGCACTTGTTTTCACTGCTGGTCCTCCTCTCTCTCCCTCCGACCGTGGTGCGGCTGTCTTTATTTTGAAGGCGCGGAGGTTGGTTGTTTTTTGCGCGTCAACAATAAAGCGGAGCATGCTGCCGGAGACGCGGAGAGCGCGTTAAAAATGAGCGCATTTCACTCAATGGGATTTTATATTTAGCCCCCGCGCAGGACGGACGGACGAGCGGCGGAAAGAGGAGACCCCCCCCAACCCAACAACACCCCCGATCCCGCTGTTGTCTGACATTTTGATCCCTTTGAGCGCCCCCCCCTAAAAAAAACTTGGTCGTTCGTATCCGCGGTGCGCGTTATCGGGATATGTGGTAGTGAGGACTGCTGCGCGTGTGTGTGAGAGTGAGTGTGCGTGCGCGCGCGCGCGTGTGTGTGCGAGAGAGAGAGAGAGATAGAGACAGAGAGGAAGAGAGAGAAGGAAGAGAGAGAGAGAGAGAAAGAGAGAGAAGGGGAGAATAGCGCAATTTTTATCTACAGCTCCGGGGGGAAAAGATGATGATGGCCGGTGGTGGCGGAGCAGCCGTGGACCATAACGGGATTTACTCCAACCCGAACCTCCACAGCCTGCAGCAGCCCCTCATGGAGGCTGATAACCCGGACTCCCGCAAACGACCGCTGGAAACTCCGGCGGAGGAGGCCGGCTGTACCAAGCGCACCAACATTGGAGGTAAGAGACACACACACACACACACACACACACACACACACACACACACTCTCTCTCTCTCTCTCTCTCTGTCTCTCTCTCTCTCTCTGGCCGCTCATCCACAGCCAGTCAAACGTGTTGTTGTGGAAGCTCCGCGCCGGACGCGCCACAGCCAAAACATCCAAAACACTGCCTTTGCCTTTTTGGGTTCCCGTGCAGATGAAACTCGAGTTGCATGCAGCATTATGGGCTAACACGATATGATATGCTCTAACATGCAGCACCTGTGCAGCTGAGCACCGTGAGACTGACACAGACTCACAGGCTCATGGCCGTTACTTCATACACTGCATATAGCACATCCCCAGCGGGGGAGAGGGAGGCTGGGCAGAGAGTGGCCTCCCCTCTGCTCCAGGTCAGCTTCGAGTTTTTGAACCCAATCACCTCACTGCTCCACATCTGGAGGTGTGCTCCAGAGTCAGTGGAGAAAGTGTATGTAGAGGTGGTGGGGGGGTACTCCCTCCCAGTAACCCTCTGTTTGTGGCTGTTTATCTGTGGTGTTGTGCCCATAGTCAAAGGCAGGGATTCCCCTAATGCTTTCTTGTGCACAGGCCAAATATAAATTAGCATTTTCCCTGAGCAACGCTCTGTGAGGAGGCCCTTTGTTGACAGCGCGAGACAGTAGAAAAGAGAGAACACTTGACAGAAGTGTCACTGCAGTCTCTCTTTTTATGCATCCTTGTGGATCAGACATCTTGGGGGGCTCCTGCAGTTCCCGGATCCTACAGTTTCAGGCACCTCTCACCTCTAATCCTCACAGTCCAAACATGTCACCCGCTGAAACAGTATCCCATAGCTTTCTAACACCTTAACAGCCCAATAACTCCGAACACAAGACTGGACAGTGGCCGTCCGACCTACAGGGGGGAAATGCTCTTTGATCCTGACCCGTCCAGTGTTGATTTGTGAACAGTGACGAGGGAGAACAGAGCTCCTTTTGTTCACTCGAGATGTCAGATGGACTCTGTAGTTTCAGTGTCAGCGTTTTGGGGAGATTTAGTGGAATATTCCTTTGCTTCGGGGCTGAAATAATGCTGATTGAGAGACAATTAACAGAGTACTAATGTTGTGGCGAGTCCATCAGGAGAGCCACGTGGGGGAAAATCATACAACCCTGTGTAACTATAGGGTGCACACACTCATCACCACTCGTAGTCTAGATTCCTATCAAAGTCGGGTTATTTTTAGGTCGCCGCCTAAGCCAAATCTCAGCATCTGTTTGGTATTTTTTGTTAGCCGTCATGATGTTTGCTAAACCAGCTTTCGGCCCCAGTCTGAGCTGCTATAGCACGCGCCATGACGGAGGAGACACAGTCTGAAAAACGCTAACATGCAAAATGGAAAACATGTAGGAGCTCGACGAGAGCCGAGGGAACCTGTTTCTGTTTCTTTGGGGAGGAAAAAAGTGGCTCCATCTATGCCTGTGTGAACATCTGAAGTCACACACGAGATGCAAATTTAAGGATAACGTCTGCTGAAATGTGTTGCAGCACAGGTTCACAGAAAAGCAGAAAGGAGAAAGAGTGGTGGCCAATACAGAATCGAGCAGGAGGCGTGTGCACGCTTGCTGTTTCACTCGTCAGTAAGATGTCGGGGTGCAGCAGCGAGGATGACGGCTGATTCACTTTGCCGGCTCCTGTACGTCTTATTTCAGCTGGTGATTGTTCTGGTCCGCGGCTCGGAGGAGACTCGCCTCTTTACTCGAGAACTTCATGTTAATTGGACGTCCGTGGAGAGACAGGCAGTTTCTTTGCCATATGTTGCTGAAATTCGCCGCGCCTGTCTTTGTGTCCCAGGCACCCGCCGTTATACCCCCATTTCCAGCAGCACGAGTGCGTCTTCGCTGCACCTCCAGAAGTGTAATTTCAGCAAAGGCACATGAGGACCCCTGTGCCACCAGACAGCATTTCAGTGCACATTCGGCCCTCATAGTCCTCCATTAGCACCCCTAGAATCACTGTAGAACAGAGAAGTCACATGGCGTTCCCGGTTCCTCACCATTCAGCTGGAGCACGTGATCTTTTCCATTCAGGATCCAGGTGATGGGAACGGCTCGGCGACAGAGTGAAATTGTGTTTTAGAAAATCTTAATAACTGCTAGAAAAATTCACACAGGCAGCTCGGGCTTGCTGTCATTTTCACACATGCACTCGTGCTATTACACACCATTCTACTAGCCTGACTCCATGTACCTTTAATGCCCCTCTGTGCCACGGCCCTGCTGTACTTTTCGGTGATAGAGAAACTCTGAGGAAGGTGCTCCAGATGGCTTCCTAAACAAGATCTTACCTGAGCGCAGTGCGTCATCACATCGTTGAGAAAAACAATGAAAGCGTTCACGTCTCATCCCCTAACTGCACCTGTTTTGTGCCAATTACAAAAAAGATGAATCCATACATTTTATTTTTATGGATTCATATGTTCAATGAATGTGAAATTTCAGGATGACTCATTTTGTAGGACCATTGATGATTGATTCATGTTTGATTTTTAACACACAGGTTCATTATTTGTAACAGGACATTTGGTTTGCACAATGCTGACCTGAAAATGTCAAAAATAAATAAAACTGGTGCCTTACTTTCTACATATGGTAACTGGGCTGATTTAAGAGCCACTCGTTTCTGCAATTATTAAAACGAGTATTTTACACTTTAGTAGCTTGACCTGAAGAGCGGAGCCGAGCAGCATCTGTGTTCATTCGTTGTTGCGCACTAACCGAGTGCAGGCCCTTTATTGCTCCCCAGAATCACTATAAATGCATTGAAGGCATTTTATTTAAAGGTAAATCATGTTTCAGTGGTGTGCAGGTTAGCTTAGCATCTCGTCGAATGTGTTAGCACATGCGGCAGCTTGCCAAAATTTGATTTGCGGGAGGTGATACTGCAGCCGATCATCCGGTCATTCTGATAAGTATCTAATTTGAAAAAGATGTGTTTGCGGCTGATTGGAGCTTGGTGCAGGCTGCGCTCAGGAGCAGGAGCCGCCTGTATGTTCACATGCACGTTTAGAGTGCTTGTAATGGCTGCTACACAAAACAGATGTTTCATAAATAGCCTGTCACCCCGTGCTTTATGTAATGTGCTTTAGCATCACCTTCCATTTCATGTTATCTGCATGCATTATGTGTAACGGTGCAAATTCGCAGCCTGTCTGCCGGTGGTGGTGGTAGACAGCCTGATAATCCTCAGCCGTCCCCGTAATCACCAACCCCTCGACTACGTCTGATATTGATCACGTTATTCCTACCGAACTGATCATTAACATGACTGGCAGTTGCAACAAAGGGAAGAAAGCCTGTGCTCGTTCAAAGCCGAGCCCCTCGTTGTGCATTAAGAGCCGTGGACACAGAATGAGGGAAATTACTCCTCTTTTATCAGCATTGCCCTTCTCTCCTCAAAATGAACATCTTTCATTCATTCCTCTTTCTAATTACCCATACTCTGAGCCCATGTTGCTGGCAAGCATGTGCCTTCCAAAAGGTTGTGTGGCTGAGGGATTAGGTATGATCTCGTAATGTTGCTAATGGAAAGGTTGGCACAGGAATGTGAGCTGTATTTTTTTTTTTTTTTTTTTTTTGGTGGGAAGGACACAGGTGCCCTTGCAGAGCGATGTGACGTGAGCGGACTGTGAATTTGCCAGGTGGCAGTGAAAGAGAGAATGAGAGAGAGCGATAGAAATGAAGACAGAGCAAAGCGGAGAGAAAAGGAGAGATAGATAGACTGCGAGAGGGAGTGGAGTCTACAGGGAGGCTGTGTCTATATACTAGAGCATCTCTCATTGAATGAGGCTGCTAGAATTTTCTGGAAGGCGTTCGCTCCAAAAAAGCGAACGGGCCACGGCATTAGGGTTTGATTTGTGGGTGAAACTAATCAGCAGCCAGGAGAGAGAGAAAAAAAAATAGTTCCCTTTTCACATGTTCCCTGGAAAGCACTATTAAACGACGCTGGAACCCCCGCGTCCACACACAGACACCCACACGCATGCACATTGCAGCTTTTACACACGCTCAGTCACTTAAGATACCTCTCGGTGTAAGATTTATAGGCGTAGTGATTGGCTTCATCACCCCCCTCCACCATTCTGCGGCACTGCCATTTGCAATGGTTGATGAGCCCCTCCGCCCTCTCAAACATGGCCGTCTAAGGGATTGGGGGTGGGGGAAAGGAGGAAAGGAGGGTGGGTGGCGTAAGGCACGCCGTCTCAGATCACTCCTCCTCCACCTCCTTCATCATCTGCTTATGTTATCCATACACCTCTTCAGCCGCCGTTGAAGGTCACTCTACATGCTTCCCCATTCAGCGCCGAAGCCCGCTCCCCGAACCACTTCACCTTTATCACTTCCCACTGAAAAAAGTGAGTGAATGGACTGCCATACTTTATAGTGCTGCGTCAAAAGAGGCGGAGTAGGGGAGAAAATTCAATTTTTTGGGACCGGCATCGGGGGGTGGGGACATGACGTGTCGGAGGGAGGAGGCCACCCATTGGCCGAGCGCGGTGTCAGTCCTGCGCGCTGCTGCAGACGGACAGGCCACTCGATGAATATGGATGAGAGCAGTGAAAAGGGTGATGCGGCAGGGAAGACCCCCCCCCCTTCAAACCGATGCAGGCTTGAACAATGCGTGCCGTCTTTCACTGAAAACACTGAGAGCCTGCATTAGCATTTTCTCAGACAATTGAGGCTCTGGCCAGCTGCAGGCATGGCTCGGATGCTGCGGTGAAATCTCTTTTTCTGCACCCACTGATGAATTAGACCTCGTGAAAAAAAGTCGACTGGCCGCATTCCTCAACACTACCATTGCACCTATGCCTAGGCTAATGTTAAGATCCCCTTTAGAGATTGTGCCCCGGCATTGATGGCGATCTGACAGAGGACTTGAGAAGCAGCAGATCTCAGAATGGGTAAGCCTCAAACTCTTTTTGTCTGACTTGTTGAATTTATCCATCATGCTAGATTACGTGCTATTTCACACACCTAAGTCTCATTTGGCCGTTATTGCTCATTTTTGTTCCGTCGTCCTTGCTGCCTGTCAGCAGCAGGTTAGTCCATTGAAATGCAGAATGGGTACTTGGAGGGGTAGTGAGAAGGAGGGAGGACGGTCACAAGGCATTTCCTCCTGACCCACCCCCCTTGAGTGACTTAACTAAACACATTTGGCTCAGCGTCCGTGTCTCTCCTCCAAGCCATCCTTCCAGTATTGGAGGCAGGGGTTTGAACTAACACCCCACTGGCTCGGCTTCCCAGTGTGCCCCACTGCTCCCGTTCCCTGGCGGATTGCAGCAACAGATTGCCATGTTTACTCTACCACATGACGCCATTAAAACCTGTTACTGTGATCTCAGACACTAGGACAGAATTAATTATTGACTAATGACAGCAAACGTGGCTGTGAGGGCGACGGAGGGAATCTTAGTGGCTTCCTCCCCTGCTGGGTTTACTCCGGTTGAAGACGAGCAGAAAGTTACGCAGTGGGTTTTGGCTTGTCTGTCAACAACAGGTCTTTGGATGTTTGCAATCAGCATCGTCCAATTTAAATTTTTGCGTGTGGCTACGACAGGAGACGTCTCGGGATAGGAGTGAGGGCTCCGAGGCTTTACGGTGACCGTGTCAGACATGCATGATCTTTATTTTTCCACCAAGGTCATTTTATTGTTATTCATTGTGAGAAAAGCGGAGAGCTGACTGCACTGTAGCATGGAAATCTTCAGATCAGACATTGGCCATAGACGAACACAGCTGGTCAGGTGCTGTCTACGTGAAGCTTTATCCCCCATTTCTCTTTTTAGGGTGCTCTCGGAAAAAAATGACATATTGATAACCACCTGACACGTTTACTAGGTTTCGATTTCGTTTCACGTCTGAGTCCAACCCTTTCAGGTACATGTGGGTGTAATATGTTCTGGGATTTGGGATTGTCTCCACAGCCATGGCTAATTAAACCAAATCATGAGTGAATTCCATTAACAATCATGTCATTGTCTGTATATTTGTCAGAGCCATTGGTTATGGGTGATGTGCACGAAAACAAGCCTGTGTCTGAATGGAACATGAGGGGCATATTAATGCAATAAGGAGAAGGGCTAACATCTAGGCTGTGAAATCCCTTAATGTCACAGTGCCATGTTCATTCACATCTGAGTCTAATGAGTGCATTACAGAGGCAACAGGTTGGTCTCAGTGCAGGGCGGTCCACCTCCATGCAGCCGTCTTTGCTCCCCACCATGCCGGTCAAGCCCCCCACCCCCCCAAACCCCCACATTCGACACCCTCCACCAAACATAGGATGCGGCGACGCGGCGACGGTGGCGTCGGCCGGCGTTTCGAAAGATCCGCATCGCGCCACGCTCGAAAAAACGTATCAGAAATCTCGCCGCGCGAAGACGGACAGTGCCTCTTTACATTCTTGCCCGCTCCAGTGACGTCACCCTCGAGGCAGCTGAAAAGGATCAAACATGACGTCATTGCATCGAAATCAGCATGCAGAGGGGGGGTTTGTGTGTCAGTGCTACGAACGCACCTGGACCAAGTGTTTACCATGATGTCATCGATGTGATATCTGTAAGAGGAGGGGAATCACGGCCACTCCGCATCTATAAATATAACACTTTTGATGCATTGTTGGCAGATTCATTAATTATATACGCGGTCCGTGCTCGATATGTGGTTGATTGCTTTTTTACTAGATTAGCGCACTCATTGTGATCAGGGTTTTCATGGACAGACACTTTGCCCACTTTGGTGCTGATTAATTCTTAATTAGCATCGTAGGAAAAAGGAACTTCCCCAACTGAGAGGGAGGAACATGTTTGGCCGCAGATTCCTCAAACTGACGTGCTGTCAATCACCGACTGCTACAAGCCACTGTAAGCCACGGAAGCCCCTTCCAAAATGGAGGAGATTTAGACCATCTTGGCAGTATAGCCTTTGAACAAATCTGTGGGATTGCTTCCCATATGTTCTTCTCACGTCTGCTAATTAAGAAGGATCGCTCCGTAGTGGCATTCATGAACTGCATGGATAATGACTTCATGTGTTTGCATTCAGTCCTCTGTGTGTAACTTTCCTCCGCAAGAAAAATGCAGGCTACATTGTGCATTCAGATCAAACTGTTAATTCAACACTCCTTTTGTTCACGCGTGAGGAAGGATTAGTAACACTGGACCTGGCTTTGTATGTAGTCAGAGGTTGCTAAAACTCCTTGAAAACAGTTAAAATTAGACCTCTGCAAACTGGAAAGGAGGTCATCATTTACTCTACAGGAAATCTGGGACAGGACACAGAACATGTCACCAATCTCTGATAAAATGTGAATGCACTGAAAGCTACAAAGAACTCAAAAGGCTCCCGCCAGACCAACACAGACACGATTTCCCCCATATATGTCAAAGCCATGTGTCCCCATTGTGAAGTTGTGCTTGTTTGGGCTGCTGGGGGGGCTGGGTACCGTAATGGTGTATACGATGATGTGCAGAGCTACTTTACGAGATGTGACCCTTTCCCACTTTGTGCGTCTCTCCCCCAGAGGAGGGTGAGTACTTCCTGAAGGTGCTGATCCCCAGCTATGCAGCCGGCTCTATAATTGGCAAGGGCGGCCAGACCATCGTACAACTGCAGAAAGAGACGGGTGCCACCATTAAGCTGTCCAAATCCAAAGACTTCTACCCAGGTAAGAATGGACACTCGGTAATTAAAATCGATGAGCATAAAGGCTTATGTATATATGAGAGGAGTCGTCCAACTCATTACCCGGCTGAAGGGGTGACGCTTTGGTGCAAGAGAGCATTTGATATGTCCTCTTCATTTGGCTTCCCATGAGCAATGCATTGTTTCCACAGTATTCACAGTTTCACGTTTGTGCATTGCAACAACCGTCTGACTTGTTTGGAAAAAATCGCACTGGGCTGCCATCTTATTCTTCCCTCCCCTGAAGAGAAAAAAAGAAAAAAAAAAAAAAATTAGCACAAAATCTGTGACGCAGGGGACTCGCGCGCAGCGTCCATCGAAAGCATTAATTGTGCCGGTGGAGCCTGGCGCGAAAAACCGGCAACAGGAGAAGGACGCTCGTTCAGCTCGGTGACCCTCATCACACAGAGGTCAAAGCCGAACCATCTTATCCTCCAAACACACAGAAAACGCCCGAGTCGTAGAGGAGTCTGGGTGTTTGTCCTTCATGCCTCAGAGGAGGCTCCAACCTGCTGAAAAATAACAGGTGCTGAGCGTCTCACTGCTTATTAGGTCCAGATGTTTTCTGTGATAACTGATGCAAGCAAATAATCCCTGTGTAGTAGTATGCTTTTTACTGTATATATATTTAGAACAAATAATTATCTCTTTACATAGAATTTGTTGCACTGCTCATGACCTGTGAAATATGAGCATAAAATATGTGTGTGAGAAATACTATGGATGATTTTAAAGTAAAGTCATTTCTCCGATTGCCTTAAGCAACTACTGCTGTAAAATAGCCAAGACAGAGAGGGATTGTTCCCCAGCCTAATGGCTACCTTCATTATTAAAAGAGCCCCGTGACCTCTGCAAGTTCAGCCCCAAAAAAGAGCGTTTCGATTATTTGAGGCACGAAATGTTACACCTCCGAGTAACATGCAACATGGTTCGAATTTGACCGAGTTGCATGTGATATATTGGACTGACTGAACCGTGGCAGAGAATTACTGAGCGCGGGGGGGGCGGGGAGGTGGGGAGGGAGAGGGAAAGAAGATGTGCGAGCAAATATTTCTCCTGCACTTTTTCTTCCACCATGTTTCTGTCCGCCGCGATGAAAGGACGCGTGTTCGCGTGAGGGGCAGGGCTCGGAAATTCTCCACACACGAGGCCAACTATGTCTAAAGGGAGGGAACCGCGGCTAGTCCACTGGAGCGGGAACAAATGAAAGGGCTGATATGTATCCTTATTTCTCTATTTGGATTGTGGATGTGTTCATAGGCCACCACCTGCTCTGCCCATCCCCCTACTCATTATCGTGATGAGTGAGAAGAGGAGTTCAGGGAGAGGGTGCTGGCAAGAATTTGATTGGTTGGTTGTTCTGGCCCACACAAGTAAAATGAAACGACTGCTACTGTACACTGCACAATAGCTGAGAGCGCCACTTTCTCAGAAGTCAGCAGAGGCTAAACCTTTAAAACAACTAGTTGTGTTGAGTACGGGCAGCTTCGTGAAGTTTGTAACAGCAACATGTACTGTGGGTGTGAGTAAAAAATCCTGCCGTGATTTTTTTTAGAGGCGAGTGCGCCAAACTTATCGGCTCCATCTGCTTTACCTTCCTTCATTGTCGAATCAGCTGCAATTTGGGCTAATACAGCATGCTAATGCCATTACACACAGTTCACGCCCTCATCTCATCCTGCGGCAGCCTGAGCACACTCCAACTACAGCACAATCGCACACTGGAGAAATCAGGGGACAACAAGCGATGCAGCCATTTTCTTCTGCAAGCCTCTGTGATAGCTCAGCCTGAGACTCCCACCCACCTCACATCTCCCATCCGTCAGTGTAAGACATGAGACCATGAATTCAAAAGGTCCTGATGGGAACTGTACAACGGGGGCCCTGCTGTGTTGGACTGAGATGGATGAGCAGAGATAGTGAAGGGTGTGGATGATGCATGATTGTATGTGAGCGAGGGGACAGGGGGGCAGGCCCAGAAATAGCCCGTTTCAATCTCTCTCTGTGGACATGACCCCTCTCCCAGCTGTACTCAAGCTGCTCCAACACACGCCAAGTTTCCTCTTTCCTCCTCCCCACTCACTGTTTCTCTCAGATTTGGTTCCTGGTAGTTGGGTGAGTTCGGGCCAGATAAGATGACATCATACTTCTCCTAAAATCTTGTTTGCATGCTTGCCTCCTAACACATCGGCACGGACTGTTTTCTGCTTTTATTATTTGGTTTGAACCGCTTTGAACTGTTGCACGGCCGGTTTATTCGAGCCCCCATAAGTGCAACACGCTATGCATTCACCCACTCGTACTGTGCATTCTGCGCATACACACACACACACACACACACATACACACACACACACCTACTCACACCTACTTACACACATCCGCATATTTAAGCAGCTGCAGAGAGAGCTGTGGGAGTTCACGAATTGAACATAAACTTAGACACAAAACTTCAAACCCGTTGCTTCGTGCAGCTGGCCTCTGGCCAAGTACATGTATTGAGTTACTTTGTACAGCACGAACAGATGAGGCTGTTGTGATGTCATAGAAACACTGGGTGTGTGTGTTTTCCATTATCTGACCATTAAAATATCAATCACAACATGTGACCTCATACTGGAAAACAGAGTATAACGTGAAGCATTGCCCTCAAAGAGGAGCTAACAAAGAAACTACAGCAAATGCGCACTTTTCCAACTGTATCTCCATATGTAGTATAATGCTCCCTATAGGACCGTATCACTTCGGTCTTGGATGACATCACTAATGGAAACTGCAGCCGTTTCGTTCTCCAGATTCATGTCTGTGCCTCCAGTGAGCAACTCTTCCTGAAGATAGTCATCAGGTAGTGTAGCTGTATACTGTAGTATTCTGAAGTACTGTTCTGCTTTATGGTGCTGATGTTGTGTTGGAGAGCAATCTCTGTTTTCCCAATTTGTACAGTAAGCTTTATATTGGACATGTAATTGAAATACAGATTAGTGGATTAAAGGGGCGTTTGTTTAGGCCAGTTTACTTGTTGCATTATGAGAGGGTTATCTTAGTTTGGGCTGAGATAA
This sequence comes from Haemulon aurolineatum, assembly GCA_038406115.1. Classification (NCBI taxonomy): domain Eukaryota; kingdom Metazoa; phylum Chordata; class Actinopteri; order Lutjaniformes; family Haemulidae; genus Haemulon; species Haemulon aurolineatum. Next base: position 24,390,924 of record JBCAUF010000028.1, read on the forward strand.
GAGACAAAGCTTGGAGGGTATTTGTTGCCATTTACAAGTCAGGGAGGGCCTAGTGAAAGACTACTGAGTTCCATTATGGGAAATACAGATCACAATATTTGTAGAGCCTGGCCCTAAAGTCGAGACTAGGTCTAAAAATCAGGTTCTGCTTCTAAGAGTTTGACTATTCCCATTTGAATGTATGAAATAGCCCTTTAAATAATGAACTCCAATCGCCTCAAACTAGCGGCTAGCATAGCTGCCAACTTGTCACCATTAGCAGTTATGCTATCCACAAATAGCCAGCCCTTTGCACACATAGTGATTTAATAATCTCATGCCCACCAGTAAAACAGTCACTGTGTTGCCAGACATTTTCTTTGTAGGCTTCTTTTGCTGAGGTCAGTTGAGTATTGAGTAATGCTAGCAGTACGCAGCAAATTAATGTCAAATCAAATTATTTTGTATGTTCACATCGGCTTGTTGTCTGCAGCCAAACAAAATGCCTAGTTTGCTCTTAACTACTGCAAGCCATGTTGCAATTCCATGAAATACTATTGCAGGTATGTCACCAATGTTGACAGTGCACTATTTTGGCAGTGAGTAAACAAAAAGTTAATGTGGTCTGCAATTTTTTGCTAGCATGAAATAATACACGAGAGACATATACCCCTTTGTATCAATAACCGTGACTTTGGAACATTAGAGTCAGTGTCACATTTGAGAATCTCACTGTCCATTATTTGTTCCACAAAATGTACCTGGGGTCATCACCCCACCCTCCACAATTAATATTCAGTTTTTTTAGCTTTGTATAGCTCCCCCATTTATGTTGTACACTACCTAATGTCACATGTTAAAAATCCAGCAGTTCATGTCTGCAAATGTTGCCATTTGTCACAGAATTAGTATGGAGCCGAAATAATAGCATAGCCTCATTCACTGCACAGCAAGATGTCCTGACATGAAATTAGTCAACAGTGTATTGTGATGATCAGTTGTTTTCTAGTTCACATCTTGTTTTAGTTTTGTCAGTTTTTCATCTGAGTTCTCAAGCCTCTCTACAATATAATAAATTTGATGAATCTGATTTTGTATTTCTGCATTTTCCACAGCTGACAATAGTCCCAACAAATGCAAATTTACTCCTGCTTGAGTACTCTTTGTTAAAAACTTCAGTAGCGAGCTGATAAGGGAATTACTTAAAAATGAATTAAGCTGTGTAATTGTGAGGAATTTTTGAAGATTTAGTAGGAAGCAATGAGCTTGTTGCTGAGAGCCACTGGCAGGCTGGGGATGTTGGAAAATAGTAAGTGATGGACTTTCAACAATGGCGTTTTTGGTTTTGGTATTTTCATGAGATTTGTTGATGTGCAGTAACAAAAAGATTATGTGCAACGAAAAAAAAAATTCAGTCTTAGTAAAGTCCTACCCTGGAGGGCCGAACTTTGGGTCAGTTTTCTCTCAAATAGTAAAATCCCTGGTGTATTTTAATGCGACACAGACATCAGATCCTCCATTACTGCAGCCCTAAATTTCTAACCTATTCTAAAGGGGTCCCACAGTTACTCTGTTTTCCTGCATTAACAGTTTATTGGTAACAGGCATTACTTATCTGTCTTACAACTCATAAGGGCCAGGTACATGAAGCAAAGCAGGCTGTAATTTAATGGATTATTTTCTCTAAGCTAAATGCCAGAAACACTTCGTGATAAGCTTGGTGTGTTTACTGTCTGTTTTCAAAGATGGCAATCGTGATTGTTGGGAACTTCTGGTCCGAGCGTGATGTAATGTTGAAGTTGTCCAGGAGACTGTTTCTGATTTACTGGATATAAATGGCATGCTACAAAAGATCCCCACATTTCAGTGTTTACATTTTAGAAAAGCATGCCATATGGCAACAACGTGACACGATGAATATATTCAGCACTGGGATTTCTAACAAAAACATTCCAGCTCAATTTGTAGTGTGAATAATTACTTTAAAAATCTGCTGATGTGATGACAGTAATTATGGGTGATACTTAATGTGTGCCATCGTAACAGTCTGAATAAGTCAGACAAAGTATACTATTTGAACAAGCTAGGGCGGGGACAGATTAAGCTCAGGCAACAAGACAGAAGTATTGAAACTTTCTTCCTTCAGGATCAAGATGGAAGAACCTCATTGCTCTCCGGGGAGAGCTGAAGGCTGAGATGTGTGCTCTCAGGGGCTGTGACACATTTCTCTCCCCTCCTGCCACCAAGAGGACAAGCTAACTCTTACTGCAACTCAAACACCGAGAACTTTTATTATGAAATTTGTCACCCTCAAAGAGAGACACAAGGAGAATGGCTGATGCAAGCTATTTAGGAAGTGAAAAGCCTGGAGAATAGAAATGTTAACATTCAGGTAGTTACACGTCCTCTTTACGGCATCTCATCCGAGACAACAGTTGTACAGTATGCATATATCACGGTCTCTGCCTCAGGATAAACTGACCTGGAAGCAGCATTGACACTCCTTAAAGACCTTTTTAGAATCAGCGATATTTAGCCACGGGTTTCTGTTCCAGGCAAAGGAGAAGGGACCTTGTTGGAAAAATGAAAAGCAATGATTACTCAAGGCAATGTGTCTTCTAAGGACATGTTGCGTCACTCAGGATGGCCTAGTTTAAAATTCGTTATGTGGGGTTAGGGCAAGGAAAGAGATTGCTCAGTCTAGATAAATTCCAATAAGTCAGACTAAGGTGAAAATCACTGTCTGCGAGTCCCAGTTCTTGATGTTTACCTCCAGTGTAATTAGGTTCTGCACACATATTAGTTCCAACCTCCTCATATTTTATGTGCCTGTTGTTTTTTCCCTGGCTGCATATACACCAGCATTTCACACACAGGAATTAATATCCTTTCACCATTTCATCTAGCACACTCACCATTAATAGAAACCACGGGAAACAACAGGAAATAGGCTTAATAGGTAATAACACCGTTTATCTATTCTGATTCAATTTTAAACAACTGACCCTGGATTTTGGACTTCAAAATGTCCTCCGCAGCCAAGGCCGAGAGAGCTCTGTGCATGGGATTAATGCAATGAATTGTATCTGTTATCATTCTGAAACATTAATAATAATTATATTCGCTGATGAATGCATGTGCCAGCATCAACAAACAGGTCAAGTGGCTGTACTCGCGCGGGCTTCTGTCTGCCACTTTGTCACTCCAAGAGTGACAGGCAGGTGCAGCACAATAACAGCAAGTGGCAACAACTGTGTTTCTGTCTGAAGCTCTCAGAGATTTCATTTATAGCCATCGTGTTTGTCTTTCACTAGGATTTGTATTTAGGTTTATTTTGGTCACGTTAAGTAAACACAGTCAGAAATAGAGTCAAATGTGCAGGACTTTGTAACAGTTTAACTCAATGTTCTTTGTGCATTATGAACTGCAGTATGTCTGTTATCACCAATTAAACTAGCAAACTAATGGAATAAGGTCAGTTGCAGGTCAGGTGCACTTTCCCCCATTTTGCCCAATTAGAGCTCCCTACTGCTTCTCCTGATATGCTTGAAGTAACCTTATTGACTGTTTAAATCCATTATTAGACATGTGTGTGGCACAAAGCCAATCAGGTCTGACTTTGACTAATTTGCCTGGATTCATTTTAGCATTTCCTGAGTGCTGATACATGGCCTAGAGGACAGATGCAGATGTATGTGCCACCCAGTCTTGTAATTTGAGACTCAGTTGAATTAGAAATGGAAATGCCAATGATGAAGTCAAGCGGCGTTTCTCAGACACAAGATCGCCTTATCAGCTGGTCTTTCCCATTTAGGGATTTCACTCTACCAATGGTGGAAATGTGACACTTTTCCCTCACAAAAATATTTGCTTCATTTAGACTTATGCTGTTGGTGAAGTTTTCTGAGAAAACTGGGAGACGTTTCACATTCACTTCAACCGAAGAACACACAAATGTTCGAGCGAGGCAGAAAGGTTAATACAAAAGGGAGAGTGTTTAAAAAATCGTGCAACCAAGTATAAAGGACTCGCTGTTGCATCACCTGTTTCCACGGCTCGGCCCCTTTGCCATGGCAACGGAATGCCAGTTGGGTCGTCAATGTGGGTGTAGAAAGAAGCCTAGAGGAGGAACAAGTGTGTGTTTAGTCTATTAGAGCTGCAAGGCAAGGACAGGCTCTGTATTACAGCACCGAAAGAGTTACATCATTGAAGAGGAATCCTCCCCCCCCCCCGTGGCTTGCTAACCAAGCACGGTTCTTTCTTTCAGCTGTTTCTCTGTTGATTGTATAAATGGAGGAACCGAGGAATAGCTTAGTAATTGGGTCTCTTTGTAAAATGTCAAGGAACATTTTTCAATGCCAAGACATCTTAATATAAATGTAGATTTTTGTCCAGCTCCTAGCAAATCCCTCAAATCTGCTTGCCAAGTACCCACTCAGGGCACATTACAGTAACTGATCACTTTTGTTTGTCCGCTCCCTCCTTTCTCATCACAGGAACAACAGAACGTGTCTGTCTGATACAGGGTACAGTCGAAGCCCTCAATGGTGTCCACAACTTCATCGCGGAGAAAGTCCGCGAGATGCCCCAGAGCGCCCAGAAGCCCGAACCAGTCAGCATACTGCAGCCACAGACCACTGTCAACCCCGACCGCGTCAAGCAGGTGAGATACTATACGGTCGTAGGGTCATGAGGGTGTTTGGTCACTATGTGGAAGGAACAGTTCACTTCCAGGACACGTTGTTTATGAGTTGCCAGTCTTACTTGTTCTCTGGGCCATGACCCACAGTCTGGTAGGGTCAGGAAAATGTGAGGGTATGTGGTTATTTTTACCTACAGTCTTTCATAGCGAGACAGAGCCGTGTGGCAGCTGCAGCCTAAACCCCTGGGATTAACAAATCGCTGAGTAAAGCGGGGGCTGGTGTAGTACTCTGACTCAGTCAGAGATATCACTCTTTCTGTCAGCCATTTATGCTGTTAAATCTATCTCTTGTTACCTTTTATTGCTACTTCAATCTTTCTATTTCTCCACAGGCCAAATTGATTGTGCCCAATAGCACAGCTGGGCTGATCATTGGCAAGGGTGGAGCCACAGTGAAGGCAGTGATGGAGCAGTCAGGGGCTTGGGTGCAGCTCTCCCAGAAGCCAGAGGGCATCAACCTGCAGGAGCGAGTGGTAACCATCAGTGGGGAGCCTGAGCAGAACCGCAAGGCTGTGGAAATCATAGTGCAGAAGATCCAGGAGGACCCTCAGAGCAGCAGCTGCCTCAACATCAGCTACTCCAACGTCTCTGGCCCAGTGGCCAACTCCAACCCTACCGGCTCCCCCTACGCTAACACGGCCGAGGTGCTGCCCAATGCAGCCGCAGCAGCCGCCACTGCCTCCAGCCTACTGGGCCAGGCCGGCTTGACGGGAATGGGCGCCTTCCCTGCCGCCATGTCCAGCTTCTCTGGCAATGATCTGCTGGCCATCACCTCAGCCCTCAACACGCTGGCCAGTTACGGCTACAACACTAACACCCTGGGCCTGGGCCTCAATCCCGCAGCTGCCTCTGGGGTCCTTGCTGCTGTAGCAGCTAGTGCTAACCCTGCTGCTGCTGCTGCAGCTAACCTACTGGCCTCCTATGCTAGCGATGCCTCCAGCAGTGCTGGCCACCCTGCTACAGGCCTCGGGGGCTTCTCACTGGGTTCTCTAGCAGCTGCTACAGGGGCTTCCAATGGTTATCTAAATGCTTCATCTCCACTGATGGCCTCCTCCCTACTGGCAACAGAGAAGCTGGCAGATGGGGCCAAGGACGTGGTTGAGATTGCTGTCCCCGAGAATCTGGTTGGTGCCATTTTGGGGAAAGGAGGGAAAACGCTGGTAGAATACCAGGAGCTAACAGGAGCCCGCATCCAGATCTCCAAAAAGGGAGAGTTCATTCCTGGTACTCGGAACCGTAAAGTTACCATAACAGGGTCGCCAGCCGCTACGCAAGCAGCGCAGTATCTGATCAGCCAACGGATCACTTACGAGCAGGGCGTGCGCGCTACCAACCCACAAAAGGTGGGCTAAAAGGAAAAAGAAGAGGAAAGAAGGAAAGGATGAAGACAGAGATAGAAGGGAATTGAGAGGGTCACGATGAATAGAAAAAAGAAACGTCCAAATATCTGTTCAATATTTCAGTATCAAATGAGAGAATCACAAAGGAGGAGGTGGGGGAGACAACCAAGATAAGTGTGTGTGATATGTGAATGTGTTTTTAGGACTGACGTCCTGATGTTTTTTAAAAGTTTGTGTCGAGTCCTTTTGACGATGGTGATCAGAGTAAGCTGAACTGGTCCACTGCCAAGCTGCAGATTTAAGGGTGAGGCCGTAGGGCTTCACCTTCCTCCAAAACCTCATAGCTGTTTTATTTTCCTTTTTCTGTCTGGGTTTTGTTGGTTTTAGTTTCAGTTGCAAACCTCAGCTCCCGGTGAGTTGAGTGTGTCAGATGAAGTTCCAGCCAGCTGATAGAGCTGTTTTACAAACCTTGCTCTTTGTATACAATGCAGAAGGCATTGTTAACAGGGGAGAGGTTTTAATGACGAGCACCTGAGGTCATCTCAGTCTATGGGGAAGCAATCTGAGTATAATTTCTTTAAAGAAATCACATCTATGTTGACATATGTTGAATTCTGGCTCATATCATAATTGAAGTTTCTAAATTTGGGTATTTTATATTTTCATCCTTTATTTATTGACATGGTCTCATTCAAACACAAATAGATTATTTAAACCTGTGAATACAGGTTGATCTGAATGTAAAAACAATATTAGCCTATTGCTATTTTTTATTTACAGGGATCAAATATTGTGTTGCAGTGAAAGAAATGTATAACTCAAACCCAGTCTGAACTTCACTGTTGCTGTCTGCAAGTATAGTTCAGGGGTTAAATAATCAATGTGAGAGGATAGAGGAGACACACAGGAATGTATAAATATATTTTACATGAACACACATAGATAATGCTCCCACAAACCCACAAACACTGAAACATATTTGCATATTCAGTCACAGCTACAAACACACAGAAATATGTTGTTCTTTAACCCGTTCTTGGTGCTATAGGATTAGATTTATATCTCCTTTACCATGAAATCAGAATCTCTCTGGCGACTATTCTCTTTACTTGATGTAAAAAAAAAAAGAGCTGATGTGTCGTCCAGCCATTAGTAGCCCATTGGATCTGACCCACCCTCTCACCTAATGAAAAAGGATTGATTTCAGCATTTCACGATGAAACGCAATCCAGTCTTAATATCTCAAGTCCATCCTCGCTCCCAATGCAGGTCTCTTTTTTTCTAAAAAAAAAAAGAATTGGCCATTCTCTAGATTTTACCTGACAATATGTTTGCCTTAGTCACACATTTGTTCCTCCCAAGTATTAACTTAAAGCTCAGACTACCTTGAAGCAGTGTCTAACCAGTTCAGTTCGCAAAGAGAACAAAGCACTACAAAAGCATTTTGATAAGACAAGCTGTATGAACCAATATCTGTGAACAAAGAAACTATTGCCTTTACATTAAGGGTACCAAATAGTCAAGAGACATACACTAATGAAAGGGAAGTAGAATGACACTTGAAAAGAAGGTTTGGACTCACTTTTTCTGTGAGCCATCCTTCCCAATTTGCATCAAGGCAAAAAAAAAAAAAAAAAAAAAACCGAGAAAAAAAAACGATTCTGCAGTTCATCCAGGCAGCCTGTTATCGTTCCCAAAACACGTTAACGCTCACTAACTTCGGGTGGAGCATGTAATAAAACATCATGAAATGTTTTGGCATCGTTGTCTTTTATGGGCAATTGTTTGTCTAATGCAGGGAGGCTAATTGTCTAGAGCATTTCCGAGCACTCGAAGATTACCTTGGCTTCCTTCTGTGCTGCTATCCATGGTGTTCATCCTGAGTACACTGGGTCTCTGAAGACTGCACTGTGAGACATTAAGAACACAATGTAAAGCGTGTCTGTCCCTGCTGGGATGTGAGTATATTTTAATGTGCACATCTATGTCACATACACAAGACCCACCGATACTGACAGAAGGGATATCTCCACAAGAGCATTTATACTCCAGCGTCTTGTGATGTTTCTGTTTACCAGTACCAATGCACTGCACTCAAATTAGCGGACATTTTCTGATCAGCGAACCACAAATTATTCCCACCACATATTCCTGCACTGTATTCTCCAGTCCTATTACGTCCACTTCCCCCCCACCCCCCAGCTCTAAAGACATCTTTCAAGCGTTCCCCATCAACCCAAGCTCTATGATCAGCTTCCTGAATGCACGGCTGTGAGGGTTGGTGCTGAGTCGTATGTCCAAGAAAAATCAGAGCCACTTCTGTTTTTTGGGAAAATTTAATGAATAGCCTTTTTCTCTTTTCATTTCATAATTCATGTTTGAAAGTAAATAGATTTGAAAGTGTTTGAACCAACTCTTTGTGTCTGAGCATTATGCGTGGCAATTGCAACAGTGAGCCTTTCTTCCTAACTGAAATCTTTCCTTTCACTACGTGTCTGGAAGGCTTCACACACATCCATAGCTACGATCTGGCCACTAACGAAATCATAACATAAGATAACCTTTTACTGCCCAAGATTTTAGCATATAATAAGATACAAGCACAAAACAAGGGGATGTTTTATCAATGCAACTGGACTGCTTGACTGCAGAGAGCTCTCCTTCTAAGCTCTCTGATCTCTACATTGTGCCAAATACTATTTCTCTCTGCCCCTCATTAACTTTCCTCTTTCTCTCAACATTTTATTCCCCTCCATGTTGCCGTTTCTCACCCTCCTGAGGTTCCTCCTGTGTCCCAATCCCTGTCTGTGCTTCTTCCTTCACTGTGCTCTCCCCCTCTTTCTCCTTCCTCCTGTCTCGTCTTCTCATGGGCGGTGTGTTGGGTGTGCTGCTGGTGGGAGTTATGCACTATAGGTCATAAGGGTATGAAAATATTTTCCCAGGCCGTAGAGTTCACAAGGCTGAAATGCACAGAAAACACCTGCCTCCAAAACTGTGACACCCACAAGACCAACCAGCAACGTTAGCTCAAAGTATCAAATTCCCTCTATAAGAAGAACAAGTAGGATTTAGAAAAGTTTAGACCGTGAACTATGGCCTTTTAAGGGAAGAGAAAGTGTCGTTTTTTTCTTCCAAAAGAGGGCAAATCTTGGTTGAATAAATATTCATACGTTGGCTGAACAACCTGAGCTCAAGTCTCAGCCTCTAAACAAAGCATAGTAAGGACAGAATGCATAAGAGAGTGAGAGTAAGGTGGGAACTTGTTCGTGACCTCAAGCCGAAACAATGACATCCTTTATGCATATCCTCTTATCTGAAAATGACTAGAATTCATTTCTGTGGAATACAATATGTCATGTCATATGATCTATATGTACTTTATTGTAGCTATTCTAGTTTGTAGTCCAAATGCAGTCCAGCGTTGTCGATACAATGTGAACTATGTTATATTTGTGTGGATGATGAGAGTGCCAACTAAGCCTGATTAAGATTAGCTTCGCGATTTGTTTGTGCATTATGATGACTCATCATCAACCGGTGGTGTCCATATTTCTGTCATTGATGATTTAGTTTGACAGTAAGAAAATGTAAAGAATATTGGAAGCAATATAGTAGCATGTTGTCCTGTTTTGTGTTTTATGTCTGTTGTATGAACCTTTGAAATTACTAAGATTTTGAATGAATAGGTTTACATGTACTTTTTGTAAGTTATGAAAATGCTGCTATTTGATAAGTAAACTATACAAAATATTTTAGTTGAAAAGATGTCTGGTCTGTTGATTAGAAACATGCTCTAAAAGGCTGGAGCATAAAACGAGGTGTATAGAATACTATACAGTATTGGTAAGATAGTAAAAGTAATAATAGACTCCATAGTACAACCTGTGCCAAACTAGACCTCCGCAGCTTCTGAAATTGTAGATGTGCGATCAAATGTTAGATATCAATAACTTGTTTAGAAGTGCTGATCAAGTGCCAATCAAACACTGTCTTTTAAGTTAAGAAAAGATAATCAAATACATTACTTAAGAAAACAAAGGACAAAGAACTTTTTGTGCATTGTTTTATCCCATAGGTACATAGAGTAAGAGTTAAAGATTGTGATTTTTATGGATCCATGTTGTTTTACACTCCATGCATCCCTTGTGTGTTTGTTTGACCTGTGGCTTAAGTACTGCTGTCTCACAAATGTCTCTATAGGCCAGCATGGACTAAGCATAACATGTTATAAGCATTCATAACATACCATTAACAATCAAAAATGTGTTTGTGGAGTTAGGTGTTATCTTTTTGCACGTCTTCTATTGCATGGTATCAAAGTAAATTATGGAGGAAAAAAAATAACAAAAATTTGCGAGGTGTCTCGCAACATTCAAAGACATAACGCTGCATGCAGTCAAATGTAAAGCACTTAAGTTTACTCGCCTCATGTGAAAAAAAAAAAAAGAGTTGTTTTTTATGTCGTGAGTTGGGAGGGAGCTCATTATTGTCATGTTGGCCCAAAAAAAAAAAAAGACACTCACACACACGCACACACACACACATCTCAGATCAAATTCTCATCAATGAAGTTCATCTCTCTACATATCATCCGAGAAGATATTTTGATTTTTAGGTACAGTGAGGAGTATTAAAATGTGAAACAAGCAAACGTGAAAATGTTACTCAGTGCATTGGCTCCTTGTGTTTTGCTTTTCTTTTCTTTTTTTGAGGACATCAGGCATGCATTTCTTTAACAAACAGGTTGAACCTCATGTAACCTGTCTCCCATAATGTTTCGAGGTTTCTCTTTTATGTCACAGCTTGAAAGCCCAGATCTAATCTATGAATGTACCCATTTACTCCTTATTTTTGATTTCTGTCGAATGTTATCAGTCTTTAATGTAAATTCAGGGCAGGAATGTCAAATACATGTAGAGTTAATATCTATGTCAATAACAGATTTCAGCTATAGTCAGGTAGGCCTCACACGGCCATAGTCATGAAACCAGATATGTTTTAACACAACTTCCGATTCGCTGTCAACATTATCTTGTTTGTTTGGTGTTGCATAAATGCACTTTACTGATCAGTGGGTCATTTTGGGTGTGAAATGAAGCAAACCATGTTGGCTTTCAATTGTTTTTTTTTTTTGTTTTTTTTTGCCATTCTTTGCTGTTGCTCTGATGTTACTTTTATTTATTTATTCCCTGATCCTGTTGGGTCTCATGAATGATGGAAAGGGCTGGAGTCTCAGACAAAATAGAAAAGTAGCACCTGTTTCCACACTTGAAGGCTTCTCCTTCACATTCCCTTCAGCAGAGGTTTGTGTCAATCACTGAGTGCTTTGTTTTTAACCGACGCGCAAAACCAGGAGCGACCTGTACACTTTTGTCCTTCTGCATCCTCTTTTGCTTCAAATTACAAATTAGAGTTAATGCTTTTCATTGGGATCGAAGCACTGGGCTGAAGGTACTGAGGGATGCAAGCTCAATGTCTGGCTCACAGAACAAGTCAGATCATAAAGAGACATAATCGGCACCAGCAAAATGAAGATTGCCTCTGCCACCTCAACATGTTCAAAATCACAGAGGAAACCTATTAGACTTTGAATGGCCTAGTCACATGAATGGTATTTCTCTCATTACTTTGTGCTACAAGTCCCTGTCGTTGCATTTACTGCTTCACATCCGAATGCCAAACGAAGTACAGTATCATTCCAAAAGTTGTTATGTTTGTTTTTATTTTCACTCCAAATGTATCCCGGACGCTCATCCGCCCCCACGGAGCCCTTTCACAAGAAGGCTAGGACTGGTTTTACAAGCGACAAACTGGCGAAGGCTGCTTGCTCCTCTCTTACAACCTCTTCTCCCCGAGTCTCACTCCCTCAGCCTACACGATATCACGATTTGTGTTCCATCACACTGAGCACCTGCTACTGTGTCCGCCCTTTAAACGGATTAAGGTTTTCCTGAGCCCTGTCGTCTGAGAAAATACAGGATTCTTTGCCAACCAGATATGAGGCCATTTTTTTGTCTTTGACCCTCTGAACCTCCCATGAACTTGGTTGACCTTCTCCATCCCCGAGAACTCATGTATGTGTTGGATATTTTATGCCACTTTTACTGTCAAACTCTGCGAGACTGTTCTTTTGTTTCCTGGTTATCTGGACTATTCTGCAGGGTTGAACGCTTGCTTAAGTGTAAACTGAAGAAAGCATGCCAGTACCTTGCAACCATTTTCACGTCATTGTAAAATTTTCTTTCGGGGTTTGGTTTTACTTTGTTTAAACCTCTGTTCTTTCCATCTCAGAAAAAAATGGACTGACAGCATAAGATCAAATATTCCAACCTAAGAAAAGTGATGTTGTTGATTGGGTACTTTTCTCTTTGATATTAACGACAACGGTTCTGTCTTTCGTTCGTGACGAGGAGAATCTGTGAAAGTCCACAGTGTTAACTACCTAAAGGGCTTTCTAGGACAGCATTTATATGTCTTTTAAAATGAAAAAGTCCTCTGAATATATCCAGAAAAGAGAGGAAAATGTCTTCTTGTGCCATTTCAGAAAAAGTGTGAAAGCTTTTTATGGCAAATATTGTCAGCAAGAGTGCCAAATAATTCCATACTGAGCCAAAAGGCAGCCAGCCTACATAACTAAATGTTAGATCACTGGAATGGTTACGTCCCATTTCCACTCCCCTTGAAAAACATCACCCTAATTGTGCGACGTTTGAGCTCATGTACCATTATTGTTATGCTGCCAGTCTGTTTTCTGCTTTTGTCAGAGAAACATTTTAGAAGCAGTATATTTTCTAAATGATACACTGTTGATAAAACGACAACAGCTACTATGGTGAGGGAATGAGAGGATTTTAAAAGTGTCATTGTTTTTATTATTAGTTTATTTGAACATTATTCATTAATAGATTTAACGGTAATGACTATTTAATGTAACTGTAGTACTGTGTTTGTAAAAGAAATTCAGTGAGTTGTGTTTTATGACTCGTGGACTACCAGTGAAGTCAGCATTTCAGTGTTAATAATTGAATTGTTTTTTAAAGATTATTTTTGCGACGGCAACAAAGAGTCATTATAAATGTTCATTTTAACATCACTTGTCTTCTGTTCCCTTTATTCTCCACCTTGTCCCTCCACTCTGTCTCTCTTGAGTGAAAGGTCGAGTGTTTATATAATTGCAACCAACACGTCCTATGAATAGATCGATTGCTGGAGTGCTGAATTTGAGCACGTATTAAATGGGAACAATGGCTGTGTTTACATGGACACAATGCTCATATAATGAGGAATCAGATTAAGGTGCGACAATTACGTGGTGGAAAGCAGCATCAATTTCACACCTGATTTACATGAATTCATTTGATGGTTGGTTTGTTTACTGGGGGCGGGGTGTTAGATCATGGATGCCACATTTGGTACCTCATTATGTTGTTGAGCTCAAAAAGCTGATTTTGTCACTTCAGAGTGGTAGTGACTCTGGTCAGAGCCTGTCTACAAACAGGAACATTTTGCCTCATTTAGTTAGCTTCAAATGTTTGTCTTCTCTGTGATCACACTGTGAACACGGGCGGTCTCACTGCAGAATAAACTCAAAGATTATGGGCTTCCACTATTTTTACACCCATATGCCCAGCACCCCCACACAGCTATTTTCATTTATTCTGTCTCATTAAACGGGTGGAGCTACGCTATGCTGTGCTAGGAATACCTGACCAAAGCGATCCAAACAGACTGATGAAGATAAGTTGTTCCACCCTCGGGAGAGTAAAGAAGACGTCAATCAAGCACAGTCTGTACATGCCTACACATCCTGAGAAGACATCTAATTATGTGTGTAAACCATAGGAGGACTGATATTAAGTTAATTTGATTTTAGCCAAAAGAGAGAGGCAACAAAAATCTACAGCCATCCAATCAGCACAGTGAGGCTGTTGTATCAGCATGCTAATACGCTCTTATTTAGCAGGTGTTATGTTAACTGTGTTCACCACCTTAGTTTAGTGTGTCACATTGGCTGATTGGCACTAAACACAGTTGAGTTTTTGGGCTGTATCCAAGCTAAACAGTTTAACATGTATTTTGCCATAAAGCACATTTTTGGATAAATTAAATTTTGATGTGATGTTGGTGCTAAATGAAAAGATCAGGGGTCACCAACGTTGTTACAGTACATCCTGAGAAGGATATGAGTGTGTGTGTGTGTACCACATTTCATGGTAATCCATACAATAGCTGTTGCAACATGTCACTCAAGACCACAAATGTCACCCTCATAGTGGCACTAGAGGCTCACCAAAGGATCACCAAAGTCTGTAGGCTTCATCCTCTGGGTATTATTAATGTCTTTACAAAATTGAAGACAATCCAATTATTCTTGAGATTTTTCAGTCTGGACCTAAGTGATGGATATACTGTAGCCATGCCATAAAAATGCAGGGTATGAAAACAATGTTACAGACTCCTCGTGGCATGGTGACACACTGCACTATTCAAAGTAACGGCAACTCTGAGACTCATCAGACCTTTATTGTGTAATCAAGTTGAATGAATTAGATTGAATTAGAGAATTCTCAGTAGCTGTGGTCAGAGAGCAGCATCTCACTGGCGGTGGATAATTTGACTGACTAACGTCTGATATTAAATGTGAGCCAATAATGGTACAGTTTATCAGCCTAATCCATGTAGCTGGGGTGTGCAAACAGTAATTATCAGTTTAATGTTAATGAGATGATCAGTGCTGCCATCACTCTAGTTAGAATACAACCCACTGCATTACTGGTGCACAACCCAGAGAGAAGCACTCTGAAATCATATGCTTTATATAATTAAATGCAAACTCCATATGAGCTCTGAGCACAGTTTACTTCCACACAGAACTGTAGTCAAGCTGGTGAAAACTGTTCAAAGTTCTGCAACATGTCAGACTGCCATGACTTTTATGTAATGACGTCCGTGAGCCATCCAGCACACAGTCATCCCTCCTACACTGTTTGACCTTGATCATTATCCAGCAAATACATCCCTAATCTTCTGAGCTCAGCCACACAAGCGAGGAAGGTGACATCACACACACACATATACAGGGCTGTAGCTATACTGAGGTCCTGTCCACAGTATTTTCTTAGGAAATATGCGTAGTTGGAGTGGTCTGAGACATACAATGGTGGATTATTTAAAGATTGGTCTCAATATGTTTCAGGCTTTAGTGTGTTTTCTCCACAAGCATGTTATTCCTGGCAGTGTTGCACTGTGAAGACAGCAGCAAGACTGCAGCAATTAGACCATAAGTGCATATACATATAAGGAACTGAGGACAATAAATGAATTTTTAAAAGGCTGAAATTATAATTTAACAGATGAAAACTGTTCCTCTGTAGAAAATGTTTCGAAATATGCGGAAAAAGGCCCGCAAAAAACATTCAGTTGTACACGTACATCGATCTTCTTTAACTGCTCTGGGATTGTAGAGACAAACGTTTATTGCTAATTTGATTTAGATACCTTTGGAAAATTCCTCACTGGATGCTTGTGGAAGAGACACAACAGCAGATGGACTTGAGTCGTGGAAAGCTGGCATGCAGTTTGCATAACAATAATCAGAATGACTAACTAACTTGCAGATATGGCCCGACAATTAGGCATATAACTGCATGAGTAAGCCAGTGGAAAATAGTAACCGCCCTGAGGTCACTGGTATTTGGGGAATTACATGTTGCCAATTTGAATTTATGAACTCCTCTTCCTAATCCCCCCACACTTTATCCCTCCTCATGCCGATACAGACAAATTTGGAATGCTTAAAATATCTGTTAATGGTATTTTCAGTCTTTATGATCCTATTTTAATGCCTTATCCTCTAGTATCTGCATTAATCTTACTGTCCAGTCTGCCTTTTGTGAAGCACTTTAGACCAAAATCACCTCCCTGCCATTGTTAAGGCGAGAAAATCCTCTTACATTGTGCAGTGATGGAGTGAAATCATAATTCAACATTTTCTGCACATCTCAAGCCAGCCAACGTTTCATTGCCATGTTGAATTGAGGTGTAAAACCCTGCAGCAGTATACATTTAAGGCACATTTGATTCCTGCTGTGAGAGAAGGTAGCAATGGGCTTGAATGATAAAATTGCGTTGTCAAGGTAACAGGTTGTTCTGAAGACTGCAAATATGTCGTATTGGGGATGATGCTCCTATACAATATTTCAATCTGCAGCCTCTCTGGTGCTGAACCACACACACTCTGCATTTCACTCCCTCAGAGTCGAGCAGGTAACCGCAGATGTAATATGGTTTGCATTCATAATTTAGAGATATTTAATAGCCAGTCTGTCTTCATCAATGTTATTGAAATTAATCACCGCAAATCCCATTTGCAAAAGCAAATCGTAGCTGTCGGAAACCTTGGGGTGGCACAGTGATTTCTTTCAAATGATGAATGAGGAAAAAGGTGGGGACTGCTAAAGAATAGAGATACACTGAGGCACCCTTTAACATGGCTCCTGATGTAACCATGGATACCTCTATTTCATGGATGGAGTAATTTTAGCTGGAGTGGGATCTGAAGGATAGATATCACTGTTTCTGCACTGCACATCATATGTTATCACGTCTTAAATATCAGGTTTCACTCCACACGTGTTCAAAAACCCTCACAATTAATGTCACATCTTTCACATGCAGTATATGCCATGTGAAGGTTACATGCACCCCGTCGGTAGGATGCACTGCGCGGCGAGCTAATATCTCATATGGGATGTTTTGTTTGCAGGAACAACAGTGCATTCACAGAATCATGGCAGGTGTCAGTGATGCAACGGCTGCACTTATATATAATTTAGTGACCTAATAAACAGCAGTGGTGAAAATCAAGCCTATAGTTTGGCAGATGCTGTCACAGCTGTAACTCTCCTGAGAAATGCTCATAGATTCTTTATGATTCCATATGAGGTGTTGCGGGACGGAGTGTGATTTGAAATTTCACTATCATCGCAAGCAGGAGCCGTGAATCGATACACTGTTCGTGGACATGTTGCCGTCGTATTTATGAATCCTATTTCTGTCCGTGGTGAGAGTGGAGGGCAGCAGTGCTGAGACTTATCAGCAGAGGAGAGAGCGGGCGAAGTGTCTGCACTGTCAAGGCAACCATGATAGTGCCGGCCATGAGGGATTAAGAGGAGATGTGGCTATGATAAAAACAGAGCAGCACCGAGACAAACTCTGCCAGTTTCTTAGAAGTCGAGAAACAAGAGACTCGACTGTCACAGTGCAGAGAGTCGGGCCACTCGGCCGGATGAATACGCATTTCCCGGGCCATTGTTGTCGTGACTTAATAGAAAATCAGTGGAAATAGACAGTGATGAATGGTGCCAGGGTCGTTTCTTTGTGCAGTGTTTGCAGGGAGAGGTGTGGAGAAGATTTTCGCAAAGATCTCTGATTAATGTCAATATATCAGGTCGGTTTGTTGATGAGCGGTGTGTATGGAAGATCCACTTGTGTAGTGATTTAATCCACTGGGAATCGCACCATGCTTAAATGTCAGTTTTGGATGCCAACCACCGTAAAACTGTACAAAAATATAGTTATGAATAAAAATAACAGACACAGCTTTAGGGGCCTGATGTAGCAGTGCAGAGCGGCTCACATTAGCCTAAGAAACAGGGACATTAGCCATGGCTTCATTCAACTAACTGAAGACAGATCAACATTTATGTTAAGGACTTACACCTCAAGTATTTGTATTCTGAATGCAGAACATACAGTAATGTGCTCAGCTTTGTCAAATGCTCTCTGACTCCACCTGCTGGTTTTATTCAGCACTAATATGCACACACACGTACACTCATGCACACACGGACACGTCATACTCAAATCTGCATGTCGAAAGACCATCAACTGTCATTTGCGAGTGCCTCTGGTGCCACTTTGGCAACACAGTGAACAAACAGTTTCTGTCCTTCAGCTGGTGTTTAATCCCATGTCGTGCCAGTTAAACCTGAGGGGGGTGCTGTTCTGTGGCTGACCCTCCTGGCCTGTAAAACTGTGGCAGGAAAGGCAGATGATTAAAGCCCACGTTTGATCTGCGTGCCAATATTCAAATTTTTCATATTTAATCGTTTTTCATGCCAGTTGGCCTGGAGTTTCAGTCCAATGTTCTGTAAAGCTAAAAGGCTGAATGCAGCTCGCTTCATGTTGGTTTCTAATACGTCACCCTGCAAAACCACAGACCCATCAACTGTACACCCTGATTTAACCTCCTGGAAAGTGAAACCCTATGGAATGAATTAAGTGTAGGATTTGATTTTATGCCTTTTTAAAAAAATAATTTGGGGGCAATTTTGTGCAGTATTCGTGGATCGACAGTAGAGAGATGACAGGAAATTACTAGACAGAGAGACGGGGCATGACAATCAGCAAAGCTCCCTAGTCAGACTCAAACCAAGGATGTTGCGGGTCATTGTCAGTGCCTTAAACCCCAAGGCCCCAAATACACCTTTGGCCCTGGCAGTTTGACAGTTATATCTGTCACTACTTCAGGCTCTTCTCCATCTGCAGAAACAGTTTTTATTGATATCATTCTACATAGTCCCGATCAAAGAACACAGAGAGGAGGGAAAAAAAGTTCACTTGGCAGTTTGGCACAATCCATTACAAGTATGGGGTAATCACTGCTTATATGATCCAATTATCAGAGAATAGGATTTTGTCAAAATAAATGAAAACACAATTTTCTCTCCGTTCTCATTAAGCTGTGTTTAATTATTCAATGTGGTGTGCTATCATTTTTAAACATGCCCCAAGTCCATTGGCAAATCTTCACAGAGATTGTTAGGGCTTTTTAGTGGCGTTCCAGTTCCCCTATGAAATTGTTTAACTGCCATAAAAATATGCTTCTCCAAAGAAATCTTTCATTTATAGATATAGCAAAGTCAACCCAAATGATTTATGACAGGAAAAACATCCTGCTGATGCTCCAGAAGGGCCTTAGCTGTCACATTACATACATATGCAGTGTATTTGTCAAGGAATCAGCCGGCTACTTGCGGATCTCCAGCTAAATGCAGACCCATGCCATTTTCTCACTGTAGCATTCAGTAACGGTTAGCGGGGTGAGAAAACGACTGACCTTCGTGATCAGAAGGCTACCTCTCTGTTACAGACCCGCTGTAGGGACTGACAGCACAAATCAGACTGAAATGCCGAAAAAATTATAACAAAATCAGGCTCTGTGAGAGAAGTGCAATAGGGTCCAGCACATATAAATCTATATTTTGTACACATAGAACACACATGATACATGCCATTCACAGTCAATCCATTAACTTAACTTGGTGTATCTTGCTTGTATCTTATTTTTCTTTTGTTGATCTCTTCACTGCCTTGCTTCATTAATATGTACAACATTAATGTGGGCCTATGGGCAGCATCAGAGCAAGTCAGCTGCAGTCATGAAAGAACACAAACTGGTGTGTTAAATGAAAACTGGCAGAATTCTTTCTTTCAAGGAGCAATTGAACCTCTGCTTTTTATTTGCTTGTTTGTTTTTAATGTTGGTATGAGGCAAAATATTTTACAATGGCACAGTTATGGTTAATAAACACTCCTTGTGTGGCTATTATCTTTACAGATGAGGCTAAACGAGAACTCTTCACAAATATTGCAACAACACTGTAATCCTTATATTACTCTTATGAATATTGCATATTATAACAATACCGGATATAATGAAAAAATAAATAAAGTAATTTTAAAAATCAGGAAGAAAAAACATCCCTGGATCCCCCTCCACACCAGAGGGTGGCATGGACGTGCTTTAACTGAGTTCGCACACAGCGGAAAAATAAATTAATAAATAGAGAAATTAAAAGAAGAAAGCCGATATGTAGCAAAGATGAAGAATGTGAAGAGAAACATGGTCTGTCCTAGAAATGTTGTCGTGTTAAGACAGCACTGCTAAATAAATATCTCAGGAGACACTGAATGACAAACAGCGTTCATAACTTTACAGCAAAAAATTCCAATTAGTATAATCAGAGACATAATTTACTACGTCATGAATATAACCTTGAGTGGCTTATTTTAGCAGTATGTTTACGGTGCACTGCGCATGTCCGAAACAAACATCTGCACTTAATCATCGACATTTAGGATATTAAGGCACCTTTCAGTCACCGCCAGTACTACCAGACACCAGGTAGTATATGCGGATTAAGTGACGTGTGTTTTCGCATCGTGTTAAACCCAAATCTTCTCCAACGTCACTGAAACCCGACGCAAAGCCGGAAACAACGGCGAGGCGTGCTCTCGTGTCGCAGTGACTCTCTGTGGCGTCACTTGGGGCGTGTTGACGGAGCCTGCTGCCAGCTGAGGTTAGAACCACTCACTAACTTCCCCGTGGATACCGTCCCGTCAACTTCAACAAAGTGCCGTTTCCTCACGGTAAATATGAACACCAAAGTCTAAATCATCGAGGTATCATTCATCTCAGACACCAGTGTAGGGTTGGATAACTGTTAATCACTGTTATTCCGAGGTTTGCTAAATTTTAGGAGACAACATACCTAACGTTACTCATGTAAATTAGCTTAGCTCAAGCTACAGTCTGTTAACGTTAGCTCGTCGGGCTAGCTTCCGTGCTGTGAAGTTATGAGGCTGCACAGTTTACAGATTTGTTAACGGTAAACAGCCACAGATTATTCAGTCAGTAACAGCTAACCTGACATAATGACATAATACTAACAGGTTAGTGACGGTATACTTTAGCTTTACCTTGTCCGGGGTTAACTGTTAACTCACCCAATCTTTACACCTTAAACAGCTCACATTTTACTCAACGTCACTAGTGTGCGCTTATATTTCAAAGACGTCATAATAAAGTAAACGCATACTGAATGAACATCAGAAGGAAACATTTAAGTGGGATCTATTTTTTCTCCGTGTGGGTGCGCCATTACATTTTCCCATAACGGGAACATTCTCAAGAGGGGTCTGGAGGGTGTGCCTCTCAGGCTGTGTGTGATCGAAGGAAACACACGACATGCCAATGCTTGATAGCTGACAGGCTCAGCCAGTATTGTTGTGAAACATAGCGTAATCATGACGAGGTCCAATAGTGAACGACGTGAACATCACATCATTTAGGTCTACACATGTAATGTATGGTCGTTCTATGTCATCCAGCTATCGTTTAGTTATGGATTGCATGCATCCCACTCCTTGGATTTCTGACGTATAGATCTCTGCACGGCATTAGACTAGGAACTGTGCTGCACACATTGACATTAATGTCTAATTAATTGTTATTGTCAGTTTTATGACTTAAATCATTTTCTATTCATTGAAAATTGAATTGAAGTAAAAGAATCATCTGGAGAATGTGGACCCCAGGGGTGTTTGTGGTTTATATTGGTATTTGTTTGCTTGTTTTTTCCAATCCTGCTCCTGGGGGACCTCTGCCCTGCGTGTCTTTGATGTTTCCCTCTTCCAGCATACCTGATTCAAATGATCAGCTTGACATCAAGCTCTGCAGAGGTCTGGTAAACAAGCCACTCATTTGAATCAAGCAGGAAACCTCTTATGGAGGGCAGTGGTCCCGCAGGACCAGGATTGGGAAACACTGGTTTATATCATTTGCCTAATTTATGTTGCGTTGTGCATTCACAGTTGACAGAAGATGTTTTTGGCCAAAAAGTTCTTAGGTGGCATCATTGATGTTGTCAGGTGAGAATCTGCACAAAGTACCAGTCTATGGTGAAAAAGGTTGTTTGTGGCTTAACTTTTCTCTTCATGTCTGATTCTCTCCTCGCAGCAACATCGACCCCGCCCAGTTTGTGCCCTCTGACCCTGTGAGTTACAGTCATTACATTAGCAGCTCTCTCCGACCGTCACTGTTCTGCTGGCTCTGTATTTTTAATATTTGCTGTCACTGTGTCTCTCAGCCTCCACCACGCAGGCCAGCCGTGTATGCAGAGCAGCATGAGAGCGACGAGGAGAAACAGTTCCGCAGAGTCTTCCAGCAGCTCGCTGGGGATGTGAGTGTCCATCAGGACTTCTCTTCGAATTCCTGCAGAAACCACACTATCGATGTGCTGCTTTTCATTAATGCAAGAACATCAATGTCAAACGGTTCAAAGATGCTTTTCTGATGGCATGCAGTTTGGTGTCTGTACAGGTTTCTCTTGGCTTTGTGATTTTTATGCTGTTGAATATTTGTCCTGTAGGACATGGAAGTGAGCCCAGCTGAGCTGATGAACATCCTCAACAGGATCATTTCAAAGCGTAAGACATGTCTGTGTGTCTCTGTCCTGTCTCGTTCACGTCTCTTTGTATTTAAGTCCTTGAGGTCCATCTGACTCTGTTGTGATTCAGTCCTTCACAATGTTTGCATGTTTGAATGCATCTTTTAAAAAGAGATGCAACGCGGTGACTGTTTTGCTTGTATTTCAGATGGTGACTTGAAGACAGATGGTTTCAGCATTGAGTCTTGCAGGAGCATGGTGGCAGTCATGGATGTATCCTTTCTGTCGTTCAGAGACTTAACATGTTGTGTGGTCCAGGTGACGGTATGAAGCTGGCAGTGGCAGATGCACAGAACAGAGCAAAGCACATCAACGGTTGGCTGTGAAAAGGGAAGTGTTGGCTCACCAACTGTGCACCACGCCCACATCTCATTAAGGCTACAGACAAACGCTGAAGGGTTGAGGCTAAAGTAAACTGACTTTCACGATGGGGCCCTGCTTGCTCTTCTTTTAGCCTGCAGCACTGGATGGTGAGAATTCATGACCTTGGAATGTGTGAAGGTTGAGCATTAAGCAGATACCAGCGTTCCTTGGACATGCAGTGCCAAAAGTATGGGGGGCAAAAAAAAAATAATGCCAAATATTTGGTCAAACTAGTAAGAGAGCTCTGAGGCTATGTTTGGCTCTTTCATGTAAGTTGGAAGCAAACTCTTAATCTTTTTTAAATTTGTAGTCAATTATTAATTGCACATTTACACAGATAGCTAAATGGAAATGATGTGATCCTTATCAAATGTAGTGTCAAGTTGATCATTTCCTACTGTGAGTTCTTTACCAAGTGAACGAGGAAGGCACATAAAAAAACACCCTGGGCAAATACGGCGTGCCCACAAGTGGTGCAACTGTTTGTCAAAGCTGGAGTCTTGATGACTCGATGTCTGTTGTGTTGTCCTTAACGCTGCTTCAGAGCGACAGCACTGGAAAACTTGGCTTTCACGAATTCAAACACCTCTGGAACAACGTAAAGAAATGGCAGGCAAGTACAGGAGGCCTGCCGCATTTGTCCCAACACATCTGTTTCTGGGCTGCACAGTTGCATTCCTGTGGCCAGTGTTAATTGTCTCCAGTAACATAGAAGAAACTTAAGCTTAAGACATGCACAGTATCAGTGTTTATGTCTCAAATGGCTTTGATTTGAATGTACAGTGTACTAAACTCCTCCTTATTTTGATTAGCTGCCTTATTTTACACCAGTATAAATCTGCACTATGTGTTTGCTGAAGGGCACACATAATTAAATTGGCTACACATGGAGGAGATGATTCAATTTTCTTTCAACTGAATCTTGGGAACAGTTTTGGTCAGATATGGCACATGGTTTTGGAGTTTGTTGTTTGTTGTTCTGCCTGCAGTACAAGAACACCAACCATACACAAATACAAGAGTAAACAAAGAATATAATGTATGCTGAACTATGGTGAATCAGTTTTTTAAGGGAATTTCTTATGTACCAGCTGTGCAGATTGTTTATCTTACTCTTTCTAGCTTTTCAGTCATTGTATCAGAAAGCTTTCATATGACTTGAGTACTTTCATTTTCACTATTACTATCACCTACTACAATAGGCAGTGTACAAGTCCTATGACGCAGATGGCTCTGGTGTGATTGGTGCAGACGAGTTGCCCAACGCCTTCAGAGCTGCTGGTGAGGTTCTTTATTTTATATTGTTGTTAAAACATTTGCACAGTCGCTGAAAAGATGCAGAGAAAACAAAGCCTTATTAAACCTGTTAATATCAGCCACAGGTGAAGCAATAGTCATGGATGGAGAAGGAAAAGGGATTTAAATGTTTTCTTTCTGTTAACAGTCACGTCGTTGACCTTGTTTTACACATAAAAAACATTTGGATTTGGATCATTGCCTTATATTAGCCCAGAAACCTATATGTAATTATGGTCACCTCATTGTTATTGTTACTCTATCTAATGTGGAATTTGTGAGTTTGGGTTTGGTTTAGCTCCTCCTCCTGGCATATTTGTATTATCACATTAAGGCCTCTGACCACTATGTAAACACCTTGATAGATGCGGGCAACCAGTCAACCGTCAGTCACATGTTCTGAGCTCTGTAGCAACCTCCATCTGCATTTGTATACAGTGGTGTCAGTGGTGTCATCTCTTCCTCAGGCTTCCCCCTCAACGAGCAGCTGTTCCAGATGCTGATTCGCAGATACAGCGACGAAAACGGGAACATGGACTTTGACAACTACATCGGCTGCCTTGTGAGGCTGGATGCCATGTGCCGTAAGTTTGAAAGACCAGTCCTGACGTTAACTGACTTAATTGTTGGTTCAGTGGCTTTATCTGTGCGATAAGAATGATTAAGAGTGACTGAGCCACCAGCTTAAGGGGATAAGGTCTTGATATCTTTTCTGATTCAGGTGCCTTCAAAACCCTGGATAAGGATAACAGTGGGACCATCAAAGTCAACGTTCAGGAGGTAACGTTATCTAATTCTTTAAAACATCAGTGGGGCTTTGTTCAGATTTCAAAGCATTTGATGCAGTTGATAAGAACAGTTCACTGTTTACATAAAGCCGTCTTATGTGCTCTTGTTTCTTTTCAGTGGCTTCAGTTGACCATGTACTCTTGAGTCCGGACAAGGTCTCTCCTGCTTGTTACACAGAACCACTTTGTTTGTCCACACAGTATAAAAAAAAATTCTCGACCATCCCCACAACTTCCTGTCATTCAGCAAAGCCCTTGTGTGTACAGGTTCATTTTGAATGTTAATGCTATGCAAAATGTAAGTGCTGTGGGATTGTCCACTGTTCCATGGCACTTGCGAGACAGAATTGATGCCGTATTGGGACAAACCTGCACTCACAATGGTAACCTTAGCTGAATGTTCTGGATAAGTACAGTATGTAGCCAACATAGCTCAGGTGCATAAAGGTGTCATTAGGTCTGCCAACATTAAGGTGTTTACATGGTGAAATTTGGGAAAATGTGAAAGCTGCCGTTCTTGCACGGCTCAGGCTGGTTTCACAAAGATTGTATGTTGGAGGGGTCTGTGGCCAATCTTAGTTTTGCCATAGGGCTGTAGCTTCTGTTTGCGGGGCGCCTGCTCTGCCGGCTGAGGTATTCGACGGCCCCTCGCCCTCTACAGTTTAACAAGAGAATTGGAATACCCGCTGACAGAAACAGGAAAAACTGCTTGAAACATCTCGAGAATTTCCCCACTGTGAGATGATGAAAGGAATATCTTATCTTAACTCATCAAAAATCTTCTGCAGTGCACAAGTTGTCTGTTGGAAGTTCTGTGTGAAGCTGCAGCTTGGTACCTTGGCCACTAACAGTTGTTTTCATAATAATATTTGAATATTTCATAATTATATCCTTCCCAGAGCTGTGTCCGAGTGTGTAGACTGCATGTTAGACATCTCCCGGCTGTTAAATTTTTTACACCTATGGCAGGCATCCCCAAACTGGTGGCTGCAGGTTTTCGTTCCAACCAGTCAAAAGCACACAGTTTGAAGGTGAGGACATCAGCCCAGTCGAGTCTGGTGTGCTGCTGCTTGGTTGGAACGAAAACCTGCAGCCACACCGGCCCTTTGTGGAACAGTTTGGGGATGCCTGACCTATGGGGACGGGAAAGTGTTCATGCAGAGAATTTAGTGAGCTCGTAAACTCAGAAAAGCTCCACCAAACCTTAAACTTGAGCAGGGGATTAACCAGCTTTCACACTGGAAGCGCCTGTGAGGTTACAAGAATCATAACAGGTGCAACAAGTCTAAAAATGAGTGTTGGTGAAATGGCTGTCAGTCTGTGCACAGGCATGCATCCTGGAAAAACAGGTCTAATTTGGATAAACATGTGGGTGGACTTTGCAGAGACTTTCAGATAGACGAGAACTAGACAGATTATGGTTATACTGGTTATACATACGGTATCTGAAGTTTGATTATTTGGTTGACCCCAATCATTCCTTTTCTTTGTGAAACCAGCCTCAAATCCACTGAGTTGAGATCCTTTTCATGGGAAAAAAATGTGATACACTTAATGCATCAGAGCCTATTTAAAGCAGATCATGGTCTAACAATTAGTACACTCCATTATTTTTGCATCAGAGTTGTACTGTTACTGTATATGCACTGCAGTCTGGGATCCCAGTGTGTTTATTTGGGCAGGCTAACAATTTTTTCCATTTCATGTTTAACGTTAGTGCAAATTGTCCACATGATTATCCATGTCTCAGCTTGCAGATCACTTTTCTGTCACTGTGTACTTACTCAAAATGCCTGCACCCAGATAATGCCAGCACAATATGTAAATTGATAATATATCACATGTGTATGCCACTAATGCATGCAGCCAATATAAACTTTGCCATTATTAAAGGTTTTTAACCATGTAGTTGTAGCCTCAGCCATTAAAATGTTACTGACATGCTTGGTAAAATAAATACCTGTGCCATATTTGGAATAAACGGGGTATGTTCAATGTGTCAGTCTTATTCTTGGTCAGTGAGTAATGGGTTCTCACTTCTCTCTTCAGGACCATTCAGACCTTTATATTAAACGAAACTGCACTACAAGTAAAAACAGTGAGGAAGAAAAAGCCACAACATTGAAAAAAAAGTGTTGTTTTTATGTTTTGCATGTCTCATACACACCACCAGCACACACTCTGAAATGCAGTAAAGCCACGAACACCAGCGCCCCCCCCGTGAAGAAACAGACTTGAGGGCACATTTGTGCTCTGTATTGTAGACGCACACTGTTTCCTCCGCGTGAGCTGCTTTTTCAATCAAGTCGGCCCACGATACTAGAAGTAGGCGCGCTCCTTCAAAATAAAAGCACACTGTTGCAACGGCACAAATTTATGAATTAAAACGAAGCAACGTGGTTAATCAACGAAATCACCAGATTAATCAGGTCCATTGTTTCAAGTTACACGTGAGACTAATACTCAGAGGTCATGTATTAACATGTTTGTCGATAATCCGGTAGCCTGCTGCTTTAGTTAGCAAGCTGACTGACGCGTTAACCGGACATGTATTGTGTAGCGTTAGCGTCACACCGGCTAGCTTGACTAAAGCTATCTTGTCCATAAGGAAGTTTATCACTACGTTTCTGGACCAAAACCCAACTTGTTTGACTAGAGGGTATGTTCACTATTTCAGTCGTTATTCTGTCGCTACGGTGTACATCGTGAAGTGGAGTTGGGTGAACTAAGTGCTTCATTAGCCGTGTGTGAGTCACGCAGCGTCGGCTAATGTTGTCCTGCTGCAAACAGAGCTAACGTTAACCTAGTGTGTGCTTCTGTGTAACAACCGACTAACGCCGACTAAATGTGTTTTCAACTGTATGAGAAAGACGAAACAGGTTTCACTCGTTAAAACGCACAGGGCGATGCAGGTAAAGGTAAATATTGGTCGTAGCAAGAGCTACTAGTGAGCTCTAAATGTAAGCTAGCTAGCTAACAAGGCTGTCGCGTGTGGAAAGCAGCTACAGCATCGTCCATTGTTCATTCACGCTGTGCATTGACATTGTTGTGATCACGCTAAAACCTGTCCTGTTTCCCAGCATAACGGTGTGAGAGCAGTCAGGAACATGCATGCATCAGAGTGCAGTGAAGATGTTTGTAATGTTCATTCATTATATATTCACTAGACCTATACACACCGTGATCGCTCAGCTGTTGAACCAGAACGAGTGTCACGTTATCCCCGTATCAACACTGCTTGCACAAAGTCAACTTTTCTGTATACAGCATTTAATCTTTGCAGCAAGTGCAAAGTTTAGTTTCTGGGGCTATGAAGTAGTGACACATGAGCAGATTCGCCACGAACTCTGTCGTTAATAAAACTGTTGTCAATAAAACTCTGTTGTCAATAAAACTCTTTACTCATATAACAGACAACTGGAGGAGTTGGGATCACAGCAGAGACCACACAGCAGCTGGATACCTGTTAACCCTGTGTGTGGAGGATGTCTTCGCCGATATACTACAACCAAGACAGTGTTACTCGCTTCAAGAAAAGAAAAGCTCGTTTCTCCTTTAGTGAAGTGCACATACTGTTGGATGAAGTGAGGAAGCATCGTATGGTAGTCGTGGGTATGTGTCCTCTGCCTTTCCGAGTGGTTTCATTCACATCACATCCTAAATGAAGAGATTGTGCTTCGGGGTTTTCGTGTGGGTGCACAGAAAAATGAATGATTGATTGCACAGCAATCAAAAACATAAACAAAGCTAAGCAGAGGGAACACAATTGTTTGTGAAACAACTAGAAATAACATTTAATGTGTGAATAAAAAATGCCCTGTCATTGACACAGCAAAGACAAGTGCTTATGGTAATTTTTTTTTGTTTTTTCCCCAGGCAAATTTAATCGTGGCGTGCCAACAGACATGAAGAAGCGCACGTGGGCAGAGATCACTGCGCGCGTGAACGAGATCGGGGAGTGCCAACGCGAGATCATCGAGGTCATCAAGAAATGGTCAGATCTAAAGTGTGACACCAAGCGGAAAGTGGCCGCCATGCGGTCAGGGACAGTGCCCAACAGGGGCCTTAACTCGCGTCTTTCCCGAGACCTAAATCAGACAGAGAAAATCGTGCTCCAGATTCTGGAGATGGGCGAGGAAGACCAGAACACAGGTGACTTTGGGCCGCTGGGAGATGACGACGATGTGCCAGAGGAAGAAGAGGAAATGGAAGAGGAGGATATGATCGGAATGCAGAGTTCTCCTAATGGCGGGTTGGACATGGCGTCTATTCCCCCATCAACCTCCTACACCATGAGTGAGTGCCTAAAGGAATAGTACACCCAAGAGATTTAAATTTTCACCATTTCTTTAATTTCAGTCTGAACATCAGTGACATTTATATTTCTATATACCACACATCAAATAGTTTTGAATAAATCCATGTCACCTTCTTCTCAAAGTCTTGTACGCAACTACCATGCTCACATTGTGTCCACAAGATATAAATGTATGACACATGGGTGACTTTGATTTTTGACTGTTGCAGAGGACTCCTCACAACCTTCATTTGATTTGCAGTATGAAGTACCTCCAACAGAAGGTGAGTTGTCAAAATTTGGGTCCACGTTAAGAGAGACTTTTATGAATGAGAAAACACAAACAAACACTGATGAGCCTTTTTCTTTCACTCAAGATGCTGAAGCCGCGTATGGAGACTCAGACGACGACCAAAGGGACGACGTGCTCCCGGCCCCTCAGACAGCAAAACCAACAGAGGATCACCAGGGAAACAACGGCATCCAGAAACAAGCGCAACCTCAGCCGCCCTCCGTACCTTCGACGTCAGCGGCCACGCTTCCAGTGCCGGGTCAGCCCTCGCAGAACACGAGAGACAGCATCCTGCACAACGCGTCGCTGAGCCTTCAGGAGCAGCACGCCACCAACATACTGTTGGAGACAGTTTCGCGCTCCCTGGAGCTCCTGTCCGAGTCGGTGCAGCAGCTGGCGGAGACTCAGCAGGAGTTTGTGCGCGAGTCGCTGCAGCTGCAGCGGGAGACGGTGCAGGTTCTCAGAGACTTCACAGGTGGAGCCATCGCGCTCATGCATGACAAACTGAATGGACGGCCAGCGTTATAGCAACCAAGTGTCAGGCAGAGATGTTGTTAAGCTGTATCACTGACTACATACATGGCCTTCAGGTGCAGGAACCTTTAAGTTCCTTTGGACTCCACCGCTGGTTACTGTACTTTTTGATAGTACTCAAGAGATTTTCTGTGGTTATATTTTAAAACTGTATGCATAGAAACCTTGTATTGATGGAATCTGTGAGGTTACATTAAAATAACTAATGTTAGCCAGAAAGAAACAACATGTGGAGGTTTGTTTTTTGTTTTGTTTTTTGCTACTGAAAGTGAGTCTCCTACCACTTGCGTTGTAAAGCATTTTTTTAAGCATACACCATGTTTAAAGCCTTTACATTCTTTTAATGTTGACATGCAAAAAGTCAGTCAGTCAGATCCGTTTGTGCGTCCCTGTATAAGGTGTAGTTGATCAGTGTCTGGAGGTTATCACATGTACTGTAATGGTGAGTGGATTTCCGCACCTGACCATTATATGGTCTATATGTCTGAAAGCTAAGTTAGATACCTTGAAAATACCTGTAACTGAACGATTTGTGATTGTCTGATTTTGTTTTTTTTACATTGCAAACATGAACACTTGAATATGAAAGTTTCAGTAGTTTCTTTTAAATACGGAATAAACCCCTCATGTATTTAAACACAACACAAGTCATTTACCTAGCTGTGAGTCTGCAGAGTGCTCCAGTGGACACTGCACTGTATGTTGACATACCACTGATGAAAGTACCTGACTTTGCTGACGATAGCACATTTAAAATCTGACCTGCTAGTAAGGCTTAAGCTGTTTTGACTAGTGTTCTGATGCAGGGGGGTTTACCCAACAGACAACGTGTAATAGGAAGTACACATAGATCATCAAGGATAAAGCTGGAGATATTCTGTGCTTTTTTTTGTCAATAAATACCATGAAGACACCAAAGCCAACAATGAGTTTATCCTATTATCTGTTAAGCCAAATTGGGAATCATTGGGAAGTTTTTCCATAATTAGAGGTCCAAAATCACATCAGTGAACCACGCCTTTGCACTGGGTAACATGTGACATCATGATGTATGATGACATATATCAAACCTACAGGGGCCTGCTGATTTACTGCTTTTTACAAAACAAAAATTCTCGTTTAATCCATCTGAAGATTAACACACAGAAATGGGCCGAGAGTCAGACGAGGGAAAGTGACGAAGCACTGAGAGACTAACGCATTGTTGTGTTTTGGTCTTTTTATACTACGTGTGTACGAGTACAACAACAAAAACGTAGAATAGCTCCAGATTTATTCTTTAATAATCGTCCTTCATGAGGTGAGGGTGTGCAGTGTTGCGCTCTCTTTGATCATCCTTCAATGGGACACGTCTCCACACTGCGGTCAGATGGAGACAAAGGTCCAGCAGATGTCCAGCCAGTTTTGCAGGTTCATTTGAATGGCAGTAGGGGGCTCTGCTGCACAGTTTGTCTTCAGAGGCCACACTGTGCAGATGGGGAGACATACACAAGACACGTACACAAGATGAAGCCATGTCCAGACTGCATGTGTCTCTAGAGTGAATTGTGCAGCAGACACCTTTGGAATATCCCTGAACTGTAGCACATTTAATCATGTCTCACTTTTTCAACATGGCGATCTTTCAGTTTCCCCATGAATCAGTTTGATCAGAAAAGACAGATGAGTGTGTGGTGTGAATCATCCACTGATCGTGTTGAAACTTGTGAAAAGAGCTTAATGTCAGAGTACGCCTTCAGCAGACACATTACATGACCAAACAGGACTGAAGAGCCAGTCCTGTACAATGGAAAGACCGCCAGTGTCACTTCTTAAAATGACACAAAAGAGAAAGCAGAGGACAAAAAGGCAAAAATCTGAGCAGAACCCAGGAAAAGCTATCAGCTGTCCAATTAGAGACAAGAATATGATTTATTATGGTATTGGTTAAAATGATGGAAAAGAGCTGATTCATAGTTTGCACAGCTGTATTACTAAAACTCCATACATCATCATCATGTTATAATGTTAGATTTGCAGTAACGTGATAGGAGGTTGGCTCCTTGCCATGTGCTGTGTCCTGTGTGTTGATGTGAGGGTGCTCCAGGGGCTTCGGGTGCATTTTGATGGAGAATTTGCACCCAGTTGCAGCTAATAGTGATGCCTAGTTGTATAGATTGTCCGGGTCATGTGCTCCCTGTTAAATCTCAGCCAGTGAGGACCACTGCTATGTGTGGGTTTATTTCACTCCCTGTTCTCTCTCTTCTTCTCTCTTAGATTGGCCACTTTGAATCCATAGTTTTAACTCCACAATGACAGTGTATGAAATCATGGTTAGATTGTTTCCTTCTAGTTGAATATTGCTAAGCAATTAAATTTTGGTTTAATAGTCGGGGATGTTAGGATTCTAGGATGAGGCTTGCCAGATCTATGGCTCCATTCTTAATTCAATAATTGTGAAAAATACTGACGCAGCACACACACACACACACACACACACACAGAAAGAGGTTGAGTTAAGTCAGATTGCATTGTTCCCCTGCAGCCCCTTCTGCCTCAGTTGGTCTAAACAGCTGCCAGGGCCGGCCCCGGCGTGCCGCAGCAGGGAGGGGAGGAGGGCGCGATGCAGCAGGAGTTCAACAGTCTGCTGGGGATTCCTCCTTTGCGGGAAGGCAGGGGGCAGCATTAGCGTCTGGCTGGGGGGCTGGGGTCCTGAATAGGCAGCTGTATTCACATTGTGAGCCAGCCTTTTACCTTCGGTTCTTTACAGAGCCCTTAAACCTGAGACTTAAGCCTCTCTGAATGGGCATTATTCACTTGGAGTACCTATAAAACTGTATTCTACTCCATTCTATCCCCCCTGTCCTCTCTTCAGACTAAAATACGACTCTGTCTATTTTACTTAGAAAGTGAATACTTACACTTAACTGATAAAATTCAGTTATCAAATTCCTTTGAAGGCTGCATTTCTCTGTACTGTTCCACATTAGATGTGGCATCATGTAGTTGAATCCAATGCTACATCAGCAGATGAAATGTGAAGAAAAATATTTTCCAAAAACACCATTATGCTTTCTTCCAATCTGTGTCTCTCTCCAAACATTTTTTCACGTTTCTGCAGAGTTGGTCGACATCTGGCAAAAAGAGGCAGATTTAGAGAGGCACAATGAAACGGTGAAAAAAAATCTATCCATCGATCTGTCCCTCTGCAAGTCTATATGTAAGTTTCCTCCCCCTTTCCTATTGCCCCAGTTGACCCTTGAACCCTTTTCTTTTCTTCGGTTTTCACCCCCACCTGTTCTCATTCCCTCGTTCCTCCCAGCTCCCCCTTTCATCTCCCATCTGCCACAGAGGCTGCTGAAGGAGAGAGTCTGGGCCGCCGCCGCCGCCACCAAAAGGTGACATAGAAGGAAGGCAGATCTGTCGCGCAGCTCGGACGGGATTAAATAATTATCATGGCTCCTTTTGTGACTGAACAAAAGAGTAATTATACATCTGCTGCTAAGTCAAACAGCTCTGTTTTGCCTACCTCATCTTATCTGTTGTTTTGGGGAGGATTTGTGACGTGCCCACTGACTCATGGAGACAGAATTGTTTGTTCCATATGTTAAAGAAATAATCAGATTGTGTCTGAGAGGCCCACTATACAAAATGTTTGTCGTTGTACCTTTTTTCCAGTGGCCTCCACACAGCCACTGCAGAGTTTTGTGTGGTTCTTATGTAACTAAAATACTGTTTTGACTGGATCTTTACAGAAGCAAGAAAAGTCCTGAAGACATGTCATAATCTGGTTCATATGTTGCAGTGTACACACCAAATCAACACATTCTGTATTCTGTATTGCTGTGGGGTGAAACTCAGCTGAACAAAGAGCCACGTTCCTCTGTAGGATGAGGAAATTCAGCAGCTCTGGGCTGGTTAAACCCATTCAAAACCATCTGGAGAGACTCGAACGTGTGTGGCCTTTCATGGCTCAGGAAATGAATCGGTCTTAGAAAGTTGACACAGAGCTTCCACCAGTACAGGATTTGGTAAGAGAGAAATAACCTGCATGATGCGCACAACGATTCAGTGGGTTGCATTCCCAGACTGACTGAAGAAGTCACGTCTGAGCTCAGGCGACAGACTACATCAGCACTGACGGAGCACAGAGGATAAAAAGTGTTGAGTAAAGTCGTTTTGAACACTGAGCTGTCAACAACAGATCTCACATTGATCATGTGACTATTACATTCACAGGATACCACCTGTCATCACACAGGTTGTGTGTTGAACGAGAGAGAAGGAATCATAACACCACCTGAACTATGTTTGTGCTCATGAGGCACAAACATAGAAAGACTGAAACACACGTACCATTAGATCTAAATAAGCCGGATCATCTGACTCAACTGTGACATGATCGTGTGGTTCCATTATTTTATTGTTTTATAGTATATGTAACATTGTTTCATCACGATAAGTGAATCAACTAATTACATGTTTGTACATAATTAAGCTTCAGTACAAATTTGAATTACTTGTACTTTGCTGAGGTAATTCCATTTCTTTCTTGTAATCCACTCTATTTCAGAGGCACAAATTGTATTACACTACAGTTGTTTAACAGTTTGAGTTACTCTGCAGATAAAGATTGTCTGAGAACAGGCTTTCCAGCCTTTTACACTGTGGACAGTTTCACAGCTTCTCACAGCTACAGTCAGTCAGGCGGTGTCCTCACACAGATTAGTCATAATAATCTAACAATATTAGATTCATCTCTGAATGGAGACACTCAGCATAATGCCTCATAACATTTACTCCCATCACGATCTTCATCCATCACTATTGTACTGTGATATTTATGTCAGTAACGGATTCTAACACCAACCAACTAACTAACTAACTAACTAACTAACTCGCTAACTAGCTAACTAGCTAACTAACTAACTAAGCTGTGGAGGCTCAGACTCACCTTTGAAGGAGAAGTAACAGCTGCACTCTCTGCAGCCCGTGGGGATTCAGGCCGTGTCGACAGAGGATCATTGAGCCAGATAGCAGACAATGACCCAACGGGGCCAGTTTACCACAGGAGATGTTGCGTGTGCTCACAAACTGTTTGGCCTGCCTTCATTCTTCAATTCCACAGCATAGCAACATTATGAATACTACGAACAATGCAACAGAACTGCCACCCAGCAGTGAAGGAGAGAGTAAGATGCACTGGCTTGAAGGAAATGGTGGTGGCTGAATGATATTAACTAATAATAAGATAAGTGAACAGCATTAATAATTATGATGGAAATGTATTCATCATTTACGTTTATTGTTTTTCACCTTTTTGCAGCTGCTTTTTGAGTCTCTACAATTATTGACATAACTTCCTGAGTTTCATTTTGTTCTGACCGACCTGATGAAGCACTGTCTGTTAATGCTTATTTACTTTGATTATTTTGGTTTGAATGGTGGTCAACATTAGCTACTTTCTAAATGTGCCTTATGAAGAAACTGACATGTCTTTACCAAACTGGTCATAAAAGGTTCTGAATAGGTTCTGTGTATGTTCTGGCAGTAAGGGGAGAGAGAGAGAGAGAGAGAGAGAGAGAGAGAGAGAGAGAGGGGAAGAAGACCTCATGGTCTGAAGGAGAGCTGAAGAAAAAGCGTGTTTGTGTTTGTACACAGCCTGAAACAATAAGTAATAGGCCTAAAATGGTTACAAACACTCATTTCGCAACCTGGGACAACGGACACTAATGGAAGGTATGCTGGCCCTGTCTGTGTTACTGTAAGACAGCTGTGCTGAAGGAGTCTGGAGGAGGACTGAAGAAAAGTGGACAGCTTAAGTGGGCACAGATGGCCTGAGGAAACAAGAATGGGCTAAAATGTTTCAAAACACTGCCTTTGTGACCTGAGGCCAGAAGATCCAGTACAGTATTTCTGTTTGTGTTACTGTTAGCTGGTGATTTGCCTAATAACGCCCCATGCCCCCTTTGACTTCGCCCATACATTTGCTCAATGTGACAGGGCTGTTTGCATATTTTGGTACCCGACAGCATTCAGCATCTTAATGAGCTCAACCAATCAACCAAATGACGTGCATACATTGGAGGCACACACATGTACACACTCGCATACGCACACAGAGCGCCACGGCCCACCAGACACCCATTCCACACCTCCCATTGTCCCAGAGTCAGACAGCAGGCTGGGGCTGCAGAAGTGGCCACAACAGGCCGACTTGTCCCCCGAGGGCCTGCATGAGTCCGAATTGCAGCAGCCCCCCCCCACCCCACTCCCCCTCCTCTCTCTCTTTCTCCAAAAGTGTCCTCAGGGAGAAGGATCTCCAAGCTGCTGTGGGCTGTAGAAGAGGCAGATGCCGGCCACTTTAACTAATGGGAGGTCCGGGGGGATGATACGACTCCTCTTTGGTTCCCATGCCCCGTGGCACGCTCATGTCACGCTCCTGCAAGTAATACAGATGACAACAGAGGAGAGGGCGCACCGTCCATCTGCTCTGCTGACACAAAGACACACGCCCGGCCCACGGAGAGATGCAGCAGGTACACTGTAGATGGAAGGAACAGAAGATGATGCATGGGCCGCGTGTGACATGAAAGTTGTAGGATGTAAGGGATATGATGTATAGGAACATTTGCTACCCTAACACAAACGCACACACACACACACACACACACACACACACACACACTACAAGCCATGGTTACAAGTGTCAAAATGCTGTTAGCCATATTTAAAAATGTGACTGTGCTATGTTATAGATATTTTATGAACTGACATAGAAGATTCAGCCCTCCTCCTTACCCCAATAATCTTTGTGCAATTCCTTGTTTTTACAGAAGGAAGTCAAAGCAGAGTGCTATTATTATCATTATGATTATTGTTATTGTTATTATTATTAGTCTAATTCTATAATATCAGCTTGTATATCATAGCATTGTTGTAACCCACCACCATATACATTACCACTACTGTTACCCACTGCTACTCTGTGTTTTTCATCATTCATTGTAATTGCAAAAATGTTTCTGCTGATTTGTTCTGTGCATGTGACATCTATTGCCCGTCTGTCCGTCCTGTAGAGGGATCCCTCCTCTGTGGCTCTTCCTGAGGTTTCTTCCACATTTTTTCCTGCTAAAAGGGTTTTTTGGTGGGCAAGTTTTTCCTCATTCGAACTGAAGGTCTAAGGACAGAGTGTCGCTGACTGTACAGATTGTAAAGCCCTCCGAGGCAAAATGTGTTTTGTGAATTTGGGCTATACAAATAAAATTTGACTTGATTTGCACAAGTCTTTTGTCATGTATC
>JBCAUF010000028.1:24565167-24580861 GCA_038406115.1 Haemulon aurolineatum
TATTTCCTCAACTAGGATTTCTTAGGACTTTTAGTATGTTGTTCTGGACACCTCATAGAAATGATATAAGCTGCAAACAAATCTTTTACAATTTGTTTGTTTTTTGGCTCCAAAATGAGTTATTTTGCCTGGACTAGTGTCAATATGCCAGTATATTTACAGCTTGTGGCACTGCCCTCATGTGTTGCTGTATTTGATTCAACTGTTTCAACAACTGGAAGTGACGAGTGAGTAAAGGAGGGCTGTAGGGTGCCACCCCAACACTCCCCACATGAGGAAGAATCACATCACACCACCGCTGAAACAGACTTTAAAAATGTGCTTTCATTTTTCAAATGAGCGTGGTAAATACCTTTTCCAGCTCCCCAGAATTTATGTGACTGCAGCTGGTTTACACACCGCCACGCAATAGGTGGCAGCAGAGAGTGAGGACCTTGTCGTTGTACATCTGAGATGAGACACTTCCCTGAGTGTATTGTAGAATTGTATAACAGTACAATAGAGGGTCAGTGGGACTCTTTCACCATGTTTTTAATTGTGGTAGCATTGTATTGAGCAGAAAAGAATGCAACATGCCTTTAGGTAGGCTGTGAAATAAACTAATTTTGTTTTAGTGGACATATATTCATTTGCATTGTTCCCTTATCACGTGAATACATTGTGGTCCAAAAGACACAAAAGGCTCTTTACAGAGCTAGTGTTTTGTTTGTCCATTCTGGTCCAATAAATCCTACATCATCATACACACAGGACCTCTAAATATTCTCCTGTGTGGCTTTGATGGTGCTCAACAGTGGTGCTTCAGTGCTCCCTACTGGTGGTGATACATGGTCATGGCTTTTTTACTTTCACTTTCACCGTACTTGTTTGTTGCCCACTTGTTTAAAACATGTTAACAATTACTTCATGGCATGGGTATAGTTGTTGCACTGTTTTTTGTAATGCTGTATACAGTATTACTGAAAATGCCAGAACACAGTGGTAACGTTTATCTTGGTCAAAAACGTTAGCAGTGTTTGTGGTATTTTGCAATTGTGATCAACCAAACCACAAATTATATTTCTTCTCAGTCTGCAAAGGTTATTTTACTCAGCATTGCATTGTAAAGTGCCCGTCACTGGCCATGATAAAAAACCTACAGTGGAGGAAAAAAGACAATGGCAAAATCAAGGGATGAAGAGATTTTATGAGACAATACCATATTTCATATTTCCACAGACAGATATGGCAGATGTTATTCAATTCAATAAACAAATCATAATTAAAATGTACATTCTTAAAACATACATCAAGTTGTGCAGAATTTGTGCAATACTGTATACATGTATGTATGTTTTCTGTGTTTTGTTATAGAATAGACCCTGCATCACCACTACTGTCTTACACTGTGCATGGGGCTGTACTTCAGTGCAAAACAAAAGTTGCATGAACCTTTATTTTTACTCACATAAATTATTCACATGTCCACTCACATTTTATTTCAAAGTGCACGTACGTAGCTCGGATGAGATTCAGCATTTCCATTGGTTGCTATAAGAAAGCCATAAATACAGCATAAAAATGTTTGTGTCGTACCAGTTACTGTATGTACAGAAGCAAGCGGGACGGAGCTGAAGCATTTAGACAACCCTTTCACATGGACACAGTTTGGAAAATACCAGCCCTTCAGTTGATTTCCACCAAAGATTCAGCCTGCAGTAGTGTCAGTATGAAAGCTAGTTCAGCTCTAACTCCAGGGGGGCTTAACACTTCTGCAAAGGACACACACATATTCTGATGTTGATAAAAAAAAGATATTTTCATTATTTTAATGATGTCAGTTGAGTATGTTTTCATATCAATGTCCCTATTATATCTTATGTATGACCTCCAGAATGTGTTCCATAAGGTAGTACCAGGGATTTACCGTAGAGTATATGCAGCTGATCATGTACAGTCAGTGCTAATCAGTGCTACTGCCTCATGATGATAATGCTGTATCTTTTCAGCTGGCGTCTTCACCTTCAAATTCATGAGAGCTGCAGTAAAGGTTGATTGTTAGTTTCAAGAATGTGCAATTGAGAGGAGAACCACTCATCTTGAAGTTGAGATGTGTGTTTGTTTGTGTGTGTGTCTGTGTGTGGGTGAGTGTGAGTGTGTGACCAGCATGTGTGTCCACATCAATTCCACGTCAAGTTTGCATCAGCAAGTTTGGAGGTTTATTTAATGTCATAGCAGCAAGTTGTCATGTAATGTAACAAAGACATACACACTTGTAAGACCATCAATGAAGGAAACAAAGTTTGCACAATATATTTTTTTCTTCAGTCACGGTTATGCTGCCTATTTAATTTCGACTGTTACTGTTATAACATAGTGGAAAAAAACTCCCGTGTGTTTCATAAAAGTGATGGGAAGCAAACACTTAAAACGCACATGGTGATGCAGGCTAAATATCTGCCATGAGCGATGAATCAGAACAATTACAGCCACATGAAAATACTATAGCTCCTATTTCAATGATAAAAATGTGTATTGCAATGACAGGCTCACTGTCGGACGAGTGTCAAGTCAAATGAAATGTTACTCATGTTTCAGTAACCAATTGTTCTCTCTTCAGAACCACTGCTTCGGCAAACTGCATGACATGGCACTTATGTAAAAACAAACAGTGACTGACAAATAAAAATAACATTCACATCATAACATAGCTTATCTATTCTCGTTCAACTAATTTGAAGGCTGCAGTAATACAGACAGATACAGCAAACTGTCAACTACAAATCCTCAAGTCAGTGAATTCAAATACCGCTGCATCTGAGTTATACTTTTGGTGTTTTTTTTTATAGAAAGGAAGACTTTAATTAGTCATTTTTTACATATTTGAGGTGTGACTTGATAGGGTGGAAAATG
Organism: Haemulon aurolineatum; assembly: GCA_038406115.1. Taxonomy (NCBI): domain Eukaryota; kingdom Metazoa; phylum Chordata; class Actinopteri; order Lutjaniformes; family Haemulidae; genus Haemulon; species Haemulon aurolineatum. The sequence goes on from JBCAUF010000028.1 coordinate 24,568,060, forward strand.
GAAAAACACTGTAAGTACATTTGAATAAAGTCTCAGCCTTTGTCTTTAATGTAGTACAATGTGTCAAAATGGCTACATTTTACTGACATTAAGGAAACTCTCATATGTAAAAATAAAGACATACATGACAAACAAACAAAAAGTGGGCTAATGCATGTTCATCTCTGTGATCACAGCATACTGTACTTCACTTTAGTCACCAATAGTTAGATTATCCAGAGCAGCATGTACTGAACCGCCCGGGCTAGTTGATATTTTTCTTGTCTGTAATATATAAATTTAGCACATCTCTCACAGACACACTGACTACTCAATCAGCTATTATTACAAGTTCTCATTAGGGCTGCGGGGCAACTCCTGAATCTGATACGAATAAATATAGGCATATAAAAATACAGCAAGCATACCTACAGTATGTCCTGCTGCTCTTCCCTGGTAAAAGGTGTTTCATACAACTAGATACTGGTGTACGTATATACACTATGATATTTAATAGTGACTCCTAATTTGCATATTTTTCATTTAAATGTAATAAACATTAATATATTTGAGTGATGATTGTTTTTTATTTGTGGATTAATACAAATGTTTTAATTTTACCCATTTCAGTTCAGAGTATTGTTTTATTAGAGCACAGGATTTATTGGTATACATACAAAGATAGGTATATACAATTCATGACTTGAATCATGACAGTTTTACATTGAACTTGCCTTTGATGGAGAGATCCTAATCAGTTTGAACGTCAAATGAAAGACACAGGGTACAGAGAGGTTTGACTCTCAGTGAACTGCTTCAGGGGTTTTACAATTTTGGGCACCACAGACTCAGTGGTGATTGAACATTTCACAGCTGAAATCAGTACATTCAGTGGAAAATAAATTGCAGTAATACAGTACAAACAGCAGAGGGGCATTTGGCTTCTCAATTCATTTTACAGCTCAAGGAGTAGTCACTTCTCTGGTATATCCCCTCCCCCCAACAAAAAAACCCAAAACAAAACAAAACAAAACACCCCTTTCTTCTCATGCTTACTGTGGACAGAAGACAACCTTCCTTTGTCAAACTTACCTCTGGACAATGAGAAGTGGAGCAAATCCATTTCTCCCCCCACTCACAATACATTATTGCAATTCCAAGACTGCCCAAATTATTTTGAGAACATAAAAATAAAGGCAAGTTTAACAGGTGCACTAATAGACTATTTCATGCAATGTTCTGATTTTTGTCATGTATACAAAGGCATTGTGTCACATAGGCTTAGTGTCACTTTGAGCATTGCCACTTTGAACACACCTCGGGTTAATGGATTAGAATTTGATGGAAAGCTCTTTTCTTCACATGGATCATTGTGGACAAATAATAATGATGAGAATAATCATAATAACTAACAATAATAAAAACCAAAAAGAAACTGTAGAAATGTGTATTCATTGACACCAATGAAGTCAGGTGGGTAACACCAGCATTCCATTATATTAAGATGATTCAAAGCTAGCCATGTGATGGGATTAAATGTCTTTATGATTAGTATACAGATGTGTCAAGTGTCTAAGGTGCACAACTGCCTGGTGTAAGCTTACGTGGATGTGACAAATCATAGAGTTCACATTTGCAATTATTTCTTGTTTCCTTTTCCCTTTTTCTCTCTTCGACAAAGAGAAGAAATAAAAAAGTATATTGCTTCAAAAAACATTTTTTTCTTTTTTAATATTGTGAAACATTTCATTCACCACTTCTCGGGTTTGTCTAGCTAGACAGAGCATTACATTATCAGTCAAAGATACATACAGAAAGATGCTGTGAATCCAAGAGATTAAACGATCAACGATGGGACGTGACAGTGGCTAATTCCTGGGACCACTTGTTGGGAGTCTGTCTGTCTGTCTGTCTGTCTGTCTTGTCTGTCTGTCTGGGCCAACCTCCTATCTACCAGCAGGTGGCACAATGCAAGCACTGATGTATTGCCTGGGTGAAGGGGAGGGGCTGAGAGATTAGTCTGTCACAGTAACAATAGTCAGTCCAAGGACCGTGGCCTCAGTGTGTTCCAGCTCTGTGACTGAGGATCTGCAAACCTAGCTGCACATGCTCTCCATCCATCCCTCCCACCCACCGCCTCCTACGCCTTTAGTCAGTGAGTAATGTTAAAACACAAAGGGGCTCCTCATTTGCTCTTTCCAGACGTGCTGGAGCCCCCTGCACCGCCCTCCATTTTGTCGGCAATTTCTGATGTGTCTAACTTCTCAGAGCCATCCCCTTTCTCTGACCTCTCCTTCTCAGACCTCTCCTCCCCTTCGGCGAGCTCGGACCTCTCTGACCTGGCATCTGCGTCCCCCTCCGACTTCTCCTTCCTCTCCGAGTGGTCGGGGTCCATGGACGAGGTGCCTGGCTTGTCCCACTTGGCCATGGCCTCATGCTCAGCTATACAGGTGGTGATATTCGAAGTCCAAGCTTTCAGGTCCTCCTACAAAAACCAGGAAGAGACACAGGAATACAAGGCGTCTCTTTCTCATGTGATATCTTTCTCTTCTGCATGTTAGTCATATTTACACCACTTCAGTGTTAACAGATCAGAGTTTGAGCCTTCAACAGAAACGAGAATCAAATTTAAACTGTGCAAATTCCCCTAATTTGATATCAGGTGTCAGTTCGAAGTGGTGGCTGACAGAGGTGGGAAATGTTTCCAGTACATAGAACGCGACAATTGAATTGAACATGACCTTGAAAGAGTGTTGTACCTTTCCTTTATTACATCAGCCATTTGTATTTTGTCTCTCGCTGTCTTAGCTCACTTTCACTAATCAAGCCTCACCTTAACTTAATGAGAGAATGAAAAATGTCAAACTTCTTTACATCACCAGTGGGGGTACTCAGATCCTTTTGTTAGGTAAAAGTACTAATACAACAATGTAAAAATACTGTCCCGTTAACTGATTTATTATTTTATATGATGTTATTTATCAGATTGATTAGACAACAGATCCAAGTTAGATTGATTGGTCTGGTGGTTTCCTACTCTGTGATAGATAAATGTGATGTAAATCTGACCATTAGAGGGTTAAATGGGCAGGAACAAATAATAAAAAAAAGCTTCTGATACATAAATCTGTTTTCATTGGACTTTTTTTGAATCTTTGCCCTTATAATACTGGATAGTTTTACCTATTTGGGCCTCAGTAAACGCTTATCTAAACGAAAGTATCTGGGTAGATGGGGGGAAATGTCTCTGGAACAGATAACTCAGAGATATGTGAAACTTGACAAAGGGACACATTCCCACATTGATTGTATTCTAAAAGTTTATCTTGTTTTGTAAATTCTTGATCTGAAACCTAACTCGTAACTACATACTGTACTTATCAGTCAATAAATGTAGTCCATTAAAACGTATAGGTGGCCATAACTTGACCTATTGAATGAAACTGAAATCACATTTAGTTTTCCCTTTTTGTAGTCATGTTTTGTCATTTAAATGTATTGCTAATAATTTAAATTTTATTCTTATAAGAATGAAAAAAGATGTTGATGTCACATCACAATCTAACTGGACAGAAGTGACTCTTGTGGTTTGTTTATGTACTGCAGCAGCTAACCAGCTATCTAGCCTAGATATGTATGCTGTAATAGGCAAAAAAAAGCTATTTCATTTCAGTTTGACTCCATGAGCTATCTCTCACTGCCACATGGGGCCACCAATACGTAGGTGAAGTGCTTGGTGCAGTGCTAGGTTTAAGTGTTTTTATTTATTTATTTTGTTTTACACTGAATGAAAGTCTTTCCTAAGGCTCTTGAGCATCTACACACAGGTTCCATGTAGGGATTGTAGTGAGATAATTCCCTGAAACAATATATATTCCCCCCGCTATCCCAGATCTGAAAATATGCAATATATTCTGCTCATATCCTGTGTTACTTTAGTAATCCATTAGAGGGATAACTAAAAGAAAAGAAATTAAAAATAGAAACTGATGCAATGTCTGACATTTATTTGCATAAGGTGATGATGAAAATGTTCTCAATCTATTCACCTTTTCTAGCATGCACCTTCTTGTTTGGTTATTATTCACAGCCAGGCGATATTCTATATTTTTGTTATTGTCAGCAAATGTCATGAAAAGAAGACCAAAACTAACAATATGTTGGTCTGTCTCTCAGTGCCTCCTGACTTTCCCAGCCTGTCTATGGCTCTCAGCCCCAAGTCCAGTGGTTCCAGCTGAAGACGTAACTCCTCAGTAATTTCCTAAAACAGCTGGTAACATTTCCCAGTAGAAGTTACTCAAACAGGAGGAATTGTGTTTTTTTAGCTGTGAATTAATCCACATTTGGTGCATTATTGAGTATTTGTGGCAGCAGGTGTGCTGTATGTGGGACTGAGTCAAAATATACTACAGTGTCTGTGTTTCATGTTAATGAATTAACATATCATTGACATGGCTCACTGAGGATGGAACTCTATTGCACAGAGGAACAAGATATTTCAGTATTTCAAAGACAGTACTTGTTTGTAGGATTGTTTCATATTTGGCTTGGTCTTTTCATTGAATTTGTTGACAATAAGAAAAATGAAGTAGTTCATCAGACTTATCCTTTAATTATTATCACATTATGAATTATTACACATGCACCTGTGACAAACCTAAATTACAGAGGCATCATCTCAATGTATTTATTTCTCTCTCTTATATGATGCATGGAAGGTCTAAAATAATACTAAAACATGACTTAAATGTAAATATTCTTACCTCATCTTTTGCATGGAATGCAAAGTTGTTTCCATCGTTTAGTCTGTTGCAGAGAAAATCGACAGGGATTGTCAGTCTCTCATGCACTGCATGACCTTTATAACCATATGTCAAAAAAATAGTAATAATAATACACAAATGTCACAATAAAATAACTCTTACTTAAGAATGAAGACATTTTTCTTCTTCTTGTATCCCATTGAAGGATCAAATGAGCAGTTACTAAGGTCAACGGGAGGCTCTTCATTGTATGTTGTGGTTTGGTTCCTTCCATCCTTGTAGAAGGTAAGCTTTCCCTCTTTCAGCACACAATATACGTTCACCCAGGACTTGCTGTAAATTAAAATCACACATTAAGTGGATGTTAACAGATTAAGATTAAATTCACAACTTGCTGGACACAACTGGGGTCAGTCAGATATACCTTTTTTTATCAAATTCATTTAGATCTAGAAATGTATTAAATGCTAGTTTGGTTAAACTGATCGTTGGTACACCCATGTAGTTAACAATAATAACAGTGGCAATTTTTGGAGGACATGATTTCAGATAGAGGTAGACAAAAGCAGGGTTCTCATTTCTAGTAGACAACTGGGTATTTAACGCTACAGTAGCCAGCAAATGGACAGAAGGGTTGCAGTGTTTTGGTGTGTAATGTAAAGAAAACAAAGTATTCCTTTCATATCATTGGTGTGCAATGGCCTATTCTGTGATTAAGATTCGCAGCTCTGAACCAATCATCAGGAAGACCTCCTGTTTAAGGCTTTTTAAATTTACTTTAGGGCTTGTAGCTAATAACCACCTTTTGACAGTCCAGACCAACTCTGCTGTAAAGAATGCAGGAAGACACTGTTGTAATTTTTTATCTTTTGTGGCACTGAAAAGAATACACAGTGTTTCAGTAATTATAATGGTGCAACCTGAGCTTATCTTGACACTTCATGGCTGACTAAAGTAATTTAACTACTCCTAAGAGCATGCATTCACTTTTCTGTTGATGCAGCAACAAGCTGGTACTTCTTTCACAAACTGGGAGAGACTAACTTCCAACAATAAACCCATTATGTGTCCATTTCCTTAAGGAGGAGAGGATCAGCTGATAAAACACATGGTCAGAGCATCAAAATCACAGAAACTCCAACATTAAGAATAATATGAAATATAGGCCTGATAGGCTAAGCTCTGGCCTAGCAAAGGAAAATATTTTACCTCAGTGTTGCTGTGATGAGTAATATAGCCTTGTTGCACTTGGCCCAAATACAGCAATGAATTATGGTCTACGGGTGGTCCAGATCTGGTAGCCAGAACTTGGCCACCATATCTCCGAATGCCCATAGCTGGCCCTATTCTAACCCTAATTTGCCTGTATTCAGGTCTGGACCACTTGCGCATCATAATTCATTGTGCTGTGGGTCGAATGTAAGTGGGCTCTGTGGTCATAAACACCAAAACGTGGTGGAGACTCCCAGCATTGTTTTTTGCTACATGACTACTTGATAGAAGCATTTATCTACCTGTGTGGCGGATAACCTTTCAAGATAAACTTGTTAAACAGAAAATCTACACACATTTTGTGCTTGATGGGTGTTGAAAGGCCACCTCTGGCTTATATGAATCAATACTGCATAATTAAAGTGTATACCTATTTGAATAAGAAAATCTGTTTTTTTTTTTAAACTCAGTCCCAGTCATTGGTAGATTAAGGATCAACCCCCACACAGTGGGCGTGCTAGTTATGACCATGGCTTTCTGTAATTTAATGTAATCCCACAAATTACTCAGTAGTTCATGATATGCTGCCTGACCTTGCATGGAAAGATTGGTTACTACTGTAGGTTGTAAGCAAGTTAGCTGGCTATGCTAACATTTCTAATGTTAAAGCAGATAAATACATAGTTAAATCCATTCCTTACTTTTTAGTTGACTGTTTTCTTGGTTTTAAGAACGCCAAATTCTTTATACAATATGCAGAGTATTGGTCTTGTTAGAGATCCATGCTTGATGGACTTGCCGTGCTTAGTTATGGTTGCTACAAACGTAGGGTGACCATATTTTGATTTCTGGACGCTCTGGACAGGATGTAAAAAGTGGAAATGTCCAGGCAAAAGAGGACGTTTGGTCACCCTGTACAAACGGGTAATGACTGTTTAGCGAATGAGTTGTAAGCTTTGTCTGTTGTGTGATATCGCCGGTGTACCTGTTTGGGCTTCTCTGCTGAGCTTCAAGGTCAGAGGTGGTGGCCTTCTTGCGGTAGAGGAAGCCTTCGTTTTGGGCAGTGTGTGAAGGTGGTTGAGGTGTCGTTGGGGCACCAGTAGCTGGAGCTGAGCGAGAACGCCGTGTCTCCTCAGGCTCTTTTGGACGGGGCCTCCTCCTTGGTTTGGGGCGGTCTCGGGCACGAGGACGTCCATCAAAACGAGTCACGGGTGCTGAAAGGCTGCTAGGAGGCCGGTAAGGCTCTCCTCGTGCCTGAGAGAGTAGAGAAACAGACATTATGACGCCAAGTTGCACCAATGCAGATACATAATTTTGGTATGCTGTATGTAAGCTTACTCACATGTGCTGCTTCTCTCTCCTGGACTTGTTCTACAATCTCTGCCATAGTAGATCTTTTCTCCCTGCAGTGACAACAAACATGAGTCACCCAAACAGTGAACACAACCATTATGTGACCCTAAAAATCATTAGGATCACATTGGACAGTGCTGACTAGGCAAACTGCAAAGCCAAATTTTGTTAAGATCATTTGACTTTCTGACTGTCACCAGCCAAACTCATGCACATACCCTGAGCGTTTGTCAGAGCCCTCCTTAACAGAGCCCTCCAGGTCACTCGAGTCTTGCCTCTGCAGCCTCTGCTTGCTGCTCCCCTCCTGTTCACTGGATGACTGTCTCTCCAGGCGCCTTCGGTAGCGCTCCTGACGCACAATCAGCGGCAGCTCGTTGAGCCGTGCCTGGATCTCCTGTTCACTCGAGGTCTGCCTACCCAGCTTGTACTCCCTTTCTCGCCGCAGATGATCCATCTGAGGATCAGAACGGCTGCCACGGGGATCCCTCTGGAGACGGCCGTGGAGGAGCTCCAGCCCTGACTCTGGCCCCATCATATCTGCCATTGGGATGTCCCCAAACTGTTCCCGCTGTACTCTGCTGGCTTCTAGGAGGGGGTTTACAGCCTTGTGGATGTGATTGATCCTGGGCTGCATGAAGTCAGCTTTCAGGTGCTGCCATGCATACGCCATTTTAGGGTCCATGATGCCACCACTCTGCGCTAGGTAACCAGAACTACCAAGACTTCCACTGCTGTACTGATTTTGTGCCAGATAGCCTGAGCTACCCATTCCCCCACTGCTCTGATAATTCTGCGCTAGGTATGCAGAAGTCACCATATTAGGCTGCTGTGCCAAATACCCAGAACTCCCCATATTAGGCTGTTGTGCCAAATACCCAGAACTCCCCATATTGGGCTGTTGTGCCAAATACCCGGAGCTCCCCATATTGGGCTGTTGTGCCAAATACCCAGAACTCCCCATATTAGGCGGTTGTGCCAAATATCCTGTACTCCCTAAATTAGGCTGCTGTCCCAAATATCCAGAGCTTCCCATGTTTTGTGGTTGGGCCAAATATCCAGAACTGCCCATATTCTGTTGAGGCAGAAAGCCAGGGCTTCCCATACCTCCACTGCTTGGCTGCTGTGCTAGGTTACCTGAACTTCCTAACCTGCCACTGCCTAGATGGTTTTGCATGCCACCCACACATCCAGTAGTCAGTCCAAAGTAGCCAGAGGTCTCTGCACTGCCAGCAGTTTGATGGTTTATCCCAAGATAAGTAGAAGTGTCTGCTCCACCACTGTGGGACGTCAGCGCAGAGAAACCGGAGTCACTTCCACCTCCAACTGCCTGGTGGTTCATCCCAAGGTACTGCTGTTCCAGTCCGTGGTAGCCTGATCCATTTATAACTGGGTTGTAGCTGGCTAGGGTTGAGGACAATCTCTGGGTCGTCGGTGTGCCACCTAGATCCAGACTGGTCTGTAAGGGTTTAGGTTCTATATGCGCCTGTACCGTCTGCCTCAAGAAAGATGAGGTAGCACTGGTTGAAGGAACGCTGGGAGTCAGACAAGATAATGGGAACATCCTTCGGCTGGAAAGTGGGGTTGTCTTCTTCTCCTCCTCTTTTTTCTTCTCAGCCTAAAGAGAGAGTTAGCTAAATAACTAACAACATTACACACACCAAAGTAAGACGAGAAATCAATGGGAAAATGGTCCAATGAAATGGACATACAACAAGTTATCAAGAATGACTTGCTATAACCAGTCTGTTTTACTGGCAACTAAACAATGGAGCATGAAAGGCAGATGGGCGGCGGTGAGTGAGGGTAAAGGACATGCAAACGTCATGATTGACGTCAGATTTAAGACCATAACGATTCTAACTCATGACATGCGCCCATGCCTGCTAAGCAAACAAACAAATCATCCCAAGGTCACCTTTTTTTCCTATAGGAGCATTAAATTGTGACTCCACCAAACTGATTAAACATTTATCTACAGTCAAGCTTACTGCGGAAAGCTGGCGGAGAGAGCTGAAGCGTTCTTTCCAGGTTACAGCAGCCTTGCGGAAGGCCTCATGGCGAAGGATGAGCTGTTCAACCTCGTCTGTTTGGGCCCGGGCCTCTCCTCCCTCTGGCTCCTTGGAGGTGATCAGCGGCTCCTTGGCCTTCAGCCAGGCTTCCGCCTTTACCGTCTCCTGGGCAAACTGGAATCTTTCCTGCTCTGTAGGTGACAGCAGACCAGCAGCACAGTCACCATCATACCACATTTTAATGCACACTCAGTAAATGCTAATGTGTACATTATGGTGATATTTATGCGTTAGCCCATAGCTTAGATGTGGGTCTTATCATTAAAGTCATGTTCAGAGAGTGTGTATAATGTTAGCTCAAACAAGAAGAACAATAAGACTCATACATGATTCATGACAACAGGACAGAAGCGGAAAACCCATTTACAGTCTGAGCCCATTTGACATTTAACATAGTGTTGTGTTAAGAGCTGCTCCTACAGTTACTCACTGCGCTGCAACTTTTCCTGGTGTTTGTCCCATTTTTCAACAAGATCCTTCTGCTTAGCCAGAAGGCTGTCCAACTTCTCTTTTATCTGTGGTGACAGACAGATTGCAGTCATGACCACAACAACATACTGTACTCTACATTTTAATCAAGTAATTCTATGGGTTTCATGTGGCATATGTGACAGTCATTCATATGGATTGTACTGTTTTTATTAGCCTGACCTCCTCTGATGCAGGGTTGCCTGCGGCTATCAGGATCTTGCCGAGATCTGCACACTGCTGTATGGTCTTGCTTCGCCCGTCTATTTTGGCTTTCAGCTCCTGATGTTGTTTCATCATCCCCTCCAGAGCTGTCAAATCCCTGCAAAGGGATAGATCATATCATTAAAGCAACAAAACTACTATTAGAGAATCCTTATAAGCACAGAGTGTAAAATGTAAGCTGTATTCTTCAGTATACCAGTTTGCATACACTGGAACAGTACTGGTGCTAAAACCATTACAGTAGTTAATCAATCAGTCGATTGTCAGAATTTTTTTTCCTGGCATGGCTCTAGGGATGGTACACACTACTGGGTGAGCTGCCATGACATTTGTTAAAGATAATCATAGTGTCCAGAGGATGAATAATGACGACTTTGGTGATCCCCTGACTCTTCCTCTACACCATCAACAGAAATGCATCAAAATGAATGGAATTCTGATATTAAAATCAATAATTTAAGCAAAATGCCATACACATACTAGTTCGAGCTTCATAAGTGTGAGCAGTAGTTTAGAATCACAAATTAGCTTCAAAGGTTTTTACAATCTGCACAGCATTCAACACTGCAATTTTTTTTTTTTTAAAAATCAGTTTTTCTTATCACATGTCTTGTTATTTCCAACTATCAATCCAAGGATATTTTCTGATGTTTTTGTTTGACAAATGACTGACATTCTTAAATTATTGAAATTTTAGCTTTTTCTGCTGATCAACTAATCAGTTAATTGATCAAACATTTACAGTTTTAAATGGAAAAGAAATCACTCATTGCAGCCTCATACAGGACATGCACATTTGTCCTGTCATCTTTATCAGTCCCACAGTGCTGTACGTTCATGCATGTGTTGATGTACAGATAGCTGCTTAAAGATTTCAAACCAAGAGTGAAAATGCTGCGATCATACTGCATAGTGGAACTAGCTGGGTAAAATGACAAATAATGGTAGTGATTACAGTATAACATTTACAGCCCTGAATTACATCACATGAACAATTGAATAATAGATGTCATGTAAAATTAGGTCAAGGTGACACCGCAGCCTAATTCGACACTACACAGTAATGAAATTCTGTCTACGGGGACTGCACATGACCACAGAGACATCCAGTTTGACTGCACACTGAACCACAAAATGCAGCTGCTAATACTGGATCATATACTGTATACAATATGTTTTATACACATGTCAACACAGGGGAATAAAGAAGGTGTACAATTAGGATCTGGGTGATATCCTACCTGGGCTCATCCCATCCTATCTGGCCCATAATGCCTTCCATCCACATCAGGTTTTCACGCACCACTGAGAAGAACTGCACCTTGTCGGTTACCGAGGTGACCTGAACGCGACTGGCCTCGCAAGAGCTCAGCAGCTCCTTCCACGCCTCCATTATCTCCTGCTCTTTGACCATGATGGCCTCAGCCTTCTCGCCAGCGTAGATGGTTCTCAACTGGGCAGCGTTCTCCTGCAGCTGCCTCACCTGCATCAGGACAGGATGAGGGGAGTTAGTGACTTAATTGCAGTAGAATACATTCAGTGTGGATGAATGCCTGTAATAAATTGATGACCAAAAACAAGCAGAAATAAAAAAAAAAACAAGCATGCATCTAAAATACCTACGTCGCCTAAGGACAGGATTATGTGGCCAACAAGTTTTTGTTTTTTTTTGTCAAAAACAAGTGGTGAAATTCATATGCGCTCATCTTTGTGCTCATGAGCAGGAAGTACACTGTGTGACTGAAAGGTTCAGAGAAAAATCACATCACTTGCCTGTGCGACTAGCAGTTGAAGGGCATGCTCAAAGGAGTGCATGAGTCTCTGCAGGGTGGCTGGATTGGTGATGTTGGCTTGGCACGCCCTCACCTCTGGCAGCTGCTTCATCTTCCCCGCGATCTGAGCCAAGACCTACAACACAGGACGGCATCGTCACGAGCGCTTTAAAAATAGAAGCCGCATGTCACGGCCAGACTGTCTACCTTTGAAACGGCGGCGGAGGACTCGGTACACCTGAATCCCAGGCTGGCATTTGTTTTGACTGTACCTCTTTGCAGTCGGTGAAGAACTTGTGCAGCTGGTGGGATGCTGCCAGCATCTGCCTGCGGGTCTCCATCAGCTCCAGGAGGTCGGCCCATGACTCATTCAGTCCATCTTTCCACTCGGCGATGGTGGCTGCATCAGAGTGGCCGCAGTCGATCATCTCGTTCACCATTTTGTTCACCTGCTCCATGCGCTGCTGGCCAATGTTGTTGGTTTCTGAGGCAAACTTGGTGAATCTCTCCTGAAGCACCTAGAAACATATTAACTGGACACATTAACATGAACCAATTCATTCTGATACAATGCACTAACACTGTGCATTAAAGTAGAGGGAGCGACTGGGCAGATGTGATGATTAAAAACAATAAAACAAAACAGAACAAAACAATAAGGTAGATCTGACAAACTACCTGCGGAAACGGAAGAAACAGACCTACCATGTCTAACTGAGAGCTGAAACCAATGGTTGATTAATCAGTTGGTTGTTAGAAAATTAAATGGGGATTATTTTGATTCTCAATTATTTGAGTCTTGTTTCAAGCAAAATTCAGAACATATAAATGTATTTTCAGCTTCATATCACTGTAAATTGAATATCTCTTATTTTTAGGTATTGCTCAGACATAAAGAGAAATAGGAATATGTACATGCTTGGCATTTTTACAGACAATATGATTAAATGAGAAAACACTT
>JBCAUF010000028.1:24580961-24599673 GCA_038406115.1 Haemulon aurolineatum
TCAAGCAACCTGTAGTTGTAGCCCTAGTTTATTTCAATCATGAAAATTAAGAAAAACAAAAACTACTCTTTTTCTATTTTCCTTAATCAGCCAAAACATTTTATGTTTAGGCAAAATATACAGCTACACAGACACACAGCCATAATTATCCTTTTGGCCAAAGCCTTTTGTTTTCATTTATATCAGTCATACTCTGTGATGCTTTGACGCCACAATAGATCTATAGTCGATTAGTCGGTATATATGCTCTACCATTTGAATGACAAAAGGTTTCGACACGTCATCCTCACATCCTCCTCATGTCACATTGAAATGGAAAGCATCCACTGTCAGAGAGGCGTTAAATAAACTCTACAGTCATTCCTGTGGCCATAGTTTGTGTGTATATTAGTGTTGAAGTGCATACGTGTAGGGCATGCAGTTCATTTTGGGGTTATTTTTTATAGCATACGTTATATCTTTTAAATCATTTTAATCTTTAATATAGCCTACGTATGTTGTCCATTCTTCCACCATCACATTTACATCAAACCAGCATTGTTCTATTTTTTTAAACACTATGAGGACTTTGTTTGTTTAGCTGAATCCACACATAAAGCAAAGCACATAGAAATTAGATTTGGTGCTTGTTGCTTATAAGGTCATTCTTCTAAAACAAATTGTGTGATCATAATTTAAGTCACTACCGGAAGACAGTAAACAGTGGTCATTATTTACAGACGACTTGACGTTCTCCTCTTGCATTTTGTTTTTTGTTTTTTTTTTGCATGTTTGCTATGGATGTTTGTGTTGTGATTACAAGAAAACAATGTTTGGTATAATTCAAATCAAATTATAATGCCAGGATGAGGATGAAAAAATCATCAAATCTGATCACTTGATAGTCGAACTTTAGCACAAAAACATTTCTACAGTGATTTAACTTTCTCATGAAGGAAACGTCTGTCTTTTACATAAAACTGATTTCTGTGGAGATCTTTAATATAAACAAGTACATAAATGAATAAATAAATAATCTGTCTCATTGCAGTCCTACAGGGATGCTCAGGTCTACAGTGTTAAAACAATTACTACATCCTGGGATATTTAGACATGCAAAGCTGAAACATACTGTATTTCTTTCAGCTACAATGAAATATGAGAAGTTAACACGTAAATGAATGTCATGGATTTTGTATTAGCTGGAGAACAACTATTTCCTGACATGATAAAGCTATTATTGCTGCGTCTTCGATTACTGCTTTCCCATATTACTACTATTTGCTTCAATTAATACAGTCACACTGGAATAACATATCATTGTTCTGCTGTATGTCATGTAATTATATCATCATGGTCCATGGCGTCTGCTTATAAATTAATCAGGCTGTAAAAGTTTAATATCTCCTGTGCTTAAGAGTGGCGTAGCAACTAAAAGCGTGTTGATGGACTGACCGTGACATCCTCCAAGTCTTGGCCCAGATCAGTGGAACTGGCCACTGCCTCTCGCTCGGTGATCCACTTCTCTAACTCCTCCACATCCTTGTTGAGCTGATAGAGCCAGTACTGCTGCTCCAGCTTGGTCTTCCTGTGCTCCACCATGTCCTTCAGGGACACATACAGCCGGTCTATGTGGGACTGCTGCTTGGTGATCTGCTCACTGTTAAGAATTGAGAGAAACAAAATGTAACAGCTGCCAGCAGGGATGAGCATCGACATGTGTTACCCTTATATTATCCTGCCCGGTAGATACAACATGTGCATAGTGAGTGCACGTGTGATGGTGGGTCATGTCACACCTTTCCGGGTGTCCAAGTTCCAGTAGATGCTGGCATTGCTGGGATAGCATGCCTACAGTCTCAGCATATGTTTCCACTGTTTGCTCCAGGGCCAGGTGGGCCTTCAGCAGCTGCAGGGTGCTCGCCTCGTCCTGGAAAACACCGGAATCATGTCAGGATGCAGGTTTCACATGTTCACTTCACGATTTATGCCAACAAATACCTGTACGAACGTCAGAGCTGTCCTTACCGTGCCCTTTTCCTCATTGACCAGATGGAGCTTCTGACCGGACAGCCAGGACTCCACTTTAGCCGCCTCGCTGTAGTACTGCTGAGACTGCAGCGCGGCGTCCAGCAACACAGACCTTCTCTCCGTCTCCAGCTGCAGGACCTCCCACAGCTGGCGCACATGCCCTGCCCCTTCACGCACGAACTCAACCTCCGGAGTCCTCAGCGAAGCGATGATCCCCGCCCGGTCCAGAACCTCCTCGACGCGAGCCCGCCGCCCCGTCAGCTCCCTCTGGAGGGTCTGCAGGACCAAATCAGAGGTGAGCTGCCAGACTGAGCGGGGTCAGGTCACATCTCAGCTGATCATGGCTAAAACGGCATCTTTGACACGCACCTGGTTCTTTTTCACATGCTGCTGCACACTCTGGAGGTTATTCCCATAATCCTTACAGGAAGCCAAGGGAAGCCTTTCCTGAATCCACAGCTATCAAGTAACACACAGTCAGGTCATTACATTTCACATTGCATATGTAAGGATATATGTACAGTGTCAAACATAGAAACCATGGGCTAAACAGATATCCTCTGTATGATTAATAAATTCTTTTAATTTCTGATTCCTTGAGTATATGTACTATAATACTGTGACAGATGTACAAAATGGATTTACAAACAATTTACGAAGAAGAAGGAGTGTATGAGATGAAAGAATCTCACTCACGATCTCATCCTCCAGGTCTTGGGCGACCTGGTGCATCTCTTTGGAAGCCAGCAGGATGCGGCGTCTCTCCTTCAGCGGCTCAATGAGGCGGACGATGCGGGTCTCTACCACGCCTGACTGCTCGCCGCCCTCCTTGTCACCTGCCATCAGGCCTCGCTGGGGTAGGCAGACCCCCTGCAAGCTCCCCAGCTCTCCCGCATCCTTATAGAAGTCCCCTATCTGAGACTCCATGGCCTGCACCAGAGGGAAGAGGAAGGTCATGTTACAGCCATATGAGGAATGGACAGACGCAGCACATCAGCCGTTTTCCCATCAGAGCGTGTCAGGGTTATGTAATGCGTTGCCACACTTTAAGGGGGGGAAAAAAGCATATGGCGCATTTTTTTAATGCCACTGAACCTTGTGTTTAAGAATACGCCACAACAGCGGCCTCTGTGGACGCATGTCCGAGCTGAGGAAAATTACATAAACAACAATGAGCTGAAGTATGCAGTCTGTCAAAAGCATTAGCTACATCAAGGCGGATTAGAGCGATTTAGTCATACAAACATTTCACAAAGGTGCTGTGGAGGTAGAAATAATCTTTTTGGTTGAGTTAAATGTCAAAGAATCAAAGGTTTTTGTTTTTTTTGGTAACGGTGAAGCCCAGTGGTGGAATGAACTATTTTACTTCATACTTGGTCTATGCCAACTAAAACTACTGGTTCAATTTATAAAGTATGATGCAGTTACAGATTAAACTAGAGCCTGAGCGATACTGAAGTGTTGGGGCCAATGGCAAAATTTGTTTTTTCAGTTTTTCAAATTTGCTCCCCCTTCATGGCAATAAAATTTTGCCAACACCTCATTGAATCAGAAATAAGATTTGAAGTATGTATGATAACTATGAATGGGGCCATTATGCCTAATGAATATTTTCACTTTTGATTTGTTACATTTTGCTGCTTTGTACTTCCATGCTGTGTTATTGTTTCCTTCACTCCAGTAAAAGATCTCAGTATTTCCTCTGCCTCCACTGCCACTGCTGAAGCCCAATGAAAAACACAAAAATTATAACAGTACCTGAAAAAACTGTAGTTAGTTGGCTTTCCTGACCTTTCATATTTGGTACCTGGGCCCGAACTTCCCAAAACCTAAATAAAAATCTTATTCCATTGAGATTCAAGACTTAGGTTTCATTTGTCACATGCTCATACAATATGTGCAGTGAAATGCAGGGTGGCAAACTCTTGAGACTGTGCTCAAGGACTTAAGTGCAATAAAAAAAATTTTAAAAGAGGAATAATGAGAAATATAAAGAATAAATCTTCAAAGATGCAAAATTATAAATATATCTAATACTAATTATTACGATAAGAAGCAAATACTGTTTGTAGAGTAGGCTGGCCCGGTGTGTAAGTGAGCTCTGCAGTTGGGTTAGGGTCCCATCACGCAGAAATGTCAAATGTGCAGATGTCACAGTTTAAAGCAAACTATAAAATAAAAGTTTGTCGACACTTGACTGCAAATATGGAAATCTTCCTGGCAGTACAAAGGACAATGTGTTAGACAAAGTCAAAGACATGCAGAAGTCAGAGGATGACCAACTGATGCGGGTAACTCCACCATCATCAGTGTTTAATCAACAGTGGATGGTGAGAAGCTCCCTTTCACACGTTCAAGTGTTTCATATTTAAAGTACCGTTTGGGTCTCAGCAACACTGGCTTATTACAAGAGACCCTGGAGAGCCTCGCGACTTGCCTGGAATTTCTGGAGCTGCTCATTGAAGGTGGGCAGATGGTGTGCCTGTTCCAGCTGGGGGGGCTGCTGCTCCAGGTGGGAGAGCTGGCTGTCGAGGTCCGAGTAGCTCTTCACCGCCGGTTCAGGCTTGTTGTTTTCAAAGAGCTGACGGGCCTTGGCCTTAGTTGTGCTCTCCAGGTCGGACCAGCACTCTCTGATCTCCTCCAGCTTCTGCTGCACGACCGAACGCAGCTCCGGCTTCTCCTGGATCAGCTCCTGACCCTCCTGTAGATGCAAAGTGAAGACTGATAAACTGACTGCATAACACGTTTCAGATTGATCATCACAATGAATTTTTCACACACGTTAAGCCTGTCCTGTTTAAAAATTACATTATGTGTTGGACTGTCATTCCCTGACTGAGTGACTTTTTGCTTTCCACTCGTACACTACTTTAATGTCAGCTTCTGCTCCAAGGGATGTGTCTCATGAGCTGAGACGATTTGCAATATGTGAACTGCACAACTGCTGCACAGAAGTGTCCACCATTTTAGATTTCAAGCTCAAAGAAAATCTATGTCTGCATCGAAACGTATTCGTTCCGAATCGACTTTCTTTTCCATGACAATGAGTTTTAGATAACAGCCAACACTTTGGCAATTGCCAACAGGAACTGTTTGTATGCACTAAACAGCCCTGTTACTAATCTCCACATGGATGCATGCACGCACACATGATGCTAATCGAAACCATGAACCTGTGGATCTTGTTTTCATATATTGTGTGTTACTTTATTCCAGAAAGGGACTGTGAGAATAACATTTCATAGTGCTGAAAGCGAGAGGCTAAATTCAGTTTTGTCCCCAAAATAGCTCGGGAAAACACAGCTCCATGCCAAGGCTGGAGCCCCCTGCTTACAGAGAGGCAGGTGTATGGAGCAAAGTTTGGCCTCGGGCTGACCTAAAAATCATGCATGGCAAGTCTAATAAACCCCTGTTCTGTCCTTCGCCTGTGCTCCTCGGCTCCTCTCCCCTCCCCTAAATCTTTGGGTTTTGTTCATGACGTGATCTGGGTGAGGAGATGCGGCGAGATCAAAGCTTGTGGCATTTTCCGTTGTGTCAATGAAGCTCTTCTCTGAAATAGACTATTAGCAGTCTCCTCCCATACCTAGACTTAGGGGAGTAGGAGGTGTTTTCCTTCTGTGACAAGATTTTGGATATTTTTACATCTGGCTCACAAAAGCTCACATATAGTGTAGATTTTCGTGACCTAAAAGTGCTTGATGAAGATTTTTTTCATATCTTAAGAAACAAGTGTTTATGCTCCAAATTCTCCTGTTGTATATGATAGTGGGTGATGTATTCATTATGTACTTAGCTCGTAATGTAATAACAACCGTGCATATGATGTATTTTATCTTCTAAATTCTGCTTCTCCCCTTTATCTTTCACAGAGAGCTGGACCTATATCCTATGGCTTTCATAATGCAGTGCTGCATTCCTCCTCTTGGCACAGGCTCTCTGCTTAACTGCTGCTAGCGCTCACTCTCTCACATCCCTCTCTCTCTCTCTCTCTCTCGCTCCTATCTTTCCCCAGCCTCGCTCTCCCTTTCATAATGCAGAGCCAGCAGAAAGCAGGTCTCTCTCTCTCCTCTCTTGGCTTTACTGACACACAGAGTGAGGCAGAGGGAGAAGAAATCAGAGAGGGGGTGGAGAGAGGAGAGGAGAAAGGCAGAGTAAAGGGAAGAAGGGAAGCAAAAGGAGGAAGAATCAAAGGTTTATGGAACAGGAATGAGGCTGCGGGTGTACTGGGCTGTGCTACAGCCTGGGCACAGTCGGATCCAAAGGGCATCTGTGAAGTGAATTTTCGAGGCAGTCATGGCTGACACAGTGCGATATTTTAATGGCTACCACGTATGAATCATGCTATTATGGCAGCATTGTGTTGCCAAATTCTGCAGGCTTTCTTGTAATGCTGATGCAGCATAATGAAATAGTGGGTGGGATTAAAGGGCTTGTGTTTTTTTGTTGTTTTTTTTGTTGTTGTTTTTTTTACTACTGGCACAAACAACAATGTAATCACACCTACTGTATGCATAAAAGTAACACTGTGCAACACTTGCACACGGAGAGAGAATCAAAAAAACATAAAACATCCACATTCAAATTTAGCTAATCAAAGAGTCATAATGCTGCAATTATCACTACACTGAAGATGCCAGCTTCCCTTTTTGATGCAATGTAGTCCCTTCAGCCCAACCCACAATGCAACACTAATGCTTTGTATTACAGCAGTGTAAACCCAGTAAACTGTCAACTTCAGGCAGATGTACCGTTGTTACTATCCATTCATGAGCACTGATTGAGTTTATTTTCACACACCATGATCATGTCTTTTCAATTGGTCTATTTCTAAAAGACATATGCTAAACAGAGTGAATGTCATCACACCAAGACAATAAGCTTAATTTTTTGACGAGGCTTTGGACTGTGTGTTCATTTTCTACCGTCTTGTTATTAAAACATTCATGGATGCTAGTAGCATGTTCTGTCTGTAAGAACCATCAAGACAGAAGTGTATCATCCATGAAAGCATTTTTTTTAATACTGTAATATGCTGTAATATCTTCAAAATGTCAGTCTCCTAAATAGCAGAGTGGATTTACACATTCTACATTATGAGACTATGATAGACTATGAAACCAGTTGTTATAAATATATAACTTAGATTTACAGTAGATTAAGACAATTCATTTATCTGTAGAAAATGTGTAAAAAGTGTAATAGAGAAAAGATCATTCAGAAGATCAGCACAATGAATGAAATGAATGAGAAATCAGACACAGTCACTTAATAAAGTAAATGAATTCAAGTACATGTAATGTGCAAAACAGCAACATCTGGAAAGTGACGCTGTTGCAGTGACTTGCATTATGCATGCGTGAGTTTTTCATATAGAGAAAACAGCAGGGGGAATGGGTGAATTAATTTACAGTATACTGCATTAAAGAGGTGTAATTTAATTGTACTGCTATCCAAAAGTTGCTGAGACAAAACTAAATCACTGAAAGTAGCTGTTGGACGTCATGTATACTAAAATCAAACATTTGTTAATGAATGCAAAAAAGAGTTTTTGGAGATACAAGACTTTTAAAGAACACAAAGTCACTCGAATGCTTACTTAAATAATATGGACGAATGCTACATGATAGAGCATATTAAATCCCAGTGAAACATCAAGTGTATTAACACACTGGAGTGTGTCTTGGGTTCATCAGTGGTTACCTGCAGTGGCAGCTTCGTTCATTTCTAAGCACTGCAAATATGTTGCAAGCTGTATTGTTTGCACACTGCTGTTTTATAGCAGGAGCATGAACTCAGGACTGAATTTGTAACTACAGTAGTGTTTAAATGAGGATGACTGAGATGAGATTTATGTAGAACACAACAATTATAGTGCTGTATGTGTGTAACAGAATGCCCTAAATAAAAACTAGTACATTTGTTGCTTCTGACATATTTTAAACACTTTCCCTAACTACAGCTCATGTGGATGTGGAATGTGGAGTGAGGAAAAAGAAACCTTAGATGAATTATGTTTTGTCCATTATTACACTTCATTGAACAATAATAATAATAATAATAATAATAATACATTTTATTTGTAAAGCACTTTTCATAAAATAATCTCAAAGTGCTACAGAAACCAACAAACAAAATAAACAAAAGACTAAGAATAAAATCAAGACACATAAGAAACGCATAAGAAGAAATAAAAGCATAAAAGCGCAGAGGCTACAAAAGACATCGATGAAGGACCAGGGAAAGCCTTCCTGAACAAAAAAGTTTTAAGCCCCTTTTTAAAAGTGTCCACAGACTGGGGTTGACGTAGGTGTTCAGGGAGGGAGTTCCAGATGTGGGGGGCAACGGAGCAGAAGGCTCGGTCTCCCATGGTGCGGAGTCGTGTGCAAGGCTGATGGAGAAGGTTGGTGCTTTGTGACCAGAGGTTATGGGTGGATGAGTGAGGGGTAAAGAGGTCTTTGAGGTATTGAGGGGCATTGCTGTAGATAGAGAGGTGGGTAGTGAGGGCAGTTTGTAATGTCATGATGTAAGTTACTGAGATAGCTAATGCAAAGCAATTTTAGAAGCTGTTCGACTAAGACATTATTTCACTACTCTGCCCAACGCACTGAAATCTCAGCCACATGGCCACTAAAGAGCTCGTAAGAAGACACCAATACTGTCAAAGTTGGTCAACAGCATTACCAAACATTCTAGGAGATGTGACCTTATTAATTGTGCTGGTGATGATGGTAATGTTGGGTTTAAGTTGACACATATGAACAAGAAGTACTCATAAAGATGTCTAAATGTGTTGCAACATGCTTGGTATCAGGTTATAAGCTACCCTCATATGAGAACATCATGTACAGTTTTGATATAACATATTATTCCAGAATATGAGGTACTGCTGTATGCTTGATCTTGGATAAAGTGCATGTTCAGGAAAACTATAATGCTTTAGCAATCATGTATCAGCAGTATTAATGGCAAGTATTACTACCCTAAAGTCATGTGTCAGTTATTTCATGGGACTTTCAGAGGATCTTGATGTTGCATATTGGATGTTAGAAAACTAAAATAGAGGAAATTATTTAATACTCCGTTCTCACATACAACGACAATAACTGGTCTCTTTAAACTGTTCCTGCTCTGTGAGTTACAATTCTTGTTGGTCACTGTGAAGTTAAACTCTACTTTCATGGGAGAAGAGATGAAAATAGTTGAGGTAACTGTAAATCATGGAACTATTTCCAAGATCTGACAATGTCAAGCTTTAGCAACATCACTACTTAATATGATACATAATGAGATTGGTCATATTCTATAATTTTCTTATCATCATGAAAAGATCAAATTGACTCCACAAAAATGCAGGAACCAAAACCTGATTCCTGTGTGCCACAGTTAGTTAGTTCGCAACAGTACTATCCAAACAACTTCACCCAATATCATAAAAACAACACAAGACAATCAATGGAGTCACACAATGAAACATCAGAAAACAACATGACCTTTAAAAGACTTACTCCTGAAAAGTTACTATAGAATAGATGAAAAATACACTTAGATCTAGTTTGTGCTCCTGTGCTGTCCAAAAACTATTCAGAACACCTTAATGAGCCACACCATCGCACTGGGTGACATGTTCCTTCATGTGAACATAGCAATACCATACACACCATCCTGCTTAACACCCATTTTAAAGATGGGTGTGTGCCACAAAGAGGGTACTGCAGTTGGAGTGTACATGGCTTTTTCACAGCAGACATTTTGACTCGTAGTATTTGTGTCCTTGATGTTGCGTCCAAGTAAAGCATGACATTGT
This sequence comes from Haemulon aurolineatum, assembly GCA_038406115.1. NCBI lineage: Eukaryota > Metazoa > Chordata > Actinopteri > Lutjaniformes > Haemulidae > Haemulon > Haemulon aurolineatum. Next base: position 24,590,776 of record JBCAUF010000028.1, read on the forward strand.
GACAGTAAGCCAGGACCCGAAAACGGAAGCAGCTAAATGGAATTCAGCCGTCATTCATTTTATCATTTACATCCGTGATACTTTTCCTGCTGTGACATGTCAAAATGAAGGCCTCGTAAGAGATAGACTAATGCATTCTTAGTTTTGGTCTATTGGGATTTATTATTTGGTGGTGGCATCGATTGACAATGATAAAAATGTAGAAATTTGCTAGCCGAACCAACAAGCAAAGTGGATGTATGTATTGAAGTGAAGCAATAATTCCTTATTAATTTCCTTTGTCAGAGCTCTGCCAATTACACACAAAAGAGGAGGTGGAGAAAAAGGGTAAAATATGGTATAAATCATTTTCAGATTGTTTGATTTTGAAACTAAATTAATAAATTAAGATGCCCCTAATATTTCTGATATCCAGAGAATGTAGACATACAACCTAAACTGATAACTTCATCTTCAACATTTATATTGAAAAATCAGTTTGAAAATGTATTGGGTACGAGCCCCCAGTAAGATAGAGGCGACCAATTGATATAGTGTCCATATTTAAATATGTAAGTTCATTAGCGTGTCACTGATCTACTGCTCCAGCGATACAGGCCCATGGCTCGTCTGTGTTTACCCGCCACTGACCCCTGAGCCCACAATAAGGCTTGGCACAAGGTCAGCTGTGAGTCCTCTCGCTGTAACAGAGAAGCACCCCCAGATCCTCCATGTACAGGAGCCGGGCCCAGAGCCGCGCGCCTGCTTCATGTGCTGAGTAAGTACTGAGAGAGAACAGAGGTGAGGGGCCGCGGCGGGAACCCTTCCAAAAGGACGCAGAGTTCTCCGCTTATGGCAGGACGCGGCGTCATCTTTTCTCTCTGTCTCTCAGGTAACGGCAGAGAGTGATGGGGGTAGATTAAGTGATGTTAGTCAGACTATGGAGACACGAGGGTCTCTGGAACTGTCTGTGCGGGTCTACATGCACAGGAAACTTTAGGAAAACATGCCAGTCAGCGCAGGAGAGACAACCTCTGAGGAGCAGCCATCTTCTGCACTCAGTGTCAATCCTTTCAGTTGATTTATCTGGTATTTGGCATGAAAGGTTATACAAATACGCTGATGATTCAGAAGTAAAGCAGTATCCTGTTTCAGTCCGTTTTCATTTCAAGCTGAGATGTCATTCTGGGCAGAGGGCCTCTCCATGTCTCTCTGAGCACTGAGTCCCGTGATGGGCAGAACATTAACTGTATTCTGTTAAATCCTGAAAACTTGAAATATTTTTGTGCACATTATTAAAGGCAACTGATTATGGGTTAGAAGGTGCCATGGTGGTTGATGACGCATACCGTATAACTGCACTGTCAATGGTTCGATCGATCTTGGCCTTGGTTGCCTGTCGTACCCTCCCCCTTTCCCCATACTTCCTGTCTGTAGCTCCGTTGTAAAATGTCCCATTATGACAAAATACCAAAGGAAAAAACATGGGTTATAGTGCACTGGTAAGTCCCAGGACATGTCCAGGCACGTCTTTCTTTCCAGCGACAATGTAGATCTAAAATGAAAGATTACAACGCTGAATATATCTTTCAATTCAATTCAATAAATGAGTGTTCAAGATGGTGAGCCAGTCACATATGCTTTACAGTGTGTTCTCACTCAGTCATGTTGCTCTCCACTCTTTGTGTCCAGCTACTGCTCTATGATTAAATATCCAAGTTATTTGTTTTATTCCAACAGGCCCTCTAAATTTACTTTTAACCTATGAAGAATGTCATTGTTCCACCATCATGTTTTCTTCATTTGGCTGTAGAGAAATATCATTTTCTTCAAATATGACACTATGCTAAAGTTCTTCAACTTCTTAACATCAAATCAACACACAGCATTCATAAACTAAGATACACGAACCCAACTGATCATTAGAGATGGTCATTTGGGATGACCAGCTAAAAAACAAATAAACAAAAACTATACCTAATACATAATAAGAAAGGGGACAACATTGGGCTGCAATTAATGATTTTCATTACTGATTAATCTGCCAATTATTTTCTTGATTACTGTACTTCACCTTGTCTTGAACAAAAGCCTCAAGCCCACTAATTTAAATGACATAGAGAATCTTCACATTTTAAAAGATGGAACCAGATGACTGTTGGGCTTGTCTTAAGAAACATTGTGGGGCTAAATGATTAGCTAATTGATTATTAAAACTGAATCAAAATCAGTTGGCTATTCCACAAACTGACAAATCATTTCAGCAGCATATTACAGTAAAGAAACCAAAACAGGAAATATAAGTGTAAAAATAGATTTGGCAAACCATATTTGGTTCAGGTAATGTGTCAAGCTCACATTCACCTGTCATCCAGTGTCATATAATCTGTGTGTTGAATTTACATTACACACTAAAACAAATTGGCATTATTGTCTAATTTCACATAAATGAAACATTAATGCCACAAGTATCACAATGCACTCATAATGGACTCCCAAAGCTGTATCTGTTTGATAACATTAAATCTTTTACAGTTCCATTTCATCTGTACTGCTATATTTCATTATTGCCTGTCACTTATACGAGTCTCTGTACTTTTAACATTGTAAAAATAACATCTCGGGTTTTCCCACCATTTATAAAAAGACTGCAGTGTGCTGTTCAACTAGACATACTCAAGCAAACAATATCCTGCATTACTAAGTCATAGGATGTAACACTGTTGAGGACACAAATGAATATGGTTGCTCGAATTCAGTGACTAAACCTGGGAACTTGCAAAAATCTGTTTCTACTAAAGAGAAAATAAATTTCTCCCCTGAAAGCACAGATCTATCTGCACACACTAACTGACATGCAGCAGTCATCTTTTAGCTCTTTTGGATCGTGACTGAACTAAGCTGAAGAGTCTGCTGGCTTAATGGGAGGGTCTAGACTATAGCATGATAAACCCTAAAATACATTTCACACATGGACAACCTGGATGGCTAATGAGGATTTCCTCATTAGGTAATATACAGTAGGTGGGTTTGTCTTCAAGGACCATGGTTACAATTAGTGACACTGCCATCTTATGAATAAATGATAATACTGTATATACCACAAAAAATAATGTGTAAAAATCTATACAGTCTAATGAATTTCTTAATGTATTCAATAAAAAATTAATAATTAAAACACTTGGAAATGTCAACAAAACCTCTCAGGATATTATCAGAGATGTAAATACATTTTAGCAAGGTCAAAATCTGATATACCTCATCAACACTGCAACTACATTATTCAGCTGCTGTTCTTTTTTTTAAATGTGTGTCTCAGAGCCCCTCATAATGTATTTTAGTCCTACCTTTTGCCATACTGGCACAGGTCGAGGGCTGACAGGAGCCACTCATTTGCTTCTAGATTTCAAGTTGAAGTGAGAAAACTGAGCATCAAATAATAATCAAAAACAGTGCTGACAGAGCACACCTTTCTGGTAGATTTTGCCCTGGTGCAGCTTCTGGCCACTGAAATGCATGAAAGGAAATTAGTAATCTGCTCATTAACAGGCCTTAATTTTCCAATGTGAAAATAATTATTCAAATATTTATAAAACTCTGTGAATTAAAGGATTCCAGCTACAAAAATGGTTTCTCTCTGACATTTTGCTAATGTTCATATGATGCTTGAGGGCTGAATGGGGGGAAAAAGCACTTCCTGGTTTAACCACATCTTTTTTTTTTTTTTCTTTGTCCAAGAGCTCATCAGTTTGAATCAATTATTGTACATTATCACATATTTACAGTGCACACCTAAAGTCAGCAATTCTGTTTAAAAGCACAAGCATCAAAGTATCATAGGCAACATACACTGTGCTGAACAGATGAGCCGCACATTTTTACACCATGCACATTTTCCAGTCCAAATACACTCGTATCTTGTATTCTCTACATGCCCTCGTCAGCAGCAGGCGGACATGTGACTGAGCTGAGAATCACATTTTCCTGACAGCAGAGACGTATCTGTGACTTAAACCGGCCAAATGCAACGTGCCATGAGCAGAGATGGAGTCTCATTGACTAATTTGCATCTCAAGAGCCCACCTGAGCTTCACTGAGGCAGAGGGCACGGAGAACATTCTGTGTGGATGGGATGTTGCTCTGTCAGGGCAGCAAAGCATGATGGGAATGCAGGGGGAAAAAAAAAGAGAACCTGAGAGTGTTTTCATGGTGTGAACTGACCTCATATCAGCTGTGTGCTCCTGACAGATACCATTTGGAAGTATGCATTCTCTGTGTGTCTGGCCTTCACTGCTGCAAAAAGGTTCACGTGTCCTCTATATGATTCACTGTAACCTCCATAACTGAGCAATGAAATTCAGATAGTCTAACCTCTGTGCCAAAAGTCCAAAGGACCACAGGGATCATACCACCTGTGAATGTGAAAACAAGACAGCCACTATAGCAATATAACCTTGAGAATGTAATCCAGGATGTCCCCAGGCCAAGTGATGAAATGAAAGCTGAGTGATGACATCTCTCCCACTTTCACCTATTCAATTTTACTGCCACCACACCCACCATCAACACTGTTTCTCAGTCATGTGCTCCCTTTGGCATGGTACCCTCCCCCCGACTCACCTGCTCTGCTTATCTGACCTCCCCATCCAGCCCTCCCTCACGCCATCACCATGCCCTGGTCACCTCCACTCACCTGTTCTATCTTGGCCAGCCATTCTTTATTGCGGGCCAGCTCCGCCATAAAGGCCTGGTGCTTCAGCCACTTCCTGTGTAGCTTTTGAGCCTCATCCCGCGCCGTGTCTCGGGCCATAAGCATCTTCTCTTCCACCCGCTGTCCCAATCACTCAGCTAGGGGAGACAAAAATAGCCACCATCAGGAGCCCAACGCTCGAGCCAGCCCTTCTTCCCCCCTTTCCCACAGGACGTCCTGCCTGCCTCGACGCAAGAGCCACCCGCTCTGCTCTGCAGGGGCCTGGGTACCTGTGCTGTCACCACCCACCCCAACCCCCACCAGACACCCTTTTCTGGAGAAAAAAAAAAAATCAAGATAAGCACCTCAGCAGCAGTGGTAGCAATGGAAGCACTCAAGCCCTTCCTTTGGGTCGCCCCTGGGTCCTCATGCCCTACCGCTTCATGGGTCTTGCGGTCCTGATGCTGCAGTGCCTGCTAGCCAGTCTCAGAGAAGGCAAAAACAACCAGCGAAATAGAGGAAATGCGCCAATGACAACACTGGTAAAGAATGACACACACATCCAAGATTCCGTGCAGGTTGTGGGTTATCTTCTACCTCCGAATGTCGATTACAATCCAGCCCTCAGTGGAGGTGTAGATGTAGCATAGCCACAGAAGAATCTTTCAGCCGGGGCAAACCTGACCATCCACCACTCGCCAGTCCCGGTCAATCTGTAGTCCTGTCTAATGATGCTGTAGACAGGAGGAGGAGGAAGAGTTGGAGTGGGAGGAGCAGGGTGAATGGGATGCAGAGGCAGTGCAGAGGAGGCCGGATAACATAAGCTATCCGCTCTTGAAATGCATCGTTCCCACCGCTGCAAAGATGCACACGCAGGCTCGTGTGAGATAGCACACTATTTTCTCTCCTCACTTCCCCTTCCTCGTGTCCCCGAACAGCTCAGCCGCGGTTGGTGCATGCTGCTGCAGTCCTTGCCTCTCAGCTTCGCTCCTGTGTGTGTGTGTGTGTGTGAGAGTGTGTGTGTGTATGTGTGTGCGTGCGTGTGTGCCTGCGTGAGTGTGTGTGCGTGAGTGTGTGTGCAATCACAATCAGCACTGCAGTGCCGGAGCAGAGAGAGAGGGAGAGGGAGAGAGAGAGAGAGAGCGAGAGCGAGAGCGAGAAGGAGGGGAGAGAAGAGGGGGGGCGGGGGGCAGCAGGAGGAGGGTGGAGGGGGGAGACAGAGAGAGGAAATGGAGAAAGGGGGAGCGCCAGAGCAAAAAAAGAAGGGGAGAGCAAGTCAAAAGAGGGAAAAGATGGTGTTGGTGGGGGGGTAGTGAAACAGAGAAAGGAAGAGAGAGCCTGCGTCATCCCTCAGTGTCACCAGGGACATTTCTCTGCACTAGAAATGACTGCACTCGGAGCGGGAGCAGGATTTGGGAAGGGGGTGGGGGCGGGGGTGGCGGTGGGGGGAGGTCGTTTTAAAACAGCTGAATGAGAGGGAAGGAGGACGCATGCACACATGGTCCACAGTGCAGCTGACTGATTCGGATCACTGTTCATGCTCCCTCTTTAAGGGGACCTGCATGTGATTCTCCTGCTGCAAATATGTCATTTGGGCACGGAGGGTGCACATATTTGACTGTGTACTTCGGCTAATACCGCTCCCTCCGATCTGAATTATAGATAAACGAGTCAATTTTATGTTATCAAAAAATTTGTTCAGTTCTAATTTTTAGTCTGCATTTGTGCTGCAGCATCGAAAACATTTTTTTATTTATATACTGTTCTTTAAAAATACCTTTTTTTTTTTTATCAAACTGAATCAACATAGCATCCAGAGGTGATTAAAGTTTCATGAGTAGAGCCTGAAGTGGAGCACTACCCTAAAACACCAAGTTTTGTTGCTCAAGCTGGTTGTGTATTTTATTTTTATTTTCGTGTTTGGTTCAGATTTTAATAGACTGACTGCGTTTTGAACCAATGAATCCCATATCTCTGGTTCATAATAAAACATTACACTACAAAGTTTATCTACATTTTATGTGAATTTAATCATCCAATCAGAGCAGGAAGCATTAATCAGACCCAATTTGACATGATTGTATTTCTGTTATCCCATTATAATTTAAAATAGAGGCCCATACTATCCCTATGTTTACAAATGTTACTGATGTTAACATTTCAAGCATTATAAATCATTAATAATTTAGATGATTTGTGTTAGTGCATTTAAGGGATGTCCATCAATTTGAAAGTGATTCCAGGTTTGGACTCCGTGTAGCTTTGACAAAGTGCCACAGAAGGCATGATAAAAAGCCATTTTCAAACTGGGTGTGAATAGACCATGCTCCAGAGGAATCATATTTTAAAACAATGTTTAAATGGCAGGCGGTAGCACAGTCTGTGAAACACATTAAACCATGAGGACAAACAGGTATGCAAGCCAAGGAATTAGATGATCAGATCTGCTGATAAAATTGGGGCTCTCTGAACAGAACAAGACCAAGAGATCACAGTCATGCTAGTGGCTCTGTGAGGCTACAGTGCGTTGTGTGTGCTTACGTGTGCTAAAATTTAGCATGTAATATTTATCATGTCTCTTCTGATATGTCCCCTCTAATTTATCACTCAGCCTAAAATGTCTACTTTGCTCTCATAAAACGACAACTTTTTTCTTGTAATGTTATGACCTTAATCTTGGAAATTTTGCTTTACTTCATTATGGTCCTAGTTCTCCGTTGTAATCCTGAGACAAAATGTCTGTGCAAAATTTCAAAGCATTCCATCCAATAATTGTAAAGTGTTAGGGAGAATTTCTTACTCTTGTGTTTTAATTGATTAATCAATATATCTATTTTACTTATCACAAATTGATTAAGCTAAATTACTAATAAAGAGCATTCCATTATGTTTGACACTGATCTAATAAACTACTGTATAACCAAAAGTATTCATGTTAATGTTATATTACTGAGTTGTAGTGGCCTGTTGACTAATGAGTAGGTCTCAAGCATTAGTCCCACCTTGCGAAGGATTAATATATATGAGAGTAAAGCCAGGACACTTAGAAGGTTTCTTTTTATTATTATTACCTATGCTGCCAAAATGTCAACACTGAAATGAGTTAGACTGCCCTCAAGTAATTTGTGAATCTGTTGTTTCAACTGAAATGATCTAAGCACCTATTTACAGATAGGCCTGCACACCATGTTATGTACAGAAAAAATGTTTGAAGAATCAGCCTGTTGTAGCAGTTGTGAATAGGCCAAGGTCATGTTGGAGTCAGAAAGTTGGTGAGAAACAGTCTGCCTGATATGGGATAGGTAGGGCGTGTGTAATGTAGGGAGGGACCCCCGACAGGGCGCTGTATCTTGTGAGTGGATGGTGCGAGTGCCAAGAGGTTGGAACCAGTCTGTGCACCAACGAAGGAAGAGCTACGTCTAAACCACGGTTCTTTCCAACAGTTTAGCCAATCACAATGATTAATGTTGACTTGTCATTTGCATATTGTACATCATATTGTCTGTATGTGAAGTTGGGCATCCTGGTCTGGGCGGTTGGATACAGAGCAACAGCACTCCGCTGACTGTGTTTTTCCAATCAGATAGGATCCTTGGCCAAATATTTTTTTTAATGATCCAAGATTAAATGATTAAATGGTTAAAAATCTGTCATAGTCTGTCTTTTGTCAAATAACGAACAGGGCTTTCCTGACAAAAGCCAGATCACTCAAAACCACTTGGCCAACCTCATGGTGGCGCTACAGGAAATGTCAGGGGCTCACCAATGGTAGTTTGTTTTGTCCACAGTCCAAAGATAGCTACTGAGTTTGCCATCATGGAGGAGCAAAGAAACCATAAACTTTAAGAAGCATTTTTTCTGTTTTTCGTAAAAAATACTACTCAAACCAATCAGTCCATTATCAAAATAGTTGGCAAATAATCGACCAATCATAACAGCGATTATCCGCACACTCAGTCTGCACAAAGGTCTATTTAACATACTTCTGGGAAGAGACCATCTTCATGGCATGAACAACTCAGCCACTGTGACAGAGATAGGTGGACATTGTTATAATCATATTGACAGGGATATGAATGACCAGGGCCCAACTTAGTATGCACGGATAAAGAAGTTATCCAGATTAGAATGTTGATGATTTGAAATTAACAGCACACCTGGGGTCCGTTTCACGAAGCTGGTTCAACAAACTCTGAGTTCAATCCTCAACTCTGGGTTGATCTACTCTG
>JBCAUF010000028.1:24610061-24623397 GCA_038406115.1 Haemulon aurolineatum
AGCCAAGAAGCATGCATTTTCCATACCTAATATGGATGTGTACAGTACAGAGGCAAAGCCTGGAAAATGGTAAATAAACTGATTTATATAGCGCCTTCCTAGTCTTTGTGACCACTCAAAGTGCTTGACAACTCACGTCAACATTCACCCCTTTCACACATACATTCATAACACTGGCAGTACAGGGTGCCTCCTGCTCATCAGAATCTGATTCACATACATTCACACACAGGAGGCTATGCCACCGGGATCAATTTGGGGTTCAGTATCTGGATACTTCAACATGTAGACTGCAGGGGCCAGGGATTGAACCACTGACCTTCCGGTTGGCACTGAGTCACAGCCGCAAATGAGCTTCAGCTCTTTGATTAAGATCACTCGTAATCACTCATTAGTATGATAATACTTGACAAATTACTTGGCTGTCTGTCTGTCTGTCTGTTCCACTTTGTCTTATAGTGAAACAATTGGAAGGATGTGATGCAGTAATTTCTATATTAACTAAAGATGAATTAACAAAATGCATGGATAACTTCTATTACAATTTATTGAAGGAATGCCTGCAAAGTATGCCAATTTTAGGGCATTATTGCCAGCCAAAATTATGCCAGTTATTCAGGAGAGTTTAATGAAAATATCTATTATGTAGATTAATTTAAAGGAGAGGTTCCCAGTTTTCCCCTGTATTTAAAGTCAAAGTAAAATGAAAATATATTTGCCCTCTCAGTCAGTTACATCAAAGACAGATGTCTTATTAACCATCCTGCCAAATCTGAATGCTAGAAAAAGTTGCTTAGTATGTTAAATTATGTGAAAAAATCCTGCCCTCAAGTGAAAAAATGTGTAACTATATAGTCTTGGAGTTTGAGGGCAAAACCGTTTCTGTTCCCAGCAACTATACTCTAAATTATTTAATATTATTCCAATCAAATCATAGATTTCACTTTACTTTTACTTTAAACAACTGTCAGGTGCTAATAGTGCATGCTTTGTGAAATGGGTATGTCTTCCTGTAATCATTCATCCTGTTCGTACTGACAAAAAAAGCTGAATGGAAGTAACAATTAGTCGACCTTTTTTTTTAATATCAGTGCCTTTTTTTTACATTTTTTAAATTTTTTTGAATTCTGGGTTCGAGACTAATGGCGTCCAATGTGCCATACCCCCTTGGCGCCTTCTATAGGCAGTTTCTGATACTCTGGAAATGTCAACAGGCTGAGTGTCCAGGGAATGATAGAAAATGTGAGAACTGACAGCAACTAAAAATACTGATTCTGAGATGTTCCTGGAGTACTGGTCCACTACCCCCTCAGTCACTAACAGCTTGCTGGCAAGACCTTGTGCATATACTGCGCCTGTTAAACCAAGAAGGCACTGCAAATCTGTTTTCAAGTCGGCAGAAGGGGAGCTAGTTAGCTGTCAGCCATTAACAGCTGGGCAGGAGAATCCTGCGCTGTGTTTGACTGACAGGGCTAACAGCTAATGGAGCTAATACAGCCAACAGAGCTAATAGAGTTAACATAGTTAACAGCCAACAGACCTAAAGATTCAGATGGACTGAGTTTCGTCCATAAGATAAAACAGAATATTTAATATACGATATCTGTCTAGGCTTAATTTGATGGAATGAGGTCAAAGTCAAATTTGACAAAGCAAATCTATTCTAATTACATCTTTAGACTTGTAGTGCATAGGGCACCTCTTTCCATTGACAGAGAGGTTAATGGCCAGAGGCAAGACGAGGTTATGACCTCCACAGGACTGGCCTGAAGAGCAAAGGTACAATTATCAATGACCACGTAATGACCAACTCTAAAGTCTGATGGTACCTTTCCTTCGTTCTTAAACAAAGCTATCATGTATTTTCATTTGGATTTTAGATGTGAATCATTCTGCCAATCACTTATTGATTCCATATCTTCTATGGTTGTCAATCAAGCTGTAGCCCTGGGAGCAGACATTTAACTCACGTCCATTAGGAGAGTGTTGTAAACTTATTGCTGTGATGCTTTGTTGCCACTTCTGCGGTCAGAGGGTATCACTTTAACTGCTGTGGGTTGTGTGGGAACTAGCCTACAGATAGTTAACCTTGACCACATGTTCCAACACTCCAAATGGACCCTGTAATGATAACCCAGTGTAATGACTGACTGCTCTTTGGAAGGAATGTACTATGAACATACACTGCTGCCTTTTTGTTTCTTGTTGTTTCTATACACATTCTTTTGTCATGTGCAGAACGCTGCACAAAATTGGTATTATTAACCTCAGCATGAGCAAGGCACAAAATGAATTTTTTTTGGTTTTTTTTCTTTGTTTTAGTTAAGAACTTAATGCCTGCTCACGGACACTCCTTTTTCAGCAATACCTTCCCTTTCCAGTTCATGTGATCCTACCGTAAATACTATCCTGTAAAAACAAGTGATTCATATGATGATTCAAGTATTTAGGGCAGAGAAGGAAGTACACTGACATTCCTATGTGGAGGAAACTGTTAGACATGTCATGACATCAGTACTGACAGATTTGCATGGTTTTGTTACAAGGTATAAATCACTAAGAGGGGAGGTTATAGAAATGCTCTGCTTATGGCTAAATTAGAGAGTGCAGGATTTTTAGTGACCCAAACATGGAACATGCTGTTTTTGTCGACATGGCAACCAGCTTATCTTTATGACCTGACTGAAACAAAAATGTCTCATTAATCAAATGGTTACTATTCGCATAAATGTAGGCTTAACATTCAACAAACCAGGGCTGTCAATAGTGTCAGATTTTCACATAATGATAACCATGGTAAAAAGAATTCGTGAAAACAATATGATTGTGATGACAAAATTTAAAATAATAATAATGTTATCACTCAGATTCATCTATAACTTCCTTAATGTGTGTTTTTGGCAAATTAATTACACTGGTGTAGGTAGGTGCAGAGAGGGTCTATGATTTATGGTGAGAAAGGGAAAAAATTAGATCATTTCAAAGGTGGATTAGTTAGCCCGGAGATACACTAGACTAATATTTCACTGTTATTGTGAATAGTGGTATATTGCAACATGCCTGATGTAGACTGATATAAAACGAAATCAAATATTTGCATCACAATAGCCTAAATGTCAGCTTGATCAATAAATGGTAAAGAGGTCAATGAATTCATCAACAGGATGTTTAATTGTGTTTTTTCCCAGCAAACATATCCTGATTTAATTAACTGCTGGATTACACAGGATGACAGCTTGCTTTTCTTTTATTAAGCAACCACCAATTTTACTAGTTTGTTGCCCTCATAAATCATAGTACTTTCAAGTTCGCAGAGTGGTAAACCACTGGAAGCATCTCTAATGTCTCTGAATAAACCTCAACACACCTCTATGATTAATAGCCAATGCTGTGACAGATATTCTGTGAATAACACTTTCAACGTCGAGCTGTGCGTGCTGAGATACCCAGGTCATTGTTTCAACTCGACAACCGAGATTTTATAGCTGGCGTGCACACACCAAGGAGGATTACAGCAGCCAACTACACGTAATTGCCAGTAATTTCAGACGGAATGATTCACATTCGTTGTGTCAGTAGGCTTGCTGTTTTCACGTTTTGTTTTTAACATGTTGGACAAGATCTCTGATGCAGACACTCTCTCACAGCGTCACCAAAACTGAAGAGGTGTGCTTCACTCAAGTATGTCTCAGTGGTGCGTGTTGACAGATGATAACAACAGCTCACACTAAACCTGGCCATGCCTCGGATCAAAGTGAGAAGTTGTTGGTTTTGTTTGCAAATGTTCGAAAAGTTCTTAAACAGCTCATGTCTCGCTCTGTTCATTCATCACAGAGGAAAACGTGAGTCACAGGGGCCCAATCGTCTCCTTCACTGGCAGGGCTCTGATACAACTGGCCATGACAAGCAGCGTTCGGTGCTGACAACAGAGATCATAAATGATAGATGGACAGAGACCTCCTGGGCAGCTCACTGTCCTGCAGTGACACAAGCCAGAGCCCAGTGCAACAAAGAAAATGGTCAGAGCTCCTGGGTTTCAACAGTCCTCAGTAAGCAGATTTGCACTTGGAATTCACGCTATTTTTCGACTTCTACTTCAGTGGTATAAATTAAGTACATTTCAAAGTATTACACTTCCTTGACCGAGGAAGCAACACAGTGTTTTAGCAATAAAAGAGATTAGAGTATAGCAGATAAAATAATTGCCATGAAATAACCACAGATTGGTGGTGTACTACAGTTGATAACATTGATTTTTACAGACATTAACTGTCCTAAGGGATTGTGGTGTGACAAATAGCGGAGGGGCAGAGATAACGTGCCTTTTTTTGGACTGGAAGCTTTTTATTGAGGTGAGAAAATTCCATGGCAGACACCAAAAACATGCATTAACATACCACTGCAAAGCCAAGGTTAGCGAACCCAGGCCTTACTCACTTATTACCCCTAACTACCCCTTTGGAAATATACATCTATAACGTTTGGCACAGAGACCTCTAATAACAAACGGCTAACAACCAGTCATTATGGGGGCTTGAGCAGGAGATTTACAAATCTTAGGTTCAGCGGCGTTGGACAGGTTCCCTTTGCTTGAAAATGGTTATTCCATCAAGGGCATGGTGAGCTGCGTGATAAAATCTTGTGATTTATTCTCGGCGGCTGATAATTACTGGTGTCTTGTCACCTGTCAAAAATGAATGGACGGGGAGAGTCCGAGGCTGTAGTGTTCGTGCTCTTTACACCACGGCAGTAAATCTGACATGTTTGTGAAGCCATAAATCACAGCTTGTGATAAAGCCTACGCACTTGGAGCTGAGCGGCGTGGCCCAAACATCTAAAACAGTTTTAGCTATAAAGGTATGCAGAAGATCAGCGGGGTTATTTAAAAGGTGTGGTAAGTACAGCGGGTTAAGTGGTTACTTGACAACATCATAGGAATGGACACAAGACAAGCAAGACAAAAAATGAGTGAAATGTTTCAACATCTTCATTATGGTTTAACTGTTTGTGTATTGTTCTTAAAGCAGTCACAGACACATTGTGATATTTTAAGGTTTGGACTGTTTGTTGATTTGGGTTAGGGTTAGGGTTTCACAAGATTTGACTTTAAGATCTTGTCTGCAATCGACACATTTTTTTTCTATTACGTTTAACGAGAAACTTATTTTCAACTGGCTTTGTTTCATTACAGTGTGAGTAGTACATGCAAAAGAATAATGTTTAACTTCCCTTCATGTTTCCTTCACCCAGAGCTTTCAACTCATACAGTAAGCTGTCAGATGACGCAATGTTTTTTGAAGTCTCTTGCTTCAAACTGCAGATCGTAATTCCGCATGGTTTGCATGCCCACCTCGAGAAAAGAGGTGGCTCACGGAAGTCAGATAAAACTGTCAAAATGAGGAATGAATCGAGACTCTTGTTACTGTTTAGTTGTAATTCAAGAAAGCTTGTGACCAGGCCAACAATTTTTCTTGCTTGAAAACGGATGAGCAAAGCATCACCCAACAAATAGTGCATCACCCAACAGCCGGCTTGTTAAGAGGTCCAGTATGGCCCAGTGCACTGTGGTTGTTGAAGGTTTTCTAATGTTTGAGCAAAAGATATAAACAACGCTGTCTCTCTAGTCATGTAACGCTAATTAAAAAAAAATCTACTTGCGTAGTCAGATCTATGAAAAGACCACCACTTCAGTGATGAAATACTTATTTAAGTGAAGACAAAATTCGATTTATTTCCATATAAAGCTATTGAAGTGAATGAACACACTATGTGTTTTCAGGGTTTTACTGTGTCAATGACAAATATTTGATGCACAAAAAGGGAAATGTCATAATCAGGTTCAAGAGTTTGTGAACATTTATTGACTTTATTATAGAAATTCATTTTTTAGCTAATAAAAGCAGATACAGTATTTGTTAACTGTGTCGGTTCTGTGTGAATTGAGAAAACATGACCACAGTGTGGAATGCAAGGTTGACATATGAATGGCTCTAGGGTCAGGGTGTTCATGTTTCAAAGAAAAAATAAATCATCATGCTCTCCTTGTTTAATTAAAAATGCACTGTAAGTATAGCAGAAAATACTACAGCAAAGTAACTGTGCAAAAACCCTGAAGGTATCCAAGTATCGTCACTGCTCCTGATTATATACAGAGGTTAAAGCAAGAAAAGAGTGTGTGCCTGAAAAGTAGAGAAAATGTGTACATTACAATGTACTGAATTAAGTGTTATGTGAATTTAAAACTGCTCTATGCCTCAAATCAGGTCCCGTGCCTCAGAACTTTAAACCCTGTACATATGCAATAAAAAATCTTTGTATAATCAATAATTCGAGTCCCGTCCATGCTGAGCTTGTGGACTAAACAGTAAAAAGGCCAGACTAAACGTTCCCACCTCAGATCAATAGTTGTGCTTTTAGAGCTGAAACTCTGGGCTGTAATTGTTTTAAAGGTTGGCGTCTCAGAGCCGCAACACAAACAATAAAAAGACGAGGGCAGGAAGGAAGCAATGCTTCTCAACGACCCCCAGTTCGCTGTCTGAGGGCCTACCCTCTAGTTACCTGACCCATTGCACTTGGCCAGAAGCCTAGCTAAAGGTCAGTGCAATCACCTTTCACTGACCACCGCAGTGTCTGACACATAGATCTTTCATGTGGACGCAGGACGTTCCACTTTTCCAAAAAATTAGACTGTTTTGTGTCATGAGGACTAAGAGGTGTAAATAAAACATAAGAGAGTCTATTTCTATCCTGTGTCTAGTAGGTCTTTATTTACAAAATGATGATAACTCATCATCTGACAAGGTAAGCAATAAAAATCATTTCTGAAGTATTCTAGTGTAGGAAAAAGGAACAACATCTTCACAAGATCGAAGATCGATAGTCTCACTGGCAGCAATTGCAGGTTCTAATTGTAAAATATTTGCTCTTGTTTTTTCCCTCTCTTTGAAGTCTAGGGCTCGCTCTGCTCTTGTCCTCAGGTGCTGCCCAGGCCTGATTTATGGGGACAGGTTCCAGGGAAGCTACTCTAAATTACATGGCCCTTAAACCTGAGCAGAGGGAGACAGAGAGAGGGCGAATCGCCACTCCACAGACGTCTAATTGCAAGGACAAATCTAACCTACGGTAGATAAGAAGGTCCCTCTCTTCCCAGACCTGTGAAAAGGGGAAGCGCGCATAACAGATTAGACCACTTGGATAAATGTGCAATTTGTCAAAAACGTCCCTGAGACTAATATTCACAGACAATCTATTTAGATAAATGTCACTTCATTGATAAATGAAGTCAGTCAAAGTGCCGTGACTCAGTGTTGTTCTATGTGAAGAAAGGAACTGTAATGACATGAAAAAAATGACTTGCAGTAACTTTACAGCTTCATGGAAAGTCTCGAGTAAAAACACACAGGTCAGTCAGGCATTATGGGAACACTGTGGAGGGAAAAAACAGCCGCATCAAATCCTCTACGAAGTTGTTAAAGGAAGTGTGAAGTTAATTGCTATTGCCAAATAATTAGTGTGTTTTGTGTACGTTTTATGCTGACATGAAGTGTTGAAACTTTTCTGTAAGATCCTGTAAGGGATGTGAGGGAGAGTCAGAGGAGGAGGAGGAGGAGGAGGAGGAGGTGACAGTGCCATTTGCCTGGAGGGCACCCATAAACCTGGAGAGGGAGAGAGAGAGAGTGCATCATTCCTCACAGGTGACTGTACCATGTGACTTGGAGAGATTTAAAAAGCAGGCCAACCTGTCTTGTCGAGGTACAAGTAATCACAAGGCAGCAGAGGAGTCAGAGGAGGAGGATACCTGGGCTGTCGGAGCAGCAGCGAATACCGACAGCCCCACAAGGCGAGCCGAGGAGCACTCGGGCCAGGCAGACCGCATTTCAGCGGCGCAGACTCTTCACCACAGTTACAGCAAGTACTCAGTTTTGCTACGACTCGACTAGCGTCCACGTTACTGGCACGATGAGCTGCAGCAGTCTTGAAGGATCGGAGTTCTCTGAGGAAGAGCTGGAGCTCAGCGTACTGGACCAAGGGGAGGACGAGGAGGGGAGTCCCAAGGCATCCTTCCAAGACAGCGAGAGCTCCACCAGCAGCCCGAGCGACCCGGAGGAAGGCCAGACCAAGAAGCGCAACCGACCCGTCCGCTCGAAAGCCAGAAGAATGGCGGCCAACGTCCGCGAGCGCAAGCGCATCATGGACTACAACCAGGCCTTCAATGCCCTGCGTGTTGCTCTGAACCACGACCTCAGCGGCAAGCGGCTCTCCAAGATCGCCACGCTCCAGAGGGCCATCAACCGCATCTCCGCGCTCTCGGTGTTCCTGAGCTCCAACCCTCCCAGCAAGCCGTGCGCCCACCGCGAGTGCAACAGGTCGTCCGCGGGGGCCGCAGCGATGGGAACGTCTCGACTCGAGCAGACCAGGGTGACGGTTCCTCGTCTGGAGCACCAGAGTTACGTCCCCTGGCACGCGTCCGTCTCTCACCACATGCAGCCACAGCAAGCTCCTCATGTGCACAGGCGGCCCACGGAGCCACACGTCTACATGGATAACGCTGGGACGTCTTGTCCCCCGTCACCGCACTACCCTTGCTATCCCCCCGAGGGACAGCTTTATGTCTCACATGGACACTGCGGCAGCCCCCACGACCACCCGCCCAGCCCTCTGAGGTACCCTCAGGTGGGCGAGGGTTTGGGGTACCAGCCGGGAATGTGGGCCTCCTGCACGCAGAGATACATGGACACTTTTGTGGAGCCCTCTCCAGCTCTGGGGCTCCCTTGGCAGGTGAGCTACCTTCAGGAGCCCGAGCACAACCTCCCGCTGTGCTCTGACGTGCTGTGACAGGGTGCATCCACCGCTGCGAGCCCTGAAGACTGCTGATGATGCCAGTGGACTGCTGAATAACCTCAGGGAGAACACTGTTTATGTGTTTCTATTGTTGCAAACAACTCAGTATTACAGCAACTCTTCTATTGTAGAGCATAGTCATCTTAATGTAATTAACAGATATAGATAGAAAAAAAAAGTGCAATGGCAATCAAGACTGCAGAATGTTGTATATATGTCGGGAAATGTATTTTGATCTTGCATTTCAAAAGAATGTTTCACTGTCTGTAGATAATTCACCCGTAGACCTGTAGCTGTTCAGATGTCATCTTTTGGCCTTCAGCAAAAGCTGGATTACTGCTAATGATGTTACATGGTTCAAAGGAAACACAAACATTTCCAGCTGAGAGACACTAATCGACAAAGATGGGACAGATTACACATGTGCTATACTGTAACTTTCAAGAAGTGCATCTTGAAGAAATGTGACTATAGTTTGAACCTACAGTTCAACATTTGTAAATGTATTTATTCTCTGTATTGCATAACAAGTCATGTCTGTCTGTAAAGTTGTAAAGTTTGTACATTATTTTCTAAACTTCAAAATTAAATGTTAAAATTATACGTCATGGTTCCCACATTGGTTCTTTCATAACAAACATGTTTAGTTGTAATGGCTTCTAAGGACTTTCATATAGCACTATCATAAGACTTAGCTTTGCAAATGGTGTGTTTTTGAGTGTGTGCATGCATGTCTTTGGGTGTGTGTGTGTGTGTGCGTGTGTGTTTGATTATAGCCTAAGGTCAGTAGCCTCTGCCATTCAGAGTCTGAGATGACAGAGGTCCTTCACTCAGTTGAAAAATGTCCTTACAAGTCCATTCTTGTCATTTTTCCTGGGAGAAGAGAAGCCAAGGTGCCTTTAACACACAGCAAAATAAAAGCGTGGTGCAATGGGGTGAAGCACAACCCTGACAGGGTCTGTGCCATAGAAGAGTAAAACAAGAAAATGCAATGAAGGGATATGAAAAGTGTGCACGCTTTCCTGGACCTGGACTCTGCTTTCTGCACAGAAGTACAATTCAGTTAAAACTCCTGCTCTGCAGCAACAGTTAGGTACTTCTGACAAAAGAGCTAGTTACTAGTAGTGCGGATCAAGAAACGTAAATCCTCACCACGTGTTTTTTTCTCCTGTCCCTACCAGCTCATGTTAGTCAACAGCGACTTTCCATCCCCTGCAGAGCAGCATGTCATGGAAAACAGCTTTAATATTAGACTATACGACGAGCCCACCGACAGATTTATGTGGGCTCAGGAAGGAAGAGTGTGCCCCGTCATCAACGCGGTGAAATCCCCTGTCGGGCTCCACTGGCCCGCAGGTGGAATTGGGTGTGTTGGATTTTTTTTTTTTTTTTTTTGAACATCCTGGAGGTCTCCCAACAAGGGCCTCGAGACGCTGCTGAAAAGACTTGGCCCGCGGAGAACGACTGCAGGCTCGGTGGAGAAATAAATAGTGTGGCACAGCAACAATTAGCGGGCAGGAAGGAAAGGGAGCACGGACAAAGAGATGAATGGAGAGGAGGAGCGAAATAATAGGCACAGGAGGATAGAGGTGGTGAGAAAAAAGAGGAGAGTGACTACACTTTGAGCCCGCCGTTCGGCTTCTCCACAGACATGAATCACGGGAAAACCTTGACTCACCAGCGAGAGACGAGTGTGGCTGACAGCACTCAGTGACGGCATGTCTCAGCCTCCTCCCTCTTTGGCACGAAAACAGATCTCCGCTCACTACGGTGCCAGTTGAACTACTCGTCTGGGTCCTCAAGAGAGTCCAGAGTGAAAGTGGGCTGATAGTGACATGCAGTTCTACTGAGACAACATTTTCTCCTACAGCGAGCGAGAAAATGACACTCCACATCAGGCAGCCTGACTCTTTCGTTTCTTTACCAAGACAAGTTAGAGGAAGTGAGGATTAAAAAGGTTTTGTGCTATTTTCACTGTGAACTGGTGCACAAAAAACCTCCAAAATTCAATCAGAACTGTTTATCAAAGGAGGTGATTTTCACCTTATTTATTTTATTGTTTATTTGATGTGGACATCACAATTAAATTGGACAAACCAGATGCATTGTTGAAGTGTTTTAGCACATGGGCTACTTCGCAACACTAGTCCACAGGAGGCTTTTGAAATGATAAAATAATAAAAGTAATGAGAAAAGAAAAAGGAGAAAGAAAAAGAAAAGCTAGATTTGTGTTAAATAGTGATGCCATTATGCATTTATGATGAATGTTACTTAAGAAATGTCTGTTGAATCTGAACAAAATAGATATTAACACTGTGAAATGATCACAATTACTCTATTTACAGAAAAGAAGATTTGCTGCTTTTTGTTTTCTGGTACGATCATAAACTCTGAGCATTGATTAGATTTTGGATTGTAGGTAAGACATAATGAAACATCTTTAGACAGCACCTGGGGCTCTGGGAAACCATGACATCATCAAGACAATAATTGGCAGACTAATCGGAAATGACCGTAATCGTCAGTTGCAGCCTTCTCGTAGATGTGCTGTGTGTGATACAATAAATAATAAAGAGGTTGACGAGTAAGAGTTTGATCAGAAAACTCCTGGAGCCGTGTTTGTGTGCAAGAAAATGTTTAAAAGGTCAACTTTCATGTGGAATTGTGACTCACCTGAGTATTTACCTCACTCCTCTGACATGTGAGCCTGTCAGTGATGCATCCTTTTTACGGACCGATCCGCCTCCCTGACACCCTCCGCTGCCGAGCTGATGGAAAAGAAAACAAGCAAACATGAGAGAAATGATGCCAAGACGCGAGGGTGTGTTTGCGTGATATATGGGGTATGAGTCAGCCTTCGGAGAGGAGATGCATGTTGACGATCTCCATACTGTGCCCACCCCTCGTGCTCCCCAAGCACACACACACACACACGCGCATACACAAACAAACCCGCTGTGCTGCTATGACATCATCGGTGAGAGTGAAGAAAGTGAAGTTGCCAGAGGACTTGATGTGGCAGACTTACTTTGTTCCCATGACATGTGCAAACAAACACATTACCCTGAATTATCACCTGCTGTCTGTCTAACACGCACACATTCACTCACTCAGTGGGCTTTGTCTGGAAAAGCAACGCTCACTTCAGAGAAGATTCTTGACTCACACTGTGGCAAATCTATGCAAACTCAGACATCAAACAAGGACACTTGAAACTAATGTAACATGGGCTCCGCTGTCATGCATTCATTCAATAAGCTGTCCATGTGTAATACACTATTTTAGCTTAGAAACAATCCTTTAAACAACAGAAAGTCCAGCAATGTTGCAACAATAAAGAGCCTCTGCTGAGGATCACTTAAAGGATAAGTTTCGTTTTTTTCAACCTGGACCTTATTTCCGGCATGGGGTACGTAGATATACTCACCCGTAACGATTTAGTGTAGCTTGAAGTCCTTCGGAGCTTTTGATCCACACGCGATTGGCGTAAATCCATATAACGCGAGCAATTGGGGCATCTTCAATACCCCTAATTAAGGCATTATCAGCCAAGAAACTCATTTATTTATTTAATATGAATCTGCAATAGAGTTGCTTTCTTTACATCCAGGGGGTGATGGTTTTTTGGATGTCTTTCAAGCATCAAAAAACACTGATGGGGACGTTTATTAGCTACCTGGGGGAGAGGAGTCGGATCTTTCTGATTTCCGAGTGCAATTGAACTCAGCATACTCAAAGACCTGGAAGAAAGCTAGATGCCCTTGCATGTAAACAACACTGCACGCTGTACTCAGTGCAATAGTGCTGCCGATTCATATTAAATAAACAAGTTTCTTGGCTAATGAAGCCTTATTTAGAAGTATTGAAGATGCCCCAATTACTCGCGTTATATGGATATACGCCGATCGCGTGAGGATCTAAAAGCGTCCGAAGGACTCCAAGTTACACCAAACCTTTACTGGTGAGTATATCTACATACCCCATGCTGGAAATGAGGTCCAGTTTAAAAAAAAAACCGAAACTTATACTTTAAGGTACCAAACATGTAAATCCTATAGAATGAGCAGTCAGCAAATGGATCAGTGATTTTACAACCTCTGTTATTAAACTATATTACGATGAAAAGGTGCTTGAGAGCAGTTACTTTGTTTCCACAGTTTGCAGGTTACAAAGAAACCTGATTGGACAGTTATCTGGAGAACCAACCACCAGGCTCAAAGTTTACATGTTTGCTGGGAGTCGTAGCTTAGGGTTCACAAGCTGCAGAACCAATTCTTCACGTCAATTTATAGGTTTTGTCTTTCATACTAGATTAACTTTTTAATTCATTTTCTTTGTCAGATTTGTATCCTTGTTCATCTCTGCTGTTTTCTTTTAACAGATGAGTCCAGTCTCCCTGATCCAATTGCAGTTTCACCGCTGAACACTAGATGGAGGCAAAACAGCGGCGCTCCACTGCACGCTGAAGCAGTGAAGACATCACGGGCCTGAGCTG
>JBCAUF010000028.1:24626408-24638882 GCA_038406115.1 Haemulon aurolineatum
GCTGAACACTAGATGGAGGCAAAACAGCGGCGCTCCACTGCACGCTGAAGCAGTGAAGACATCACGGGCCTGAGCTGAGCTCCACACGTACACAGCAAATGACTGGCGGTGAGCGAGAAGACTTCATTATCATACATAACACACGGGAATATATGCACGCAGCATCGCTTTTATGTAACAGTGGGAACAAACATGTCTCCTGCAGACATTTAACGGCTTGTTTGTTGCATCACCATGTCTGACCAGGTGAAACATTGCCGCCTGTTATTCACTCTGTG
Source organism: Haemulon aurolineatum (assembly GCA_038406115.1). Classification (NCBI taxonomy): domain Eukaryota; kingdom Metazoa; phylum Chordata; class Actinopteri; order Lutjaniformes; family Haemulidae; genus Haemulon; species Haemulon aurolineatum. The sequence continues at coordinate 24,626,687 of JBCAUF010000028.1, forward strand.
TTCAGTTCCACCGGTTCAAGGGTTTTGTTGTTTTGGTTGTGGCTGCCCCATCACTCCAAGATCTCTCCCCTCAAGTGCATGCTATGGGTGATGTGTGTGCATGTCTGCATTTTGGGCTCCGTGTTATGTGCAAACTGCATAATGGAGCGAGAAAACGGAGTATACCCTTGGGGACTGATAAACTAATTCTTCTTCTTTCTTCCATATGCATAATGCAGTGTTTGACGTGGAGACATTAGGACTGTACTCTGAGCCTGTTATTATTTTCATCATGCACAACATCGGGGTCTCAGCGTGGAAACAGACATAAATCACCGCGTGAAGTGGGCGTGAATTACAAAAAAGGGTCGGACACAGCCCCCCCCCCCACCGCCATCACCACCACCCCACTCCAACACCCCCCCCTCGATCTGACATCAGAACAGTGTGGGGGAAGGGGCTCTCCAAAGCTGTTTGATCATCCGGCGAGCAGCTTTTGAAGAAGCACGCTGACGGCTTCGCTCCCGTTAGCCGCCGTCAGCTGAAGGAAAGTTGAGGCCACGTGACGCCGCGTCGCCACCGTGGCCCCCCCGAGTTCCGATTATCTGCACAGGACTTAACGAGGCGGTCACAGATGAAAGGTACTCATGCCGTCATGCATCTTGAAATGGAAAAAAAAAAGAAAGAAAAAAAACGGCAGGAGGAGAAACTGAAGGAATAGGTGACCCCCGTGACCCATAATGGCTCAGACACAATGGCGGCAGCGGTGCAGCTGAGCCTCGGCAGACTGTGGCAGGAGAGCACAAAGGTGACACAGCTCCCAATCCACCGTGGATAACTTGCTTGGCTGACATTGAGGTTACAGGCGCACAGGGATAAGCTGAGAATAGAGGGTGGCAGTCCCGGCTGGATGGGGTGGGGGGGGGGATCAGAGGGGCCGCGTTCAGCGTCAAGGTGAAGGGGCCTTCGGTTTATGAATTCGCAAATAGCGAAGCCGGTCCCTAATGCAGTTTCCAGCTTTGATTTTGTCTCAGTCCCATGACCTGCATCTCCGCCTTTTCATTAAATTCGAAGCTCTCTTCATTTGCCGGTACAAGTTGTTTATCTGTTTTGAAATGGAAAAAAAAGCTATTCAGCTTTCTGTTGATATGCAGCAGGAAATAACCAGGGGCTGGGAAATTTGATGACATTCACTATTCTGGCTACCGCTCATCTAGAATCACACACACACACACACACACACACACATACACACGGAAAGCACTTTGTGTCGTGTTTGGTCTATTTATTCAGTGCTGGCTATGTATTTTCATACAGTATGTAAACAACTTTTCTGTATTGTTATTCACTCCGCCCGTCTCTCTGTTTGCTGCCTTCAGCTCGCTCATTGATTCCTCTTCAAATTCAGCTCTGAGGACAGTCTGTTCCAATTAAGCCCGCATCACAAATGCAACGAGCGAAATCTGACAGAATCACGGTCTGAAAAAACATCTGGGGGTGTCTTTCAAAACGTCTCCGTCCAGACGGGGAGCCCTCAGATCTCCGCGTTGAGTCCGCTCAGCAAAAAAGCCGAAGCAGGAGAAACGTTATTCATAGCTGTCAGTAATAATGGGGCGCGCCGAATTCGCTGGAGTGCGGAAAACTCGGTAATCCAACGCTAGCAGCCGGCCCGGGGTGGCTCCGAAAAACCTCGACGCGCTGCAACTTTTAGAGGACACGATGAAAACATCCTCGCCCGCTTTGACTGCAACGCGAGGCGGCGTTTAGGTGGGAACGCGGCGAAGAGATAACAGCAAACATATTCGCTAATTTTAAAAAAATGTGCTGAAAACGAACACAGCAATGCACAACACGATGCAGCTTTCTCTATTCCCCTGTTTGTCGATTTGTTTGTGCTGTTTTTTATTTCCATATATTCACATGCTGCACAAGTGCTCACTATGTCGGAGCACTGTGTTTCTCCTGTAGCGTAATCCCACTTGTCTGACCTGAAGTGTGAGGCCCCCCGGTGTTGGTATCGCGCCGCGGTTTGTCCACAGCGGCCTGCGCTCCGTTCATTAGTCTCTGATTTGTTTGCATCCCAGTTGGCTTGAGCTCCGTTCGCTCGGCTTCCAATTAGATTTAGTGCGAGGGGGCCGCCGAGCTGCTGCTGCTGACTGGACTTCAAAGCGCCGCGCTGGTTTTTTTTTTTTTTCGTTTTGACGTACAGTAAATATGCGGCGCTCTAATGAAGTATTACATGGTGCCGTTTAAAGGAATGCATCACACATCCACGCTATCAGGATTATAATTAGCATCAGTCGTATTGTTGTTTTATGTGCGTGTGTTGGAGCTGCCACAGCAAGAACGCAATTACCGCTCGGCTCACGGGCACATGCGGGTGGGGGAGCATAATGCCCGAAAAGACCACGATTTCCCCGTCTCACCTCAAGAATGTCAAGATGGATGCCACTTCTCCAGGTGCTCGATAACATCATTAGTCAAGGCGGCGGGCGGGAATGGATGGGTAATGTCAGCGACACAAGCCGTTTCCCTCGCCCGTGTTTCGGCGCCCCAAAAAAATCCCGAGGAAATATTTGATCTGTCCTCCCGACACCTGTTTAAAGAGCAGGGCCTTTGATGAGAGGAGTGAGCAGCGAGCGCGTTCAGTTAATTAAAAAAGAAGAAAAGAAAAAAAAAGAACTCCCGGCGGGGCCCCCGCGCGACTGCTTCTCTTCCCTCTTGTGTTATTAACATATAGGAATGTGCGCGGCGGGTTGTAGACCTCACAGGGTCGCTTAATAATACGACAAACTGAGGGAGAACTTCCAATTTCCCCGAGCTGACCTCAACCCGGCGATGGCATGTACACATCAGCGTGGCCCTTCCCCACGGTCCGCCGCCTATTAACTCAAAGGTCAACAAATACAAGCGCACACTGAATGGATTTTGAGTCGCCGTCAGCTGCCGGCATTTCCGATGAACTGCTTTCATTTTACACAATTAACCAAAATGCAATCATTTGCTCCGACAGATGTCAGAGCGCGTTACATTTGTTTATTGTCTTGCTCCATTTCAACACGCTCGGCTGCATCCGGAGGAGACGAAGTGCAAATATTTTTTTTGCGAGGATGTTGTTACTTTTAATTATGCAATTTAAAGTTTGGCTGCAGAGGGCGAGGCGTTTTTTTCCAATACGTCCACTTTAGGGTAAATTCATTGGCATGCCGTGTAGGCCCGTCTAGCCTTAACAACTTAAAGAGGGCACAGAGGCTAGATCACTTAAAGTTGGTAATTTAGTTAATAGAGTGGGTCTAAATAATTGTGAAAAGTAAATTGGTCTTTTAAAAGGTTATCTGTACCCTGACACGGGGGCCACCTCTCAGGAATATAAAACGACACCTTGTTAAGTGATTGGACAGGCTCATTTCAGCAGCTATTTTCACTGCTGCGCCCTTAATTATTTAATTTTCTCCTCTTCGTGGAATTCACCTCTAATGGATTGATTTTTTCCAGGGAAATTGGTTTATAAAACCTCGGCGAGAGCAGGAGGCGGGAGGAAATTGTCAGAAGAGGAGAGAGTGAGCTGAGGAAGAGGAGGGGGAGGAGGATGGAGGAGGAGGAGGAGGAGGAGGGGGTTTGAAGAAAAGCGCCGGTGAAGACGCCGCCGAGGACATCGTGTAAATAAGGTGAAATTCATGTTTGTGCCTCGGCAGGCTCTCGGAGCAATTACGGGCCTCTTGTATTCCAACGGCTTCCTCTAACCATCTATTTGAAACATTTCATCACAGTCACAGGAGTAAAAATTAATATCGCTGATTGAACTTCAACATCCTGTGGTCAAATGAATACTGGGCCCGAGCTCTTCCAGGGCAACAGAGATTTCCATACACGTTTGTACTCATTCAAATTAGTGTCCTCTGGGAGAGATAGCAAAGGGCTCAGCTGTAATGAGAATAGCAAAGAAGTTGTGTCATTAGTCATAGATAAAGATACATTATATGCCAGACTTACTTGGCCTCTAGGGCTTTACTGTATTTTTCTTTGACTGAGGTTTTCTTTTTTCCCTCTGTGCCGCTGAGACTCACAATTTAATCAATTCCCTTTTCTGAGCCGGAGAAATAGAAAGAAAAGGCAATTACTGAAGGAGAAAATATGATAAGGGTAAAGAATTGAACCCCAACTGTCAAAAGAAGATGGATTAGTTTTGTTCGTTTAGGTAAGTCAAACAGGCTTTATATTTACTGTGTGGTTAAGGAAAATGAAACCCAAACATCGTAGCATCAGGGTTTGACTTACATGCATACAGTCTACTCTGCAGGGGATTAATCCTTGATTGTGTGAAGCAATCAGTGGATGCAATAATCTAATGTCAATTTACACTCGGTATGAAAGCATATGACAAGTCACTTTGATAAGGATGAAAAATGGCTTCATAACAGACAGTCTGTTTCATGAACACCACCTACAACTGGCTTCGATTATGGCTCCTGAAATGCAGGAGGTTCGAATGATCAGCAACATGAAGTAACATTATTGCTCATGATGAAAATTCGATTTCTGTCATTATATGGAAAATTTGAATAAGTAATTTCATTTGCTTCATTTTTTTTTTTATTATTTCTTCACCAGACCTTTTCACTGAGACCATAAAGCTCTGTCATCATTTAATTTACTTGAATTTAAGCTAGCAAGGAATAAAAAGAAAAAAAAAGACGGAAAGAGAAATAAATAAAAAAGAAGAAAGCACTTCATGAGTCATGAGACATTATTTTATACAGTATTTACTCTCCAACAGAGAGGACACCGTTACAGTAAGGTTATTCATACTGTAATGAACCGTTCTCTGCTTCAGTGATGCACTAAGCTAACAATGTTAGCTAACAGTAAACACTGTGTTAGGCCGCATGTTACGTGATAAATAAATTACAACAATGCTCCCTGCCAAAAACATACCTTGTTGACCAAAGTGACGGGTGACTTGTTTCTTCTTTTTGTCCTTCTAAACACTTGAGGAGTGTATCAATTTATCATTCATTTTGATGAGGTTGACTGGGGAAGACAACGTTTTGACTTGCGCGCCCTCTAGTGGTTCTATCAAAAGAACAACAAGTAATGGATACCTGTAGGCTGCTACAATATTAGAAAAACTCAGCGTAAAAAGAGTTTCATTCTAAGTTTACTGAAAAACAAAAAAATTGTAACTAATTGTAGGGTAAATCAGTCTCTTAAATCATCAAATAGACATTTTGCCCCTAGCATTTCTATTGAATAATTATGGAAATAAATATAAAAAATAGGCCATCTTAATCTATTACATAACACATCACAAGACAGCACATAACGTCAAAGAGTCTGTTTTATTGATTGCTGAATCCTCTCTCCATGTAAATACATAGCCCCAGTTTGTGCCAAACAAACCCAGCAGGTAGTTGGAGGGCACCTCCACGCTTTTATTCAGAATCCTCCAAAACTCTTCTACAGTATATAACGCTGTTACAGTCAATACAGTCTCCCTGCTGCACAGTAAAATCCATTTTTAACCATTTTACAAGGTGTGACTTTATTCTCTCAGACAAACAAAGACAGCAGTGTAAAGCCTTGCACAAGAAGCAAGAGGCCCCAACATGAGAGTGATATTTAGATACAGAACACAAATACACTGCATGAACTGCTCATACTGACTACAGATATCTAAATCACATATGTGCACATCATCCAAGACAAAAAAGTGCACTTATCACAATTACGCACTATTTCCTGTGAAACTGTATTCATTTGATAAATTCCATCTCTCGCTGTATTCCCACATGGACTTAAATCACTGCTGATTTGTGGAGCCACCATTCACTCACCTGTTTTACATAGAGAGATCAAAAACCTGAACTAGCTACAGACAGAATAAATTGGCATCTTTCTACAACTCATCTCAGCTCTACTGAATCACAGCCTCATCAAGTATTTATGCCGTGCATTGTTCAGCTCATTATTGGACATACTTTACTGTATGAAATATTGTCCATGACACAGTAATGCTTGAATAACACCCTCCCATCAGTCTTCATTTTCATATGCAAACATTGCTCTCTATTTGGTGCGTGCAGACACTCAGGGCTCTCATGTAGGCCATTTATAATCTATAGTACGATAGCTTGAGCGAGTCCTGTGATGAGAAAGAAAAGCATGAGTTTGTGTTTAACAACGTATGATACAAACACAGACACACAAGAATCATATATATATACCCTTAAAAATAAATGAATAAATAAATAAAATGTGTAATTAAGATAAGTGGCCACCGATCATAACCTCTCTTCGGCCGTAGGTTTGCTATACAACAGGAAAAGATCTTCCAAGTCAGTCGGATTTGCAGAGGCACAAAGGATTTCATCAATGAAACGACTGGCATGAAATCCTATTTTTCCAGCAGGGTTATCCCTCATACACTACTGACAGAGCTCTTCATTTGCTTTTAATAAATCACATTCAACATTCTCAGTTGTCACTGTGGAAATTCTGCACACCGCAATATCACATACAGACCTGCTACGATTTTCTGTGTGTATGTCACCCTCATACATGTAAAAATTGCCAGTAAATACAGTATTTTTTGTGAATAATGTGTGTATTTGAGTGTGGTTTTGTGTGTACGGGCAATAGAAAGCAAAATGATTTGTGGACGTTCAAGACCCAATCATAAAAAACATGGACGCCATCCTGTGACTGCTCACTATGAAGCACATTCCAACATTTCTCCTCGTGCAGGCTTGGAGAAAGGCGCACACACAAATATCGACCCTCTCCTCAAACTAAAGCGGCCTCTCCTGGGTCTGTGCTGCAGGGCGAGTTTTCATGCATGTCATCAAGTATTTTCTGGACTGCATGAGCGATCGTCCTTTTGATTCATTTTGCCGTTTAGATCATCTGTCCTCAGTCAGAAAATAGCTCTCACAGCATCCAAGTAATGATTTGCAGTTCAATGCTTGAGTTGTGTGGGTTGGCTAATTGACTTCAAATTGCGTGCACAAGGAGCCGGAGTACAGTACTTACTTATTTTCTTATGCATGACATTAACTAAGCTGCAGTATGACCTTGTGTTCTTGCTGCATAATTTTATTCATTTCATTTTTTTCTTTTTCTTTTCTTCCACTAACTAACTCTTTTCAGTTGTTAGAGATTGACAGACAGTTTAGACATTGTTTCTTTGTGTGCATTGTTACGAATTAATGTTATTAATTAACACTGACGATGGTCCTGTTCTATTCAGGTGTCTCAGGAAGCATTGAAGGCGTGACAGTGTGACGGTGAGCCGGCATGCCCAGCAGCAGGGCCCTGAAACCGAAGCAGCCGAACAGAATCCGTTGGTCGTATTACATTACATCACACATGTGACAGTCAGAGCGTCGTGAAGCCGCGCAGGTGTTTCCTCTGCACACTTTAATTGGAACCTGTTGATGATTGGCTGTCTCCACGCTCGGACGGCGTCACAATGTTTATTCCTGCGAGCCGCTCATTCGATGCATCACTGCGGTCTGTTTATAGGCCGCTCTCACAACAGACGTCTTAACCTGTCAAACACAGCTGCAAGTTAACGTGATTAATGGCCGAATTCCATTCAGGTGTGCCACTTCCAGGGGCTCTGTGTTGTGTTTCATCTTACTGGGACATGTAAATGGAACAGGGCCATTATTAATATTATTAATTACACCTGTGCTTTTCCTTCAAAATGTCTGTGAGAGGTCCGTGGAAACAAACAAACGACTGCTGCAACACTAACGCGGCACTCAGGGGCCTCAGATCTGTTTTATTGCGTTTTTTAGGGTAGATGAGCACATTTCGACTCCCGTGGAATTAAAACACTGCTCCGAGTTGAATCGCATAAAACATTTTGTTATTTCTTCATCACCATTTGTTGCACTGCAGAATATATTCAAAATCAATCGCCTTCACTCAATAACAAAGCAACATTGTGTCATGCCCGTGAACAGTCAGGCTTCAACAATACTTAACGTACTATATTTAACATTTCAAATGGGGAAGATTTCCTGCTTCATCACTTTACTTTTCGCCTCTGTTGTTCTGTAATTGCCTTTGAAAGTGTACATGCTGCAGAACTAATGTGCTTTGCTTGCTTGATTCTATTGAAATGTCAAATTGTTTTCTCGGGAAAGAGAACGCTCGCTGGTCAATGATCCCGAAAGACAATTCAGATGAATTGCTGAGTAAAAGGATAGCTTCAGGCTTTGAGAAGAGGAAAAAAAAAATCCAGGATGTTTGAAAAAATGAACACCAAGCCTCCTCTCTGAAATGCAGTTTCTTGTTTTTGTTTTTTTTTAGATATCATTGCTGCTTTTACTGGGTGTAAACAAGTAATGTGCACTTACATAAAATGCAAATACCCAGTGCATCCATCATCCTCCGAGCGCTAACAGCTCAATATGATGCCTCTGCTCAGCCTCCATTGACAATTAAAGCAGGGAGGTTGTGTAATTATGATGCTGGAACATTACCATAGAAATGCAGAGCATTCACTAAGAGGAAAATTAGCCTGATGTGTGCCCTGTGTGAACAAAATAAAGGTCAGAACAGGGCAGAGGTCAGTTTTTGATTGTGAAACTGTCCATTTAATATTGACCCCGTAATAGACTGCCATGGCCTGTGGAAGCCCCAATTATTAGCAACACGTTAAAGTCCAAACCTGCATTTCAAACATTATAATGTCAAGTACATGCATTAACTTCCAAAACCTCAGTACTCATACACCTCAAACACTGTGGGCTGTTTCACGATGATACATTTACAGAGAATAAAGTGAGTGAATGAAGTCAAAGAAAGTGTCTCCATCACCTCAGCTAAACATGCTCGGTCTGAATAATGCTACACAAAGCACAACAGACTAATGAGGATGCTGAAACCTCTCTCGATAATAGATCGTTCATGACAATATAGTGCATAACTGGCTCATTAAGACAAGGGCAATTTACTGTGTTATCAGCCCCTGCAAGCTTCATCTGGCTTAAAATAACACATTAGCTCATGTCAGCAAAGTGACACGCTTTGATGAATGTCTGAAAAAGGGAGTGAGCTGAAACACAACAAGATAGGCCGGCGTGGAAAAGGTCAGCACGCTACCGGCTGTATGAATTGGGAACCCCCCGTCAAATTACAGGCACGCAAGCGGGACATTAGATGAATTTGTGAATGAACTGATCGATAAACAGATCGGATCAGCTCCTGAGCGATTTGGTGGGTCAGCGCCAGACAGGGGCGGGGGCCCCTCACGCAGCATCATACAGCACACAGTGTTTGCGGGTGTTAAAAGTTCTGTTGGGCTGCTGTCAAGGGACCTGAAATTTTAAAGCAGACGACAGCGAATGTTTGAGTCAGCACTGAGTAAGATTTTACTGTAAACAAACACCCCTATTATTAGACTAAACCACTAAATATACGCAACAAAACAGAGCGTCCCAGCTGAGATGCCACAGATTCATATCGCACGCTGAAATAAAATCTCACCCACACCTATGCTGTGTGTCCCTGCAGAAAGTAGGCTCATAATAATGTCATGCGAGTGCCTCTGGTATCGTGACCCGCATCAACATGCGGTGTGCAGTTTATCAGAGGTGAGGTCATCCAAACACGTCCCGCTCTCGCCGCGTTTTTCTGGCACCAGATGGACAAAGTTGCCCTCGTGCAGCTTTGAAGAGATTAATCTTGCCGTTAGTCCAATAAATTAAATGTCAGGTATCAAGTACACATGCCGCTGTTGTAATGAGTGATTTGTCTGATGAGCGCGGAGATCAAACCGGTGAGTGGTGCACAACAGAGGCAGTGACATTTCTAAATTAATTATATCTGAGCGCGAGGAAATAACTTAGACGGGTTAATCATGCAAAACATCAATTAGACTTTGAAAGAACAATCGTCGCAGGTCAGGTTTCGTCAGCTGGCCGCCACTGCAACACAGGGAACAGTCGGGTAACAGCGGGGCAAAAGGGCCCTTCAACCAGCACCAGCACAAGGTGCACCCAAGGGTGTCATGAAAAGTGCAGCTTTGCTTTTTTCACACACATCCGAGTGGAATATTTCACCTTGGTGCTTTTCTGCATATTTGTGGTGTGTCAGATCTGTATGGTTTGTTCACATGCACCATGCCTGAGCGAATCAGAGTGATGTCTCATAAACTGACCGTGAAATGCTGCGAACAGATTCTGGATCAAGCTCTCTGACAAAGTCATTTAGATTTTGTGTGATCAGTCCAAGTCAAGCCTGTTAAGAGCTACTCATTCATGATTTAAAGCAGCTGTCAATATGTTTGTAATAATAATGGAGCGCATTATGCGTGAGAGGCGTTGTGATGAATATACATTTAACTATTATCTGACTTTGCTCATCTCAGCTCTCCTGAGCTCCATGGTTTCTTTTAATTCATTGTTTTGGTTCAGTATCTGCTGATGATGGAGCAAGGAGTGAAGAGTGAATATTTAGCTTGCATTAGTCAGGTAAGCAGAAACACAACAACAACTTAGCATATCAACATATAAGTTATAATATGTCAGGTTTTTGTCACATCACCAAGAAAGACACTGCATTTACTGCTGTGCCATAAGTGCAGGAAATGTAACGTAATTAAATGAATATGGAATATCATAAGTTAGAGTATTTCAGTCCAACAGATTTATTGTAAACAATGGTCAGACCTGAGGTGAAGCTAGACCAGGCTAGTCTATGAGGATGCATTTCCATGGTAACATGGGTGAAACTTATTTAAACCTGCTTCATGAAACGGGATTAGGTGAGAATAAGTGTGACTGATCTGGTGACTTGTTGAATCAAACACCACTCGTGTGAGTTTGGCCTTAAAAACAATCTCACACATGGAAATGGATGTTTATGAGCACCAGTGCAGACTGGAGATGGGCCTCGGCTCATTTTGGCACTCCTAGCATGAGGAATGGCTGGCTATTAAAGCCATTATCTGTCTGTTTGTCCTATAAAACATTGGACTTTGGGGTGATTTTCTGTTGTTTGCTCAGAATATATTCGTACTCCCGTAAACTGCACTGCAGCACTCGAAGAAGAGGCCTGAGACTCATATTTTCAGGCATCACTATTTGATGAAGTGTTTCCAATAAACAACTCCACAAGCGTTTTATTTGGGCAAAGCCAATGACTGCTTGCAGATAAAAAAAAACAGTCTGAGTTGGGTTTTTTTTTTCATTTATAATGTATAGAGCTTGAGGTGAACCAGAAATAATGTGTTTTGAGTTAGCAATTATGTTCTTTTTTCATCTTCCTCTTAGACAACAATTAGCAGTAATAATTAATAAATAATTAGTCATGACTTTCAAATGAGAGTGTGTCTTCTAGCTGGGAAAGAGATTAAAATTTCATTTTCAAAAGGGGCAACAGCTTCAGAGGTTCGAGAGCCGCAGTTTTCACTGCAGTTCCCCGCCGTCCTGCAAATGTGCTGGCTGCAGACTAAGTGGCCATGCTTAAAGTCAGACCCCAAGGAGCCATCGTGATTCGGGGATGTTATCCAAAGCGGCACAGACAGCACCCACAGGGGGCGAGGAGGAACTTGTTGTCATTTTGGGCAGCTAGGAGTCAGCCTTCAAGCAAAAAAGCCTATAAATCTGAACAGCTGCCAGAGGGCGAAGTTGGCCCCCATCAGCCCCCACACTCGGCTGTGCAGCAGTAAGAGGCAAAGTGACAGCGGAGTGGTTGATCTTGGTGGAACGGCAGCAGAGGAGCAGCAGGGAAGGGGATTGGTGCTCCTTCAAAGATGAATGGAGCACCCAAAGGCCCGTCGCAACGAGAGGGTCCTCCAAGCTCCATTATTGCTGCTTAATATGCAGACAGAAAAACTGCAGGCTACTGAGGCACATGGGCCTGGCCAGGAACAGCAGACACAGGAGTCACTGCAGTCAATGGGGCCCACGGGGGGAGGACCAGAAGGGACTGTGGCTCCCATGATAATACACGCACGCACACACTCTGTGATTGAGAAAAGGTCAATTAATAAATCCAATCACCACTGCAGTGTAAAGAACTAAAGACAGTCATGCTACCCAAACGAATGTTTCAAAATCTTGTTTGATGTCGGATATACAGTAAGGAGCCAAATTACAACATTGAAAAAAGAAATAACAATCCCAATGGAAGAAATATTATTAGAAAAACAATATTATTACAGACTTAGTTTGACCAATACAGTGACTGAATGATTTTCTATTAT
>JBCAUF010000028.1:24690601-24705054 GCA_038406115.1 Haemulon aurolineatum
CCTAGTACAGGTGAAAAATCGATTTTACGAGTTTATGTTTTTAACATCGATGTAATTCAATAATCGCGATTACGATTTCAAATCGATTAATCGAACAGGCCTAATTCAGACATACAGCCATTTCTGTATCATCCTATATTTAGTCACAGAGACACTGGTGGAAATACAGGTTAGTCATACTTTGCACTGTTAAGGAGATAAAATACAAAATTCCACTGTGAACATTAATGAGTTAAAAAGAACTTGCTCCATGCTTTTTAAGTTATGCGGTATATTATTGCTGTTGGCAAGGTCAAACAGATTATATAAGGAGTTTTTATCATATACAGTATTAGTATTCATGATTGGAAGGTTCAGTGTCTCTGGAGATTTGCAGCTGAATTATGAATGTATTATACACCAGAATTTAGTTAAGTACAGACATGTAATTAGGGCAGAAATACAGATTGGTAATTTAAATTCAACCTGATGTTGAATAGCGTTTTTGTTTTAGAGAATCTGATAATTTATTCCTCAGTCTTTGCTCTGAATAGCAGAGAAGCGCTGGAGAAACGGAGGTGAAGCTGACCAGACAGCTCGTGGTCCTGTGCTGCATTTTCCCTCATGTGTGTTTTTCTCTCTCTCTCCAGTCAGAAACGTTCACCACCGCGGCTGCTTCAAGTTGCCGAAGAGCACCATCAGCACCTTCCCCATCCACTCCCTTCAGCCCAACCTCACCACGCAGTCCTGCATCGAGACGTGCACAGATAAGGTTTGAATTGCTTCTCTGGAAATTACGAGACGTGATCAATTTACCACACATAGCTCTCGGTGGGGGGAACCGGCGGCCCTCCACTTCCAGGGAGAGGAGACTCCATAGCTCAGAGAGCTGTCTCCACTCCCAGGAGATCGCATGTGGGAGCACATACTGTAGCTCCTTTAGGTTTTGCTGAATATTTAAGGTTTAATGTGCTGCTAATGAGAGGGAGGTAGTCTGGATCCTGCACCGAGAGCCTGCTGGATGCAGCAACCCAAACAAAAATGGCTGGTAGAAATATTGCACATCATTTTGTGGCGACTGCATCGTGATTAATCCTCACAGTGGTCTGTGTGTGTGTGTGTGTGTGTGTGTGATTGCGCATAACTTTTGTGAATTCTCACTGCAGTATCCGTCCTTGTGCTTTGACATTGATGCTTTTGACCCTCTGTTGCTGGAAAAATGAGAAAAAAAGAAAAAAAAAAGGGCACAAAAGGGAAGCGCGGTGTGCGGATGTGATGCAGCCTTCCCCGCTGAACCGAGTTGACACGTCAGCCTTAGGTAGAACGAGAGTCTTTGGAGAGAAAACGAAGTGTGATGAGTCATTGAAAAACACGAAGAACATTTGTGCTTTTGGTTTCGCAGGAGCTCCCGCTGGCTGTGTTCAGGAAGCCCCACTGCTTCTGTACGTGGACGTCCTCTCTTTTCAGCCTCAGCCAGCAGTCTGACAGCCAGCAGTGTGTGGCGAACCACAGCGGCGCCTCCACGCCCACGGCATCCGCTGAGCACGACCACTTCCAGGTGTATCACACGCCGGTGCTCGGTGAGATATTTGTCGCGAGGGTTTGCGGCGCTTGTTTTAAAGCTCCGGCGTGTAGCCTCATTCCGATTGGTCCTGCAGAGTGGAGACGGGGACGGTGCAATGATCACCGGACCGTGTCTGTACTGTAATCCCGCCCCCGTCCTGCCATGTCAGTAATTTTTACGGATCAGGTGCAGCAGTTAAAGTTGCAGCCTCGCTTTCCCTCCTGTAAAGATCACCTCTGATAAAAAGGAGTCTGCTCGCTGACACCGTCCGCGAATATTGGCTTCTGTGTGTGGCTTCCTTGGGGAGAGAACACTTAGTGCATGACTGGAGAAGAAATTGCTCTTGAAAGCGGCGCTCATCCCAAATTTAGATCAGAGCCGAAATCTCGACTCTGGGTCCATTTTGTCACTCTTGCAGCCGTGTTGTAATTTGTGTCACACAGGACTCGTTCTGTTGCTCTTCGCCCCTCAAAGTGAATCCACTGTGGTATCTCTGCAGCCACACTTTTGATAATGTTTTGATGCGGCGCCGCTCTGCTTGTTTCTGGAACTAAACCTGGCAACAAAAACTCTGTCCTTCTAGACTCCAGGTGCAAAGAGAGGATGTTTCTGCCTCAGAGATCCAGCTCCCTGGTGGCTCTTTCTAGTTTTCCTGGTGCAGGCAACACCTGGGTACGGCACCTGATCGAGCTCGTGACCGGCTACTACACTGGCAGCTTCTATTTCGACGGCACACTGTACAACAGAGGTGGGGAGGTTCGCCTCGGCACTGTTCGAACGAGCGCTCGCTGAAATATTGCCTCGCAGCTGACCATTATTCATTCATTTATTCATTGGCGCCAGGTTTCAAAGGGGAGAAGGACTACTGGAAGAGCGGCCGCAGCATCTGCGTGAAGACCCACGAGAGCGGTCAGAAGGAGATTGAGATGTTCGACTCGGCCATCCTGCTGATTCGAAACCCTTACCGCTCCCTCGTGGCCGAGTTCAACCGCAAATGTGCTGGGCATTTAGGCCACGCCACGGATGCACAGTGGAAAAGCAAAGGTAAGACAGTCCAAGAGTTCTACGACTAGAGGCTACGGCATGTTTAAAGGGTCACGACGCCCAAATTACAGAGAAACATTTTCTCACTTACTGTACCTCTGGTGGTATCTCAACAGGCAGATACGTTCCAGTTTTATCTCAGGTTCAGCTTTTTAAGATCTCTGCTTCCACCAAAACACAATGAAAGTAAAGGAAATTGAGGCTGCAGCCAAAAATAGGGAGAGATAACGCACTTTGACGGCTTAACTAAAGAAATTAGAACAACAGAAACAGAGACAAATGAGTACTTGCATTAGTAATATAGCATAGAGAAACGCCATTGGCACTATACAGACTCAGACGAAGTACAGTATGGGTGATGAATGTGGGCAAAATGTTTGCAAGAAACAAATGGAGAACGAGTCCTTGATTCCTGCCATGGCAACAGCGGTCCTCAGATTTATCTAATCAATTCAATCAAAACTAATCTTCAAAACCATACGAGTCTGAATGGACTACAAGGCCACAATCAAGCTTTTGAATTACCAGGGATGACCTTACAGTATTGAGCTTTCTAAATGTTTTCAACGCTGAGCTCTGATGTGACTTCTCTGTCGCCCAAATTGGACAAAGACCATTTGAAAATGAATCATTTCCGTCCACTAAGTCAGTTATGTAATGTAATGATTATAAAGGGTTTGCAAAAGATGCATGCAATAAGTCCCGACAGAGTGGATTCACCTTTAATTCGTATGGATCGAGTGGGTTTCATCTAACCTCTGGTAACTCGAGGAGACTTTCTCATATGAATGTCAAGAGTGGCATCAGCCGTGGCAATGTCACCGTATTCATTTTATACCCAATCAAAAGTCACATAATGCTTGATGGAAGAAGCTGTCGTCTAAATGCTTAACTGGTCTCTCTTTCACCGGCAGAATGGCCAGAATTTGTCTCCAGCTACGCCCCCTGGTGGGCATCCCACGCTCTGAGCTGGCTGAAGTTTGGCCGCCGCCTGCTGGTGGTGCATTACGAGGAGCTGCAGAGGGCTCTGCTCCCGCAGCTGCGCCTCATCACGGCCTTTCTGAACGTCACGATGACCGAGGAACGGCTGCTTTGCGCCCAGAGCAACCAGGACGGCCATTTCAAACGCTCAGGGGCCCAGCGGCCCTCATTCGACCCGTTCACCACTGACATGAGACAGATGATTGACCCCTTCATTCATACTGTTGACCAGGCACTGCAGAGCAGGAACTTTAGCAGACTTCCACAGGAGTACCTCCCCAGATGATGATGTGAAAAGGTCGCACACATAGTCCTCTAATCGACTGGTCCAGCCGGGGGTTTGTGAGAAAGAGGCGTGGGGGACAGACACACACTGGTTGATGTAAGTGGACCACCTGACTGCCAGACACACTGTGAACGGCTGTAGAGTCATGGAGTCACACTGGAGGTCACTGGAGAAAACATGACAATTCAATGTGAAATCCAGTGGTGAACAGTGATGAAAGCCTCAGGGCAGGGACTGCCTCACCGAGAGCCACAAATATGACAAATACTCCGAGCGGATTTGACATGATTTGTTGGCCTGCAGAGTTGGGATTATCTAGCAAAGTGCCCGACTGCACAAATACGAGTGTGTAAATCCAGGATGGACTCATTTTGGTTGAAATGGGTTTTCAGTGGCGTTATAATTTCACTTTAGTATATATATAGATATATTGTGTTTTTAGCATACAGTAAACCCATCTTAATAAAGATTACAAGTCATACTAACATAGATGACAACCACAGCATTAGCATTACCCAGATTCTGCTGAATTTCTATGGGAATCAGTTGGTTGCTACAGATTTGCGGTCATGATGGATGAAAGCTGTCACATGTGGCCAGAGGGAGTCTCCATGCAACCTGTTTGACTGCACACGAACTCAGAAATATGTTTTGTGCTTCACGCTTTAAACTGTAAATGAAAGCCAGCTCTTTCTATGAGTATTTTGTTTCATTAAATGCATTCAGTTGTTCACGCTCGCATTACTTGAGATGATTTTTGCTCGGATGGACCAAGGTGAAGGCCTGTAGCGTGTGTGTGTTAAGCCGTTCGAACCTCACTCTGAGGCACTTCCGATGTAAAAATAATGTTCAGACGGTGTATGTGCCCAGTGTGCACTGTGTAACCATAAACACAGGCTAAAAGAAAGCAAACTCTTGTTCACCGTGTGAATCTGAGGAAAACAGCCCTGTGCTCACTTGTTCAGATATTGTTTATGTGAAGATCTGGCACTTTCAGACTGGAGGAAAAGTGCCACCTGGTGGCTGAAGTGCAGACAGGAGGAGAATCTTATTTCCTGAAATGAGTGCTGTTGCATTGAGGCTTTAGTGTGGTTATTTCAATAGCTCAGTTAAAAATCCAGGTTTAAACTTGAACTGTTTTTAAGGGGTGCGAGGCTGTAGATGTGTTGTTTAGCATCAACAAAGAGAAGAGTGCCACTGCAACACAGAGATGTGTGTCATTGAATGAAGAGAGACACAATGTCAAGGACACTTGTGCAAAAGTGTCGCTTCATTTTGGCAAATTAGATTTTTTGATTATTATTTTTTCAGTTGAGACTGTTTACATCTGATGCAAAACATCGAGGACACTTGAGTATAATGAATTCAAAGAAAACAAAGTAAATCCTCTTTTCAAAATGTACCACGTAGGTAAATTAATAACTCTTTGAGACCGTGTCAGTGAAACTGAACATTAAAGGTAGAATTCATTGCAGGGCTGTCGCGTTTGGCTGCACAGGTCTGATGATGATGAGTCCGCCCACTGTCACAGGCAGGATTCCAGCTACAAGCTGCAAGGTTGAAGTCCTTCCTGAGCTACAAGTAGCAAGAGTGAATGTCACACCGAAACCCAATCGCTGGAAACAGCCTCAATCTCTGGATTTATGAGCTGGTTCACGTCCCTTCTGTCAGCTAGATCCTTATAACACACACACACTCTACGACTGCAGCGCTGTGCAGAGGCTTCAGGTATGCATGCTGGACTCTGCTGGCCCGCTGTCCCACACACCTGTCAGAAATACAGCCCAGTCACCAGAATAAAATTTTGGCATTACAACATTTCTGCAAACCACAGATATATAAAATATGTTTGTTTCATATGTATCATATCAACATTTCAACAATATGTATCATAGGAAAAAATATGTGGCTCTGATTACATTCATAAGAGCTGATTTCTCTTTGGGGTGAGGAGGAGATGTGGGTGGTGTGACAGCTAGGCCAGATGGCTGCCAAGTAGGAGACCACTGTTTGCTTCCCGTTTTGACCAACAAAACCTCAGCACGACGTGCAGCCATGTTTATGGCATCAAAACCAGTTATTTTGAGCCATGATCTTTTCCTACCTTTTGGGTTACAGAAACATCAGATACAGAGCACTGACTCTTATTTCCAATCAAATTCATCCTTTTCCCATGATTTTTAAAAGCAAAAGGGAAAGCATCCACACAGAACTCGGACTGAATGAGGACAGGGGACACAGTGCTGTCAGCTCCACTGGCTGAATGGATAACATGGATGTGGATGTAAGCAGTTTCGTGTAGGGGGGCTACGTCACCCTGAAATGTTTTACCGTCTGAAACACTCTGCTCATACAGCAACACCACAAACTACAGCCTCAGAAACTAGCTTAGAGTTAAACCGAGATTCTACCCAAAACTACAACATCCATCATGCCCACCTCATACATATCTTCCTATGACAAGATCTCAAACACTGCATAAAAGGGGAGTTTAATCAGCTTGTCTCCACTTGGTCTGCAGAAAGTATGTACAATGTATCACCACAAGTATTAAATTGAACTGCTTATTAGTAGATTTACTATAAAGCTAAAAAATGGGTAAACCTGCTTGTTCTTTGCAGGATTGTTACTTCAGATAGGTATATATGTATTCATCTGACATATTGGTTAAAGGCCCTATATGGTTGGAGTTGGTAGAGACCAAAACAGGCTAAATGAAAGTGAATATTGGGCTTACATTCACCAGGTGAGGAGAATTGCTCACTCTAATGCTGCTCTCTGTCTGTTGTGTAAATAGGCAACAGTTTGCTAACTAACATGTTCCTTATATCAGCTTTATAAAGTGATGTCAGTGTTTATAACCTGCTGTGTTGCCCTCAACTGGCCAAAAAGGAAAAAAAAAAAATCAATGAATGCAGGTTTAAGTGTTTTGGTTGCTGTCGGTGAGAGGGATTATACAGCATTCTTGAATGTGTCTCTGAGGCTTCCCACTGCAAACTGCATCTTTTGGTTGTAAATTAATGAAATGTCTTCCAAGAAGAAACGGCAGTCAGACGTGATCAGACGGCAGGAGCTGCTAAAGCTGAGAGTAGTTCACTGACGGCTGTCTGACAAGCATGCAGGCTCATCATGTTGATTGTCTTTAACAGTTGTGTTATTCCCAGAGGGTCGAGTGAGTTTGAGACTAAGCTTAATTAGCGAAGCAGTGCCATAAGGCCTCACAGTCAGGTGTCTGTCATAAACACCGAGCGGACTGACAACTAGTCTGGGTTATATTAAGACGCCCGACACCATCTGCTTTGGAAATGTGCGATGTCAAATGTGATGTCTTTACTGGCTTTTTCTCCTGTTGATTTGCAAACATAACTCGATTCATGTGCAGAGAGAATAGACATTTTACCACGAGGATAAAGTTCCACTGGCAGGGACCGGAGGAAGACAGAGAGGAGAAGGGAGGCAGACGATGTTTCCTCCCTACCAGCTCTCTCATGGACAGGAGTCAAGAGTGTTACTTGAACAGCACACAGACAGTGAGATGAGCCAGTCCTGACAGCTTAGGAGGAATCTCAAAGGACACACAATGTCAATATCAGCACGGCCTCAGTTGAATCACAAAGGGAAGATAAAGCCAGAGGAAGGGGCTGTGCAGTTTTCAGGTACTTGACTATGCCCATTTTATGCCTCCAGACTTCTACTTGATTATTATCTATTCCACTGCATTCATCTGACATCTACTGTTTAGTCTGCCTGATGTCACACTATAATTCACCATACTTATTTTTTTTCTGTATGTTTTTCAGCATGCCCCTCTTGCTTTTTCACTCCACATACATGATGTATACATCAAAACATAGGGTGGTATGTGCGAGCGACTGCAGATGCAAAGTGACTTGCACTTTTGGCTCCATGAGCCTCCAAGCAACCGAGCATATACCAACTGCCTTAAAAGCCTCCATTTGAAATGAGATACAATATTTCTGGAGGAAAGCAGTGGCAGCTTTCTAACTCACAGTAATTCTCACATTATTGACTCCACAAGAATAGAAAATACATCAGCATGTTCAGCAGAGCCTCCTGTTTCTCATGATATGAAAACATAGGCAATAGCAGTTACAGTCTGAGCAACTGTCGAAGCAAGAGATTGATGGGTATTTTTGGATTTATTTAGAATAAGTGTTACGCATGTATCTGTAGGCGCCTCAATCACCAGAGTAACAACTGGTCACTCAGAAGTTCCTGGGTAGAAATAGTACAAAGCTGATTGTGATCTGATCTCTTGTTTTTTCAAAATAAAATCCCTCGACAATACCTGTAGCTCAACAGGGAACAGGCACACTCCAAAATATGTTCTAATTATTACAGACCGTGCAGATTTTACTTGAAATGCATGATAAGATAATGTCTAAGATGAATGAATGATGAATACCACCCCAACTGCACATTAATGCATCAGAAATAGTAGTAACAGTTAAATATACACCATGTAGTCTAACAGTCTGAAAGGGGCCATTCTGCACAATGAGTACCTTTACTCTAGATATTCTTTTAAATAATATTAAAATGTTTAGATCTTTAGTGCAATCTTGTTTGTACCTGTGTGGCATTTCTAACAGTTGTTTTGGCATGTAATGATTTTCACCATGCACACATCTAAATGTCTAAAACCTCAGATAACTGTCCTTCCATTAAAATGATTTGAATATTTCTCACGGTTTTATAGGTAAACATGCTAAAAGAGTACCATGTATGGGCTGAGTCACATCACAGAAGCAATGATGATGATACATGATGATGATGACACGTTTCCAGTAAGTATGTCTGAGTATGTTTATTTATGGTGCTACTTTGCATACGGCAGTGTGTACTAGGCGACATGTGTCACCCTGTGATAAAAGCCTGGTATATTGTGTTACCAAAATAGCATGTTGACCTCAGTCCTCAACAAGCCCCCACACAGGCCAGGCCGACTCATGTGGTTTTCCTCATTTGCAGCCTCTCAGCTCTTATCAGTGTGATATGAAACACTGAGAACACCGCCACAGCCAGTCACATCAGTGATGGAAAACACAGACGTGCAAGTATGCACTTAAATATTTCAGGAAATATTCACTGGATTGTCAAGAGCAGTGATAGGTGATGTGTGAACATCTTCAATATAGATACAGTTTTACATTTCAGTTTCTAATTGATGAGGACACACTGGGAATGAGCCTCTCTATCTGCATCTATCATTTCAAGCAGCCTGTCACAACTTGCAGAACAGAGTCAAGTACAAAGTCATTCAAAACAAACTGTTTTGATATATTTTTGTTTAAGGGATTGTTTGAAAAATGTTCCTGTTTTTGGTCTGTGCCATTAAAGCTATAATACAGAGCAGTATTATTGGATTCACCTTACTTCCACTTTGTCATTTATTTTCATGTCATGTCTTTTCCTTCACGTCAAATTGATCAAATTTGGTTCAAGGGCCCAGTTTCATTTGCAGCATCTGTGCTTTCCACTGGTTTCAGAAGCATTTTACATAAACAGTCTGTTTTATATAACATGTTAGTCATCCTGACCCTCACAATAGATTGGCTGAACGGGGATGGCAAAACACAATACTGCACAATTAATACTCCAAAATGAGAAACTGAGTGATCGGCAGTATTCATTTTGTCCTTCAGAGTGAGCTGAGAGTCCTCTGTTCTCAGGAAATCAGACTCAGTGCGTGCTGGGAGAAAACAGTTAACAGCTGCTGATGCCTCTAATGAGAAGTAGATGGTATTTAAAATCAGTTCTTCAGGCTAATGGCGGTCCCACTGTTCCTCACGTGGAGAGAGCCATTTTGACATTGCAGCACACAGTCACAATATCAGAGATTATGAAACCTGAACAGCAACGATCACACAATCACACAAAATCTTTTTCATTTGCACATTTCTGCAAATGTCTGAATTTGGCATTTGGAAGTTTAGGCACAAAAACCACACAGTAAGGGTTGGGTAAACATCATGTTTTGGCTTTTAAAACCTGCTGTGCCACAAACACACCTGGAAATGTGCTGCTGTCTCTGCTCAAAAAACTCTGGTAAAAAGTCTGCATGTGTTGTTAAAAACATAAATTTTAGTCTCCACAAACTCAAAACACTGCAAAATGAATGTATCCATGAGTGTTCACAAAACACAGTTTGCCTCTGAGAACTTTACAATCTAAATTCATTGGCATACACTAACAGTGCGAGGAATAAATGATGGAAATATGAGAAATGATAATAACAGTGGCAGTGGTTAACAATAGTGGTAGTGTATATAATGTTGGTTATGATCATGTTACAGTAATATATACATTAATACTAACCTAATAACAGTAGTTTCCATCCATGGAAACCTACAGGATGAGAAAGCATAGTGACTTTATAATTACTTAATAGTGAGCAATGGGTATTTAAAATGCATCTGCATTAATTCATGCATTAAAATCATCATCACTCATACATTAGTTCAGCATTACTTAACCATATGCTCCTGAGAAGAGAAGTTCAGAACCACTGAACCAGGTGAGATAATCTGACCAGATGTTTTAATGATTATGTCAGACATGAGGGTGACATCTAGCTGGCTGCAGGATAGGACACAGGGGACCCTCTGTTAACTTGTTGGTGCTTAATCAGACAACCTCAACATAAATCACAAAGAGAGATTAAGGAGCACTTCATTTCTGTGTGTTGACCAGTCAGACTGCTCATTGTAGACTAATGAGAAAATAGGATCGTTTGCAATCATTGTATCTTGTAATTTCATACAAGTCCCTTCAGAGACCTATGTGCTGAAACAAAATGCGCTAACAGAGTCAAAACCCTCTCATTAATGAGTTGGAGCACAGCTTCAGAGCATGCTGTTGGGAATGGAGTGGACAGAAGTCCTGATGAAAAACATCAGAAGGTGTATACAATGCTCAGAATGTATTTGGACCAGTCTGTATAAATCCACTCAGGGTAAAATTTTGGTCTTACAGTAAGTGTGTCAAAAATTGTACCAGACAAGTCATTTTGCTCAGTCATGTTCCCCAGTGCTGTCATCTCAAACATTATCATGAAATCTTTTTTGTGTTTCAAAAGGTGTGGCTGCATTAGACAGAAACAAACATAAACAAATGATATTTTTTGGTGTATTATTTACAAGAAAAACTAACAAAACTAAATTCTTGACAGTTTCAATATGTCAGTTCCCAACATTGTCGGTCAACAAGTCAACAAATAACAGAGAATGGGTTCAAAACAGCACGCAGTGGAGCTCTAATCCTGGCTAGCATGCTCCACATGAGCCTTTCACACTGTTGAGGAGTAATCTTGTCCCATTCTTCTTGAAGTACTGCTTTTAACTCTGCTAAATTATTTTGTTTACGCTTTAAAACAGACCTTTTGATAATCCACCAACAATGCAGGGATTGAGCTGGCCACTCTAAGACCTCGATACTGTGCCCCTGCAGCCAAGTTCTACAGGCCCTCGATGTGTGGCAAGGGCCATTATCCTATTGAAACATCCGGTTTTGACCTCGACGGAATAGTGCACGTGCAGAATGTGGGTTTCAAGAATGGCACAATGCTTCAATCCTACTACTACTGCACAATACTAGAGTTCAGTGTGCCATCACAGGCAGCGAGTAGACCAACACCAGCAGCACTCATGCACCCAAACCATGATGCTGCCTCCACCATGCTTGACAGTAGGTACTGTACAGTAAGTTTTTAATGGCTTTTTTAGGATTTGTTTGGTATTTTGGCTGTGACTGTACCAAAAGAAACTGCACTTGAGGACCTGAAGAGTGATTCTTAATGCAATATTTCACAAATGCAAGGGGTGTCCGAAAACCTTTCTCCACTACTGTAGATACATTATGTATAATCCTCCCTAATTTTCTCATGACTGGCATTTTTATCAGCTGCAAAATGTCGAACCTGAGGAAATATCGCCATTATCCTCCTCTGGGGACGTTAAATATCTGGAGAAAATTTGACTGCAGTCTTGCCCAACAGCTTTTGAGATATTTCAATCAGGACCATGGAGGTTCATTAACCAACCCAGTTGACCAACATTGCCAGCAAAAAAATACTCAAAACATTACCAAGGCTCCCAGATAAATATCATGATCCTTCTTTAACTCATTTGTGATTTTTATTAATAATCTCCCAGTTAAGATTCACATTGTCACCATGACTATAGGTGGCATTTTTCTTTGCAGGCTTGGTATATTGAAGCATAATTATGAATAAAATGTATGATGGGTAGTCTTTATCATAGTAAGGTGTGCATTAAGCTGTGATGAAGAGTGTGGCTGCAATGACACATCACTTTTGGAGGCCTGCTATTGGCTTATTCAGGGAGGACAGGACACCGAGGATAGACATGATTGTAGTCCTTGTTTCATTACACTGAGGAATCACTGCAGGCAACGCTGAAGCTGAGGCGAAATCTTACTTCTTACTAAGAAATTATTGACTGTCAATGTTTAGGACTATTCTTAAGACCATTTTATATAGTACATACTGCCTTTCACTCCCACTCTTCTCATAAACAGGAGGTTCAAGGCTTTTTTTCACTTGCACTGGCCCTGTGCCCTGTGTGAATTTCACACACATCTTGATGAAAATGACAACACTGCTTTTCGAAAGCACATAAAACAGGGCGGACGTGGCCGTATGACTGTGTCTGCCCTGGCTGGCTGCTCCTCAAGTATATAAGCCTTTGTAAAATATGTGATGGCCAGAGGCAGAGTCAGGTTTTAGGACAAACTGAGAGAGAGAATGGTGAGAGACAATGCTGTGTTGTTTGTCTCCACTATTCCCCATCTCTCCAGCCTTTCCTTTTATGATTTCTTTTACGCTGTGAAGATAAATCAGTTGGAGCTAAAGAAAAGATAAGCCACAAAGAAACCAAAACCATTAAACCTTCAGATGTTGACTCGATCCTGGCTGTTGTGGCTTGGAGCATCATCTTCTAGCTGTACTGGTAATGTGATATTTTATGATAACAGACATGGATAGGCACTGAGACTCTTCCTCCTGTGACCTGGATTGCAGTGCTGTTGTGGTCAGATGAGAAAGATGCTCTGCATGTAAGAGGTGTGCCGCATTTCAATAATGACTTTCAAACATATGTTGTCGTGTAATCTACCATAGTGTAAAACCGAGGAATTTTCGCTCTGGCCCTTTCGCTATCTGGCATCCCTCAGAACAGTGTATGTTCCAGGGGTGAAGAACCGGACAGCATATCTCCTGTCCTTCTCCCAAATGAGTGGAGGCTATGTCTGGAGGTGGTAACTCTACCGTGGACCCCATTTGGCAGAGCTGGGACTGATCTGTTGGCGTCAGAGCACACAACCCAGTGTGTGGTCTTCCCTGAGGGCCCAGAGGGCTTCCACAAATGCTCTGTCTCAAGAATGGCCAGAACGCTTATTGTGCATTTTTCCACCACAACCTCTGATTCCCCACATATACTCTACAGGGTTGCCATGGGTAATTACAACGTGCTGTTACTAACTCCTTGGTGGCCCGGGAGTCATGGGTTCCCGGCACTCATCCGGCTGATCCATTGCCAACCATAGCCCCTGCCAATCAGGGCAGGTCCACTGTCCCAGGCAGGTGGTCAGATTTGGCACACAAAGTCTGCAACCCTGCAGCTTAGGGCATGGTCGCTTCGCAGCCAGAGTTGGACCACACCATCATGCAGTTCTGCATTTCCATCAGCAGCTGATGGAGTCAAGAGGGGCATCCAGCATTATTAAGGTGTGATGCTCAAACTCTGCTGTTTTTGTGTTATGGTGGGGAAACACTGGGGCTTCCAATGTCTGAACAACATCTGTCACAGTGGGCAAAACCTTCCTGTTCCTGATTATCTGGTGGCACACTGTGTTAGAGGTGGAGCCACCTCCTGGGCTGCTTTTAGGGGAGTAGGTGCAAGGCTATGGTGATGGCCAGAGTAGGGTTGAAATACACTTGATTTTTTAGTTTTGACTCTGACTATGGAAAACAATGACCATCATGTGGTGACATAATTTGGTCTCAGAGACCAGTTGCTATAGTCATAACTTATGATCTGCTTATATGTTTTTTCTTTAAATGGTCAACATATTTTATAACTTGCAACTTTGTTCTTCATATACCTAAAAAAAACTTTTTGTTTTTGTGGAGAACATGTATTCCTATCCCTATCATAGACCTCTGACCCATATACTGTCGGTAAAACAACAAAACATTCTTAAAATTTGCTTTAACAATTTTTATTTGCTTCATTTGCTTTAAAAATAATTTGCATACATTCATTCACATGTTTGGTCACACAATTCATGTTGAACTTCATTAACCACAAAAACATATATTTTAAAAATAAGACATACACGGTGCTGTTCTTAGGAAGGGCATTCATTCAGTATATACAAGTAAGTGCATAGCAGTAAAATAAAATGTATTATTAAATATTATGAACTCTGGTGCCTTCATTCTCATTGAAGTGATTACATTCACTGCTCAGCAAGGAAACTGGTCTAGAAGTTGGTGCAGCGCAAGAAGTAGCTGTTCCTCAGCACACGGAACAACCTCCCGCTCCTCAGGCTGTACTC
>JBCAUF010000028.1:24734261-24744517 GCA_038406115.1 Haemulon aurolineatum
CCTCTCCTCTCTCGTCACATTTCCAACGCGACGGGGCTGCCATCAGCGCCAAAAAAAAAAAAAAAAAAGAGAGAGAAAAAAAAGGGGAGGAAAAAAAAAAAGCCAAAAACATTTGCTTCATCCAGCTGCTGCCGCCGCCGCCGCCACAATCGCCGCCACCGCCGGCCCCCTCCCCCATTTGACCCTTCCGCCCCCAAGCCCTGCCTCTCCAGCATCTACTGCCCTCTACCACTATCTCCACACCCCCCAACCCCCTCCCCCCCCCCGGCCGTCCCCTCCCCATCACACCGGCTCTGTACCTGTCTGCTCGTCTCTCCTGCCTGTTACTCCCTGTCTGCAGCTGCTTTGCCCAAAGTGAGATACTGCAGCAGGAGTCTGCAGCGACAGCCCTCGCTCTTTCTCTCTCTCCCTCTCTCGCTCTTTCTCTCTCTCTCTCTCTCTCACACCCTCCATCCAGCCTTTGCTGGCGAACACGTTCCTCCCTGTGCTGATCAATTTCTTCTCTTTTCCAGCGGCACACACACACACACACACACACACTGCAGCGAGCCGCTTGGCCACGGAGGAGGGATGCACCGTAGCGATCCAACTGTCTTGTAACGCCGACTGTAACATAAATGCGGCTCACACTCTCGCATGCAAACACTAATCAACAGATACAAACAGACACACACACACACACACAGACACACACACGCGTGCAGGAACAGGACTGGCAGCACATGCACAGGCGACAGCAAACAAACTAACACGTCGGCTCCAAAAAAAAAAAAAGAGACAGAGATATCCAACACCGCTTGAATGGAGAAGCAAGACACAGGACACAGGGTGACACTGCGGCGGCTACGCTCAGCTAACGCACACACACACACACACACACGCAGACTGCCACACAGACAGCGATGTGGTCAGCACGAACACAAGCGGTCGCTGTCACAATATTGTGACCGAGGCTTGAAAGCGGCGGCGGCGTGAGACCGTCCGAGGCAGACGAGGGGCGAGCGGCCGCTAACGCCGTGTCACACGCCGCCTCCTCCGTCGCCGCCGCCAAACCCGGGCCAGTTATTTTCTGTGAGTTCGAGGAGTTGAGTTTTTTAATATTGATTTGCGGATGCACGCGGCGGTATGTGCAAAGTGTCCGGACTCTGCCAGCTCGGCGCCACGGAAACACACCGAGGGCCTCCACGTGAACACGTCGCCAGACTGTGGACTGTCAGCTGAGTGTGTGTCATATACTGTAGACTTCTGTGCAAATATTAAATATAATAGGCATTCAAGGTCTGCAATCACAACCTAAAGTCAAACTAAACTCGTGTCTGAATGTTTCCAAATGATCTCACGGAGCCGTAAACAACAACAAGTAAAATATGTTCATTTCAACGTTAATTCACATTTTCTTTTTCGTCTCCAGCAGGAATATCATTTTAATGTTTAACAACTGCTTCACTCACAGACGCAAGGGGGGAAAAAAAAGAGACTGTAAATGTGATAAATGTTTTTATTTTTTTGTAGCGTGTGGGGATATTTCCAGATAACAAATGCTGTATGAATAAAAAGACATTTTTTCTCCTCCTCCTTCTGTCTGAATGAGATCTGCCCTTGACAGCTTGTTCTAATCTCAGAGCTTAATCACCTTCAACGCCCGGGATAAATTAGGGTTATGACCCCGCGTGACACGGTGGGGGCTGGGAGAGAGATCGGCAAATGTTATCATTGATTGATTATGCCCTTTAATTCAAATGGAAAACAGCCTTTTTTTTTCACTCGGCAGAGGGCCGGAGTGGAAAATGTCACTTCATCAAAGACGGCGAAAGCGTCGGCACCTTTTCTGTCCTGCGGAAAACGTACGGAAAAGGAAAAGGGGAGGGAGCGAGAGCCGGGACGCTGAGGAGGCGCGCGAGCAAATCCTGCAGCCAATGTCAAAACCGTGGCCAGGTTGAAGTCTACGGGGGGAGGTGGGTCTTCGCAGATTGGCTCGGCGATGGCGGCGTTGACGCAGAGACAGAGGCGGGGAGGGGGAGGGGAGGTGGAGAGAGGGAGCCGTGCTGTATGCTAAAGCCGGCGGGGGCCAGCAGGCGGCCATATAGGTGATCAATCAGCTCCATTACAGCCGTGTCACTGCGGAGTCTGGAGCCGTCGCCGCATCCCGCCCATCACCCCCTCCGCACGCTCGCTTCGCCTCCAGTCTAGACTGGAAACGCGAGCACCGTCGGCGGCGCGGTGAAAATGGTCCACGTGAGCCTGGACGGGCGTACGGCGGCGACGGCGGCGGCGGAGTCGCGTGATTTCCGCTCGCTATCAAGGCGCCGATGACACATTTTCAGAGAGGCGCCGGAGAGGGGGGGGGGGGGGGGATCGGGGCCACGTAGGTATCTTATTAGGGTGGGATTTGCCATCGATCAGAGAATACAGAACCGCGTTGTTGTGACAGAGTCGAAGCAGACTCTAATTCATTTGCTTTGAATCGCGGCGAAGACGGAGCTTTTCAAAGCGGCCCAAAAATAGGACCGGCTCCATTGTGATTGGTTAAGTAGCAGGCACAATGAAGGCAAGAGACATTATGATGTCGCAGACACTTGCTATGACACCATTCGCTTCCCTTACAATGAGCTCAAAATATCTCCACGCGAGCCTGGTAGATGCGTATCTGTGCCACGGATGCCAGGCGAGCATCAGACAGGTATCCAAACAATAGACTTATCTCAGTCAGTGCAAGCAGCACAGAATGGGAACATGGAGCGGCAGGAGTAGGAGGGGTGAGGAGATGGAGAGCGGGGGAAGGCGGGAGGGGGTGGGGGTGGGGGTGGGGGAGGCAGGGAATATGTGATGCACAGCGCCTTGCCAGCCAGCCAGCCAGCCAGCCAGCCAGCGGGACATTAATGACGATCATGTCTTGTCACACTAGCTGTCGGGCCAGTCAGCAGATCCTGCCCTTGTCCCTGCCCTTCTCCGATCAATGCCATTGATCTGTCCCAGGGGTCAAGGGGCAAGAGCGTATCAATAAGGGGGGAGAGTGGCTGATGCAGCAGGCGGAGAGGGGCTGACTCCAGACAGATCAATGACACCCCCCCAACCCCTCGTCTGCCATCGGTGTGTTATGATTATTCATTTGCCATTAACTCGACCACATTAAGGGAATATGTTTCCTTGGGAAGAAATAGTGCTCGGGGCTGCTCGCTTTTAAAGGGAAGTGAGATTTTATGAGTTGGGGGAGCTAAAGTACCGGTCTGGCCAGAACTGACAGTGTTTTGGTCTCAGACGATTTGTTACTAAGGTCTCCACCCGTCTGTGACGTCAAGGACGAGGAGCCAATCGCTGCCGGCAGCCGGTTACAGACGCGAGCGGCGATTGGCTGGTTTTGCAAAAGCACTCGGTGCCGGAGTGTCACTCTCTGTGATAGATTTCGATAGCTCTTGAACACCTGAGGAAGAGAAAGTATCACAAAGTGTGCTACCCTTGTGTGCATGCTTGGCTCCTGTGCATGTGCAGCTTCCCTGATCCTCCAGACAAAGAAGCCAAAGTGTAATCTGCAGTGTGAACATAATGTGTGTATATGACAATGAAATGCTGTAAAGGCAATTTGGGGACTGTGTCACTCTGTGAGATTTATCTTCCACTGGCCCTTTAAAGAGCTCTCAATATCTTCATGTTTTTTTGTTTTTTTTATTTAGCTGTTCAGAGACTTTTATGGCTTTGTGGCTAAAGGCTGATGAACGCATATTAAACTGGCTTTTCAAGAATCTAAAACATGAAAGTGATGACAAGTGTTGAAATGAGTCAGGTGTGATATGATAACTTTGTGGAATAGATGCTGTCATTAATGCTTGTTCAAACACCGCACAGTTTGGGTACATGCTCCACTGCCTTTGTTGTTCTTCGTTAATAGAATTTGGTGTAAAGGTGACACTGAGTCGCTGAGCTTCGTGCCGGTGCCAGCACTTTCTGCTGTACATAATTTGGACTGCAGCATACCAAATTCGATAAAGCGGATCTTTATTTTATTATTTCTTAAAGTCGGCTGAAGAACCTTGAGACTCCGGGCCAACGGACTCCTCAAAAGGGACTGTAAGAGCAGCGGAGACCACATTTTTTTTTCTTAAATCAGCGGCTGAGGCCGCCCCTATCTAATCCCATAATTTATTTGTTCAACCATCCCATAAATGAAGGCCCAGCTGGAACCAATGACTTTTAGCTGTGCTGCTGGGGCAGCTGGACAGGAGAGTGCTGAGGCAGCACGATTTCTCAGCAGCGACGCCTTCCCCTCCACATCTGGAGGAACGATCGGGGTTCAGAGGTGAGGAAAGATGAGAAAATCAAGGTTCTTAAAATAAACTCTCGCAAGGCACATCTTGACTCTCCGTGCTCTGTTAAATTTGCGAGAGCGAAGGAAGAGGAAATACTCTTCATTTGAGCTAAACTGTAAAATAAAGTATGCATTTCTGATTAAATAAAGCGGCTACATTTGTTCCTGTCTACATTAGTTCTTCATTTGAAGCTGAATGGCGTGATATTCCCTGCGTGTCACTCGACACACCGTCCACTAATAACAGCGGTTACTGTGGCTGTTTTTCCGCGGTGTGAACCCCGGTGATGTGAGGAGGCGTGATCGTCCTGACACTGGGGTTGCACAATGAGAGATAAAAGGAGTTCTTGGGTTTCCAGGGATTAACCGGGATCATATTCCTCCACAGAAACCTGTTTGATGACAATGACTCTGTTGGCGATGCGAGGCTGAGCAGGATCACTGGGCTTCAATGGAGGTGTTGGTATCACTTCAGATTTAATTACCGATGATCTAAAAATAGCCGCTTCCAATTAATCCTATTCAATATCTGCGCCGACAGGAAACAAGTGAGGGGTTTTCCAGGTTTCTCTACGTGGCCACGACTATTTCATGAAGTGAACCTTTGTAGATTTTAAAAAACTCAGCGACTGATCTGTCTGTTAAGATAGTCCCTTGCTGTGCAGCTTTGGGAGCATAGCTTACATTGGTCTCTGTAAAATGGATATCCTCACTTGGTTTTGTAATGTATACACAATCATTTAGCCAAAGAAACTTAAAAAAAAACTTTTAAAAGCAAATACAGCCTTCAGAGGTTACTGTAAATGATTATACATTCGATTTAAAATGTCAAAGTACAAAAACAGTTCAGAGGAAGCTCTGAGCATCAAACACCATAAAAAAAAGATGCGATCTCAACCACTTGAAACCAAAGAGCTAATTGGATAAACGGCAAAGGTTGCACGGTGGTCCACTCAGCCCGGCCCTAAACACGGCGGAAAGCGGCGTCATCCATCAAAACGAAAAAACACTGTCACGATGATAAAGAACTATAGCAGAAATTACAACAACGCTCCTTACTCAAGCTGCATTTCAAATCAAGTCGTCCCGAAGAGTAACAAACTGTGGTAAATCTCGGGCCGATCCGCCGGGCCATTTTTCTCCCCGCGCGGCGCTTTGGAGTCATTTTACAAGCCGTGGCCGGGTGCCAGACACAGATGAAGTCAGACGCATTCAGCCTAGTGGACAAGTCTACAGTAAACAGAGACTTCAGTGTCGCCGTGGAAAGCTTCAACCTGAAACTGGACCTCATATCACAAATGCATCATTGTATAGAGCCGCGGACAATATATCACAAGGCCCAGAGACAACGTCTAAACATTCAGCTTTTCCCACGCCGGGAAACCTGGAATATTACTGAGGCGGCTTGGGGCAAACAGCTTTAAATACAGTTAGGTACACGACCAAACCTCTAAATCCCTGAGAAATGTATCTAACCTGAGTCAGCTGCCGAGAATTATTAAAATGTGATGTGCAAATGGCGGTGTTGTAAAACCACAGGGCATGGCAGTCACCTGGATGGATCCGTTAAGCAGAACGAGTCCGCTTTATTGCGATTATTTTGTTTCGTGCTTTGTGTTCATATCGAACCATCTGTGCGTCGTAATGTTTGGCGCGCGGCTCACGGCTCGCATGCGACCGGTTCGAAAGACACCGCGCCCCCCCCCCCCACGCTGACTTGCGAAGACGGAGCAACAGTTTGAGGAGCGGAGCCACCGCCGTGTGAAATAGGTTCCACCTTAGTGAGAAAACGGCATTTCCAAATAAGACAATAAATAAAGCATACTTAGAGCATTTTAACACAAGATTCTTTTTTTCCTTTTTCTTTTTGCATACTGAATTTCACAGCAATGGTTTTCGACCGCGGCTCGAGATTAAAACGCCACAGTGTTGGTTCAACGGTCTAACATGTCATTTGGCCTGTTTACAGCTGTACTCATCCTGAGCTTCGTCACAAACGGGACCTGATGTATGGGAGCTGAGATGCGGAGAGAGGAAAACAGTCGGCTGCTCATTTATCTGTTCTGCGTGTTTCACAGTTAAAGGGACACCGTGATGCAATCGATGCGACGCGGTTACTCCGACTAACCGCAGTGCATTATGTCTAAAAATTCGGCAAAACTGTATGTCAAGCTAACGCTAATTGAAGGTCTGGAGCGGCAGCGGGGGAAGGCTGACCACGGCTAAAGGTCAGCTGTGAAACGAGAACCTCACATGGGCAAAAATTGCATTAATAGGGAGACCATTAACGCTGCACAGAGGCATTATATTATTAAATGCATAGTATTAGAGAATCCCTACTGCGTGCTGCACTGCGAGCACAACAAATGTGTACAGACGCCGACATGTCGTATCGGTGTCATACGTGTCATACGTGTGCTCCAAGGAAAGCTAGAAGGTTGTACAGTTAACTCCCAGGGTGTAATTCTAAACCATACAACCTACTACCTCAACCCGGATGCACACATGTTTCAACTAGGGTTCCTCTTCTCCGTTTTAATAAAGCGAGCCGATCCCGCTCTCGCTGAAACGGCTCTTTGTCCTACTGATCTGGGCGCGGAGCGTCGTCGCCGTCGTCCGATTTCAGGTTTTAATGTGCACTCGAGGGTTTCGCAACTGACAAGAGATGTTGGAGCACCGGTGGGATATTGTTCTAATCCAATATGTACTGCCATTTGATTAACATATACAGTATGTCACACCTGTTCATGTCACCTACACAAGTAATGCAAGTTATTAAAGCAAAAAGCTAAAAAAAAAAAGGAGGTTAAACGACGTTCACACCACGATGACAAAGACCCACAGAGGCGAGCTTGTGCTGTCAGATTTGCCACAAGATCGGATCTACGGGTTTGTGCCAAATGGTTATAGGCCAAAGTATCAAAATAACTGAATGAAGGGCTAAAAACGGAGCTTAAAACCTGAGCGCCGTGGTCCGCGACGACATGACAAAGAACTATAGAGCGTGTGTGTGTGTGTGTGCGTGTGTGAGACGCGTGTCAGGCGATGCCATTTGGAGCGAGACGCCAATCAAACGACGACTTGACCTCGCTGAACGTCAGCTGACGGCGTGGGCGTTCTTTCGGCGTCGACGCGGTGGGCGAGACAGCGAGTCGGGAGCGCGGAGCACAAAGGGTTTTGAGTTCAGCTCGGCTGTCGTTTAGAGAAAAACGTGGCGAGAGAGAGGCTTCAGTGAGATCCCCCCACCCACAAAAAAAATCAAAGTTCATCAAACACATGGTGAAAGGATTGTGATAACTTACCCTTCGTGGAAGTGTCTTGCTCTGGGGGTTTTGCTGCCACGGGGGTCAATTTTTAGTTTGCCTCTCTAAAAACAGGAAAAAGAGAGTTGTTTTTAAATACCACACAATGGTATGTAACTGCTGTTTGTTTAAGGCCTGGATGAACAGCTACGGTGCTTTATGAAACACGAGCAACGCTCTCGGCAAACTGCGTGAGAAACCCATGAGTGGTGCGATGGTGAGAGAGGGAAAAGGAGGAATATAACGTTACAAAACATGCCAGTGACTGTTCTGGCAACATCGGATCCACATGGGGGGAAAGGAAAAAAAAAAAGAAAACATTTGAACACAAATTACTGTGTGTTCTCGAGGCTGCTGCGCCTCGGTTTGGGAGCGTCACATGCCTCAGCCGTTACCAGATATGAAATTAAGTCCATAATAATAAAAAAAAAATCATAACTCTGTTGTGGACTGCTATCCCCCAAACCAGCCTGCAGAATTGCCATAGCAGTCCTCTTCCTGGCCGGCAGCAATGTGGCTGTGGTGAGAGGTTAGCTCAACTTAGCCAAGACCGCAGATAGCTGAGCAGAGCCTGAGAGGGATGCCAGTGTAATCAAGCATGCCACGGTCAGCTACCATTAACTGTGCCAGTGCCAGAGAGCAGCAAACAACGGAATATTCCTACGGCCGCAGTGCGACAAAGGGGAAGTCTGAAGTGAGAACAGAGTGAAAATGCCACTTACCCACATTTCTACTCTCCTGTCTGATTTCTCATCTCATACTTTTCTCTAGGCACATTTTCTACCTGGGCATCGTGAGCCGTGAGCAGCCCCGGCGACACCACCGTTGTTTTGGGGCTTTTTTTTTTGCTTTTTTTTTTTTTTTTGGTAATGAAAGGAATGATGAAAAGACAAGAGGGGCACTTCCAAACTGAGCTCACGGACAACACGGGTTCAGTTCGGCGATGCGCCGTCCGCCATTTTCTCCGAAACAAACAAGAACAAGGAGAGAAAAAACTGGATAAAAACGATTAGCTGGCATCATTATTCAAAGTTTTCCCCCTTTTCTCCCTCTGTCTGTTTCTCTGTCTCTCTCCCGCTCCCTCTCTCTCTCTCTCTTGCTCGCTCCCTCTCGCTCTCTCTTGTCTGGCACCATTACAAAACCTTGGCTGGAAAGATCACATGATTTCCTACCAGAAAGCCACAGCATTCCCAGTAAGTATTCTGCTGACATTGTGAAGACATCTTTTGTCTAAATCAAAACGTTAGCCCCGGCCTGCCTCCTCCTCCAAAATCTGGCACCTTCTAGGGGGGTGGAGGGGGTGGAGGGGACGAGGGGCTTGGGGGTAGGGGGGCGGGGGGCGGGTGGCGGAGGGGGGCAGTGCAAAGGGTGGTGTTAGGAGTCATGGCAACCTCTACCTGGCAGGCTGCCCAGCACCCCGAGGTGGGGAGAAGTAGGGGCTAATATGGTGTCGAGCAGGAATGCTCCGTGCCTTCCAAAGTCAACTCTATGGGCATGCTGGTTGCTTAAGATTTCAGCTCAGATGCCAGAATTTTTTTGACAGAGCGAATACAAAAGACTGCAGGCGCGACTGGCTAATGACGAGCTCGCACCCTCCCCCCCGATCCAAATATATTTTGGAGACGACTGAGATAAAGTTGACATGCTGCGTTAGATCAGATTCATAATAAGTAAAACAAGTCGATAATTAACGTGGCTTTGTTGGGAACTGAAGCGTGAGCAACTTGGGATTATGCAATACGTTTTCCAATCGCTGCATTTTAAACTCCTGTTGAATTCTTGTGTTCTTCAGTGGGCGAAGAAATATTGCAAACTCTGACTTTCGAGTGCGAGTGTCTCGTGGATCCAGCAGCAGTCCCGATGTGATTCCCAGGCTCCGCGCTCACGCGGTTTTAGCCAGAACAGCAGCCCGAACACGGCGAGGCGGTGTGTTGCAACAACACGAGCGCATGTCACGGACCTGTGAATCACCAAAGAGCGAGGTATTCGCCGGAGACGAGATTAAAGTTCTGCCTTGAGAGCTTCTCGCGCGGCGGCTCACTCGCTCGACTCGGCGCCCAAACTGTTGGGCGTCCGTCGTACTCACGCAACTCTGTTCAAGGCTATGACACACGCCGTTTAGTAATTGTTTTCTTTTCTCACAGTTAGCTCCATTAGTGTCTGCATAATACATGTGTAGACATGTTTTTAATCACACGTAATCAAATCACGCTTTTTCCACTGATACCAGTGCAATGATGGTGTAATAACTTTAGAAATAAGGCTGCCCAATTACTCAAAACATTATCCAAATTGCAGTATGTGCAATATCAAAATCGCAGAAGCTCCAATTATTTGATGAGGGTAAAATGTGACAAAGCAGCATTATGATAAAGAGATTCCCCTCATACAAACGTTGTTCTGCAAATGTAAGAAAACACGTTTGTTCGTTATAAACCCCACGAATTCCATTTTCCACGATTTCAATTACACTGATCGTGAACTGCATCGCAATCATAATATTGATCAAAAGAATCGCAACATGATTATAAATATACATCAGGCACCTCCATCTCCATTTTTTTGCTGTTGTTGTTGTTTTTATCTGTATTGTTGTCGCTTTTAAACTGGACCTAGAGTCTGTATTAAAATCTATCTATCTATCTATCTAT